>JARFJB010002097.1:420000-790000 GCA_036346205.1 Vesta saturnalis
AAAAATACCTCAAATTCCATCTTTACTGTTAAACGAATCCGTTCTTATTGTTTTGTATAGATAAACGTGTAAGCTGAGGAAGGGATGGTGTATTTTCAAAATTGCGGTTATGTTACTGGTCACTTTGTTATTACTTATTTACACCAGACTCTTGCAAGGATTTGTTTTAATGAGTTTTTTTAAGTGTATTTGATTCAGTCGGCTTATTTAGAATTGTTTGTCTACGAACTAATTTTTCTTTATACCTAATTTATTGTAATTGTAAGTTTGTGTTTTTGTCCTTTTTTTTGTCCTTTTTGTACTCATTTAAAAGAATGGTGTTTTGTTACATAGTGAACTTTTCAATTGGTTTTTTCGTTGTTTGATTTATTAATTACCTATTTATTAATAAATTGGGTTTTCTTGGTGGTTCTTTCTCAATTTAGTAAATTAACGGGTTTACCTATCATTTCGCAAAGCTTGTTAATTCTAATATGAGTAGTTTCATTGTTTACCTGTCCCACATGATGCAACATTTGACCTCATTCAATCCTATCTCATACAAATAACACGGCGTAGATTACTACGGCCAATTCTTTTGATCCGATTTGAGATATACGAGTAATTAAATATCAGACTTGTAAACAAATTCTAGTTTCTTTTAAAGATAGGATACTTTGGGATACCACAATATACGGAGAGAATTTATTTTTTAAATAACATATGTATAAATGATTTTTACAGCTATTAACCGATTTATGAGTATAACTATATCTTCATTGTATATACATGCCATTGATTATCTCTGCGTTCGTATGCAATGCGGGTTTGATTCTGCTTCCTGCCTGTAGTTCTCGGGCACATAAAACAGTGAGTGATTTTTTATGGCAACGGCGTTTTGCGCCTTTTTAGATGATGGTTCTCCGAATGTGGGGCAAGACCGAGCTTTCTACCATAAACGTTAAGAATAATCTTCTTTTTTCACGTTTTCCTTGATTCGCAAATAGCCAAAGATTCGTTGTTCTTTTGGTCGCATACCTATGGGTTATTTGATCTATCGTGACAAATCCGCTCTTGTGCTGTTATAATACCTGATTATTTCAGGTTTTCGTACTACACTCTACGTTGCGGTGCATTGTTGATATAACTACTACACTCTTATTTCTCTTTAGAATATAGGAAACTATGCTTGGCTTTTTAGTAAAATAAAATAGTAACGTTTTTCCTCAAGATTCCTACTGGCTAAAGTCAGGAGGCTGTGCTCTTTATTATAGTTGCCACTACTGTTAAAAGCCAAATCTAGACTAGTAGTTAAATCAGGACCGATTTTCAACTTTTTACCATCTTTGGCCATGAAAAAAAATCTGCTTCACCTCCTTGAATTTCAGGATCAATGTTTTCATCTACAGACATGCATTCCACACAATTTCCACCAATATTTCACTGTGAATCGCAAAAATTATATTAAAAATAGCAAGGGGTCCGTTGGACCGCATTTGCCAGGTTACGTAGCTTTTTTGTAAAATTTCAAAGCTAAGTTCTTTTTTGATATTTATGAAGACCTAAACTAAAGATTATTTTAAAAGGAACAAAGTCACAAGGCCTCACCGTGCTAAAGAAGTTACATGGTTAATTATTTTTAACTTGAAGTACGCACGGGGTCCAATGGGCCCTGCTTCTAATCTTACTTTTGTTTCAACCATTTAAACATATATTAATCTAGTAATAACATAACAATAATAACAATAAATTTGAGAAGCTTCATGCTCCTTTAAATGTTAAATTATTTTACTTAGTACCATTTGCTTCAATTTATAACGCATTATCTTATCGGTAGAAGTCAAAGGAATAGTTTTGACAATTTTTATTCCTGCTCTTAATCGGTTTTTGTTTTCAACTCTTTCATCCACAAATTTTATAATTCCATTTGTTGTAACATCAGAACCCTCCTTTAATACAATTATTCCCAATGGGTGACTACTATCCGTCTCATGAGGTACACCAATAACCACTGCTTCTTTTACAGCTGGTTGCTCTAAAAGAACGTTTTCAATTTCCCTTGGTATGATATGTTGATTTAAATACTTAAAACTTTCCTTTATTCTATCAACAATAAAAAAACAACTCTCCTCGTTGAAATAAGCCAAATCACCTGTTTTCAACCAACCATCAGAATCAAATAGTTCAGATGAATCACGGTTATAATATCCTTTTGTTTGCCATTTCGTTTTAAACATCAGTTCTCCAATTTGGTGTGGGCCAAGAATTTTATCAGTTTCTATATCGACAATCTAAAAGAGTTCTTTAATTAAAAATTATTTTGTTATTTACATACTTTGCAAGAAACCCCATTCACAGGAAGGCCGGCAGAGTTTGGATATTTTTGAGCAAGTTCGTAACTCTTTGAGTCAGCGAAGAACGAGAAACAGGTGGAAAAAATTTCCGTTTGCCCGTAGCCATATACAACGGTGGTCTTTGGAAATCGATCTCTAATTTTTAATATATCGTTTTCAGTCATATAGTTACCACCTAACGATAAACAATCTAAATTTCCAATATCAACATTTTCTGGCTTTTCGTGTTTTAAATATGCCATAGCTTGCACTGGGTTTAAGAACATAAAATTGATTTTATAGTTGAATATTTTCCAAGGGTCATTAATGTCAAAATGGGAAAACACTAATCTAGAAAATCCGCTTGTTATGCTCAAGTGAACGAATAGAGGAAAAACGCTCCAATATGGTGAGGCGAATGATGCAAGCGTCATAGTGCTGCTTTCATTCCTAAAATACACTTTTAGATATTTTTAACCATTAAGGTTGATATTTACAAGATACTGGTATTGGCCAATATTGACTCGTGGGTGTGACAAATTCCTTTTGGTTTACCGGTAGTGCCACTACTAAAAACGACTAAAGTAGTTTCGTCTACACTGTTAGCTTCCCTTGGTTTAAATTGCTCTTCTTGTGGATAACATGTTGGAAAGTCTGAAAATGATACATGAAACTTGGTGTCTCCAAACACTACTATGAGGATCTCGGTCCTTAACTCATAAACAACTTTTTCCACAAGATCAACAGCATCAGTCGAGACAAAAATAATTTTAGGGTGAACTTGTTCTAGAAGGTAAGCAATTTCTTGCACTGACATACTGGGCTCAACAGCTGCTATTATTGCGCCAATAAATTGAGATGCAATGTATGGTACGCAAGAATCAAGGTGGTTTACGGAACACACTGATATAAAATCACCCGGTTTTATTCCTTCACGCTGCATGAAAATTGCCGTTCTAATGCATCTCTTTAACAAAGTTCCAAAAAGCTGTTTTTCACCTGTATTTCCATCTATCTAAAATTATATCAACTTTTATACATTTTTATGTAGATAAGGTGACATACTTTACCTGCGCAATTTTAGTTTGATATTTTGTCATAGAGTGGTAATAAACGTAACCTACGCCTTTTTCATCATAGGAAGTCGATAAGTCAGGCATTACAAACATCTTGTTTAATTTTTCAGGAGTAAATTAATAGCAAAAGAAGATTAGTTTATATGACGGTAATATAAACCATTAGACTGATAAGAGTTACCACCTTATCTTATGTGCTTTTTCAGTGATAAACATAAATTTAAAACTCGAAGTTAATATAAGTTTTCTTTTTTTTATTATAATTTACATCAGTTCTACATCTATAAAGACAAAATTTACATCGATTGGGGCTTGAATCTCGATAGCGCAGTTGGTTAGCACGGTACTCTAGCAAAGTACAGGTCGTAGGTTCAAATCCTACTCGAGATAAACTTTTTATTTATGTATTTAGTAAAATTATAATTAATTTTAATCTAAGTTTTCATTTATTTTTAACAAATATGGTAATATAAGTTAGTTAATTACATATGGTTAATATTTTATAACTTAGTGTAAAGAAATCTGATATTTATAAAGTAAATTGTACTATATGTAAAGCGGTATACATAGGTAAATCCATGTAATCAGATGTTCCCAACACGCTTGTCATTAGTAATTAGAACTACTTAAACATTAAGAATCATAACACTAAATCCTTGAACTACAATTTGTATAAGTGTTTTGGTCGGTTTTAAAATTTATAACCAAAATATCTAGTATGGAACATTACACAACCTTCTAACCTACGCAATGGAAGTGAAATAATTTAGATTACAATTTTTTTAGGACAAATGTGCAATAATACGTTCTTTACGAAAATAGGCCACAGTGTAAAAACAAAATCAATAATCTATGTCAAACGTACTTATAAAACTTCATGTCAGATAGACGTTAATAGACATATGTATGCTAACTTAAAAAAAAATTCCAAAAAGTCGCCCGCCTCTATAAAAATATCGACAACACAATTTAAGCCGTTTCAATCATATCTATATCATTTTTACACGTATTTTGCTTTGTATTAAAAACATTTATAAAGGAAAGTTATGTAAAATTAAATTTTCTTGAAATAATATGTCTACACATTTTCTTATAAAGTTAATCATTGTTCAGATATAGAAAAAATTTCAATTAATGCTTAGGATTTTTTTTGACGCATCAAAAAATCTCGTAGTACGTAATTAATCTATATGACTAAGGTCTATATATTGGTATATCTATACCTTTAGAATATACAGCTGTTTCAGAAATGTTTGATAAAAATCAAAGACAGCTCCTAGTAAACCACCCTCACCCCATGAATTTCTTCCAAAATATAAACAGATCCAGGAGAAATGAAAACAAGATTAAATAAAAAATTTTGAGTACGTACGTATTTTTGTGGGTACTAACATACGAAGATAGATCTAAAAATTTCTAGAATAAGACAGAAAAACAACTTTTTGGGGAAAAGCGTATTTATTTTTCTACATAGTGTCCTTTCATCTGTACACACTTAGTCCAACGCTTTTCAAGACGCTTCAATCCTTCACAAACATAAAAACTATCAAAACATTCAAAATATCCATTTTCATCTTCGATGATTTCACTATTCAACAAAAATTACTTTCCTGCCAACCATTTCTTGAGACTTGGAAACAAGAAGAAATCAGGCGGAGCCAAGTCTGGCGAATAGGGTGCATGTTCAGTTAACTGGAATCGTGCAGTTTCGTTATCGCAGTTGCCGACTTCTCGCACGCTATTGTCCTCCCGTGTTGCAAGTAATCAATAAAAATTATTCCTCCAAGACACCAAAATACGGTAACCATGACTTTACCAGCGGACGGAATGGTCTTTGACCTCTTTGGAGTTGGCTCGCCACATTTTGTCCATTGCGTTGACTACTCCCTGGTCTCTAGAGTGTAGTTGTGAATCCACGGGTCGTCAACAGTTATAAAACGTCGCAAAAAATCTCTCCCATTACGTTTGAACATTTCTAGACATTGCTGAGAAATGGTCTTTCGAACTCGCTTTTGTTCAATTGTCAGCACCTAGCACTAAGCCTTCTCATATCCAAATGTTGATGTAAGATGCAATGTACACGGTTGTATGAAATGCTTACTTTCTCCGCTATCTCTCCCAACTTTGTTCGGTGATCCTTCATCACGATTACACGGACTTTTTCAGTGGCTATTTTTTGTCTGCCAGGATATGGTGCACACTATAAGCTTGTTCTACCTCGTTTAAATTCAGTAACCCAGTTTACGAAAGCGAAGACTCGCCATGAACTTCATCTAATTCCGTTTTTATTTGTTTAGCATTTAAGCATGTAAAACAGAAATTTCTGTGCTGAGCGGATCTCGTTTTTATTCATGATTAAGAAAATGAACAAATTGTTCACCTGTATCGCTAGTAAGATCATGTGTTTTATCCAATTCGTTTTGGCAACTGTTGTACACGCTTTCAAGACAAGTAATCATCATGGGTACGTCACGTTGTGATTCATTAAAGACCAACCTCGATCTACCATCATACATCCACACACTCGCACACGCACACACACGCACACGCACACGCACACGCACACGCACACGCACACGCACACGCACACGCACACGCACACGCACATGCACACGCACACGCACACGCACACGCGCACGCACACGCACACGCACACGCATACGCACATGCACACGCACACGCACACGCACACGCACACGCACACGCACACGCACACGCATACACACGCACACGAACACGCACACGCACACGCGTGCACACGCACACACACACACACACACACACACACACACACACACACACACACACACACACACACACACTGACACCTATATCGACACCGACACCGACACCGACAACAAAATCGAGACCGACACCGACACCGACACCAACACCCACACCCCCACCCGTACACACACGCACAAATGCACACACACGCACACACATACCTTCGTTTCGGTGTAACGTTTGATCCAGATCTAAGTTTCGATTCAAAGATAATTTCCTTGATTTAAGTTGCACCATGCAAAAACCAACTCTCAATTCAAAAATACCGGCTGGATTTAAAATATACCTTGCAAAAACCAACTTTCGTTTCAAAACTACTGAGCTCATTAAAGTTAAGCTAGCAAAAATCATCTTTCAATTCTAGAATACCGATTTGATATAACTTACAGCCTGCAAAAACCAACTTTCAATTCAAAAATGCTGGCTTGCTTTAAGTTACAGTTTGCAAAAATCAACTTTGATTTCAGAAATACTGGCTTGATTTAAGTTACACCTTGCAAAAACTAAGTTTCAATACAAAAATACTGGCTTCCTTTAAGTTACACCTTACAAAAACCAAATTTTATTTTCAACAATACTGGTTTGATTTAAGTTACACCTTGCAAAAACCAAGTTTCAAATAAAAAATATTTGCCTTAATTTAAATTACATCTCGCAAAAACCAACTTTCAATTCAAAAATACTGGCTTGATTTAAGTTGCACCTTGCAAAAACCAACTTTTATTTTCAACAATACTGGTTTGATTTAAAAAATAATTGCCTTGATTTAAGTTACATCTTGCAAACATCAAATTTCAATTACTGGCTAGATTTTAGATATAACTTGCAAAAACCAATCTCCAGTTCAAAAATACTGGTTTGATTTAAGTTACACTTTGCAACAACCAACTTTCAAATCAAAAATATAGGCTTGATTTAAGTTACACCTTGCAGAAACCAACTTTTTTTTCAACTGTTCTGCTTTGATTTAATTTACACCTTGCAAGAACCAACTTTCAATTCAAGAATACTGGTTTGATTTAAGTTACACTTTGCAACAACCAACTTTCAAATCAAAAATATAGGCTTGATTTAAGTTACACCTTGCAGAAACCAACTTTTGTTTTCAACTGTTCTGCTTTGATTTAATTTACACCTTGCAAGAACCAACTTTCAATTCAAGAATACTGGTTTGATTTAAGTTACACTTTGCAACAACCAACTTTCAAATCAAAAATATAGGCTTGATTTAAGTTACACCTTGCAAAACCAACTTTTGTTTTCAACAAAACTGGTTTGATTTAAAAATAATTGCCTTAATTTAAGTTACACCTTGCAAAAACCAACCTTCAATTCAAAAATACTGGCCAGATTTAAGATATAACTTGCAAAAAACAAGTTTCATTTCAAAAATACTGGCTTGATTTAAGTTATACCTTGCAAAAACCACTTTCCAATTCAAAAATACTAAATACTGGTTTGATTTAAGTTACAGCTTGCAAAAACCAAATTCATTTCAAAAGTACTGGTTTGATTTAAGTTGCACCTTGCAAAACCAACTTTCAAATCAATAATATTGGCTTGATTTAAGTTACACCTTGCAAAATCCAACTTTTGCTTTCAACAGTTCTGCTTTGATTTAAGTTACACCTTGCAAGAACCAAGTTTCAATTCAAAAATACTGGCTTGATTTAAGTTACACCTTGCAAAAACCAACTTTTGTTTTCAACAATACTGGTTTGATTTATGTTACACCTTGCAAAACCAATTTTCAATTCAAAAATACTGGCTTGATTTAAGTTACACCTTGCAAAAACTAAGTTTCAATACAAAAATACTGGCTTCCTTTAAGTTACACCTTACAAAACCAAATTTTATTTTCAACAATACTGGTTTGATTTAAGTTACACCTTGCAAAAACCAAGTTTCAAATAAAAATATTTGCCTTAATTTAAATTACATCTCGCAAAAACCAACTTTCAATTCAAAAATACTGGCTTGATTTAAGTTGCACCTTGCAAAACCAACTTTTATTTTCAACAATACTGGTTTGATTTAAAAATAATTGCCTTGATTTAAGTTACATCTTGCAAACATCAAATTTCAATTACTGGCTAGATTTTAGATATAACTTGCAAAACCAATCTCCAGTTCAAAAATACTGGTTTGATTTAAGTTACACTTTGCAACAACCAACTTTCAAATCAAAAATATAGGCTTGATTTAAGTTACACCTTGCAGAAACCAACTTTTGTTTTCAACTGTTCTGCTTTGATTTAATTTACACCTTGCAAGAACCAACTTTCAATTCAAGAATACTGGTTTGATTTAAGTTACACTTTGCAACAACCAACTTTCAAATCAAAAATATAGGCTTGATTTAAGTTACACCTTGCAGAAACCAACTTTTGTTTTCAACTGTTCTGCTTTGATTTAATTTACACCTTGCAAGAACCAACTTTCAATTCAAGAATACTGGTTTGATTTAAGTTACACTTTGCAACAACCAACTTTCAAATCAAAAATATAGGCTTGATTTAACTTACAGCTTGCAAAAACCAACTTTTGTTTTCAACAATACTGGTTTGATTTAAAAAATAATTGCCTTAATTTAAGTTACACCTTGCAAAAACCAACCTTCAATTCAAAAATACTGGCCAGATTTAAGATATAACTTGCAAAAAACAAGTTTCATTTCAAAAATACTGGCTTGATTTAAGTTATACCTTGCAAAAACCACTTTCCAATTCAAAAATACTAAATACTGGTTTGATTTAAGTTACAGCTTGCAAAAACCAAATTCATTTCAAAAGTACTGGTTTGATTTAAGTTGCACCTTGCAAAACCAACTTTCAAATCAATAATATTGGCTTGATTTAAGTTACACCTTGCAAAATCCAACTTTTGCTTTCAACAGTTCTGCTTTGATTTAAGTTACACCTTGCAAGAACCAACTTTCAATTCAAAAATACTGGCTTGATTTAAGTTACACCTTGCAAAAACCAACTTTGTTTTCAACAATACTGGTTTGATTTATGTTACACCTTGCAAAACCAATTTTCAATTCAAAATACTGGCTTGATTTAAGTTACACCTTGCAAAACTAAGTTTCAATACAAAAATACTGGCTTCCTTTAAGTTACACCTTACAAAAACCAAATTTTATTTTCAACAATACTGGTTTGATTTAAGTTACACCTTGCAAAAACCAAGTTTCAAATAAAAAATATTTGCCTTAATTTAAATTACATCTCGCAAAAACCAACTTTCAATTCAAAAATACTGGCTTGATTTAAGTTGCACCTTGCAAAAACCAACTTTTATTTTCAACAATACTGGTTTGATTTAAAAAATAATTGCCTTGATTTAAGTTACATCTTGCAAACATCAAATTTCAATTACTGGCTAGATTTTAGATATAACTTGCAAAAACCAATCTCCAGTTCAAAAATATTGGTTTGATTTAAGTTACACTTTGCAACAACCAACTTTCAAATCAAAAATATAGGCTTGATTTAAGTTACACCTTGCAGAAACCAACTTTTGTTTTCAACTGTTCTGCTTTGATTTAATTTACACCTTGCAAGAACCAACTTTCAATTCAAGAATACTGGTTTGATTTAAGTTACACTTTGCAACAACCAACTTTCAAATCAAAAATATAGGCTTGATTTAAGTTACACCTTGCAGAAACCAACTTTTGTTTTCAACTGTTCTGCTTTGATTTAATTTACACCTTGCAAGAACCAACTTTCAATTCAAGAATACTGGTTTGATTTAAGTTACACTTTGCAACAACCAACTTTCAAATCAAAAATATAGGCTTGATTTAAGTTACACCTTGCAAAAACCAACTTTTGTTTTCAACAAAACTGGTTTGATTTAAAAAATAATTGCCTTAATTTAAGTTACACCTTGCAAAAACCAACCTTCAATTCAAAAATACTGGCCAGATTTAAGATATAACTTGCAAAAAACAAGTTTCATTTCAAAAATACTGGCTTGATTTAAGTTATACCTTGCAAAACCACTTTCCAATTCGAAAATACTAAATACTGGTTTGATTTAAGTTACAGCTTGCAAAAACCAAATTCATTTCAAAAGTACTGGTTTGATTTAAGTTGCACCTTGCAAAACCAACTTTCAAATCAATAATATTGGCTTGATTTAAGTTACACCTTGCAAAATCCAACTTTTGCTTTCAACAGTTCTGCTTTGATTTAAGTTACACCTTGCAAGAACCAACTTTCAATTCAAAAATACTGGCTTGATTTAAGTTACACCTTGCAAAAACCAACTTTTGTTTTCAACAATACTGGTTTGATTTATGTTACACCTTGCAAAAACCAATTTTCAATTCAAAAATACTGGCTTGATTTAAGTTACACCTTGCAAAAACCAACTTTTGTTTTCAACAATACTGGTTTGATTTAAAAAATAATTCTCTTAATTTAAGTTACACCTTGCAAAAACCAACTTTCAATTCAAAAATACTGCCTAGATTTAAGATACAACTTGCAAAAATCAAGTTTCATTTCAAAAATACTGGTTTGATTTAAGTTACAGCTTGCAAAAACCAACCATCAATTCAAAAATACTAGCTTGGCTGAATTTACAGCTTGCCAAAATATGAATTTGATTTAAGTTACAGATTACAAGAACCAACCATCAATTCAAAAATACTAGCTTGACTTAAGTTACAGCTTGTAAAAACCAACGTTCAACTGGCTTGATTTGACTTACAGTTTACATAAACCAACCTTCAATTCAAAAATTCTGATTTCCTTTAGCTTACAGCTTGCAAAAACCAAGTTTTAATTCAGAAATACTTGCTTGATTTAACTTACAGCTTGCAAAAACCAACTTTTAATTCAAAAATACTGGTTTGATTTAAGTTACAGCTTGCAAAAACCAGGTTTCACTTCAATAGTACTGGCTTGATTTAAGTAACAGCTTGCATACGCCAACTTTTGTATCTAAAATACCGATTTGATTTAAGTTACAGTTTACAAGAACCAACTTTCTATTCAGAAATACTGATTTCATTAAAGTTACAGCTTCAAAAAGCCAACTTTCAACTGGCTTGATTTAACTTACAGTTTGCAAAAATCAACTTACAATTCTAAAATGGTGATTTAATTTAATTTATAGTTTGAAAAAACCAACTTTGAGTTAAAAAATACCGGTTTGATTTACATTACAGCTTGCAAAACCAACTTTCAAGTCAAAAATACTGGCTTTACTTCATTTACAGTTTGCAAAGCTAATTTTAATTTCTAAAACACTGGCTTGATTTAAATTGCAACTTGCAAAACCAACTTTCAATTAAATAATACTGGTTTGACATAACTTACAGCTTGCAAAAACCAACCATCAATTCAAAAATGCTTGTTTGATTTAACTTACAGTTTGCAAAAACTAAGTCGGACAACGTGCAAGAAAGCCCTATATTGTCATATATAAATGTATTTGTCACTTAATTTTCTATTTGAATACTGCATAGTTTACAAGGTGTTTGGCAACATTGTAAAGCGATTCTGGCATTCTAAATTGGCTCCTGTAGGTTAAGATGGTCGGCACGCCTCTGATTGATTGAGTAATTGTGTTCCGCTTTCGTGTACTACCAGGAATAGGGTAACAAATGAACTTTGACTAATTTTCTATACGCCATACCGGTGGGCCACTTAGTGTGCTTTGCGCATTTCTGTGTTTGTAGGATTTCGTTCTCTTGGTTTGAGTATGGTCACATAACCCAAACCACAGAAATGCGCAAAGCACGTGAGCCACCGGTGGAGCGTATAGAAAACCTTATTCAAAGTCTGTTTGCAGCCGGTGGTGGTTCGAAGTCCGTATTACTGGTGGTACACGAAAGCAGGACACGATGACTCAATCAATGAGATTCGTGCCGACCATGTTAACATACAGGAGCCAATTTACAATGCCATCTATATTATGCGGTATTCACATAGAGAATTAAAAGAAAAATTCAGCTACATATGACAAAACAGAGTTTTTTTGTTCGTTGTCCTACTTAGTTTTTGCAAACTATAAGTTAAATGAAACCAGTATTTTTGAATTGAAAATTGGTTCTTGTAGGCTGTAAGCTAAATCAAATCGGTATTTTTAATTTGAAAGTTGGTTTTTGCTAGCTATAACTTAAATCAAATCAATATTTTTGAATTGAAAGTTGGTTTTTTCAGGCTGCAACTTCAATCAAATCAGTATTTTTGAAGATGAAAGTTAGTTTTTGCAAGCTGCAACTTAAATCAAACCAGCATTTTTGATTTGAAAGTTGGTTTTCGCGAGCTGTAACTTACATCAGGCCAGCATTTTTGAAATGACAGTTGGTTTTGCAAGCTGTCATTTGTATCAACCCAGTATTTTTGAATTGAAACCAAGTTCCGGAGGAAGCCCGACAAGGGGCGAAGACCCTGCAATACTATCTCAAATTTCTAATTTTCCCGCAATAATAAACAAATAGAGGGTAGAAGACCGGAAACCAAGTTCCGGAGTCCTATACCGCCTTATTACAATGCTGTTTCAAATTTTTGGTTTCCAGCTATAACAAGCAGGGGGCCGAATGGAGGGGGGAGGGCGAAACTCCGAAACCAATTACCGGTGGGATCCCAAACAGGGGGACGAGGGTACGAGAGCAAGTTCAGTCATTAGTTTTAAAAATACACCACTAGATGGCGACACACACAAAACCAATCAGAATACAGCACCTTAAATTTTGGAACCTTCTTTATAGAGAGAATACAGAAATGTTCTTCGCCGACAATTGGTTCGCGTATTGGATAGAATACAGAAACATTATTTACCGACAATTTAGGAACCTGCTTTATCGGCAGAATACAGAAACCTTCTTTACCGACAATATTTTAGAGTTGTGTTGTAGTACATTACTGAAATTACCTAAAATTGCATTAGATTACCTAATATTGAATATTATTACAAAACTTATTTTGTGTTGCACTTACAATAAGGCCAAATTAAATATTCTATTTAATACGTCGCCTTGATTCAATACATCATAGTTCATCAAGTTGTATTTTGTATTTGTATCTCTATTAACTAGACTGCTACTTTTACATTATAAATCAATCCATTTATCCGTACGGTGTACGTTTTACTATTTTGTTAATTGAATATTCTAATTAGATTTGTCAGAAACCAATTTTTTTAACTCCGCTGTAGCCGGCCCCAAGCCGGGTTGTGGAAGAAGGAGGGCCATCCCTAGACCAGGTTAGCTGCCTACCGAGGGAAGTGACCTAAACAAAACCAAGAATAAGCCTCGGAATAGGACGGATTAAATTGAAACGACAAATGCGAGTGCACGGAAAAATCGAATTTGGAAGAAACAACAAATTAGAATATCTTCATGAAATGTCAGATGGTGGAACCAAAAAGCACAGGAAATAATTCTGGAACTACAAATAAAAATATAGATATCTGCGCATTAGCTGTGACAAAACGAAAAGGAAATTAACACTCCAATGTGATCAATATACATTTATATACAGAGGTATCAAACCGAACAAAGAGCAAAGGAAGGAGCAGCACTGCTAATACATAAAAAATATAAAGATGGAATAAAGGACTCTCAATGCGTATCATCTATAATAATAAACATTACCCTGACTACAAACCAAAACTCTCCCGAAGAAAGCAAATGCAAAGGAGAAAGAGAAAAATAGTATGAAGAAATAACGAATTTAAGAAAATACCTGATGAAGATATGATTTTAATAATGGGGGACCTCAATGCCAGTGTGAGAAACGACCCAATTCCAGGGATCAAACAACGCTTTAACAAAAATATAGTAAACAAAAACGGTGAACTATTAATACAACTATGTGCAGAAAATAACTTGAAGATATGCAACACCTTTTTTGATATGCCTATGAGATATCAGAAATCAACAATAGATTGTATATTGGCTTATTACCATCACAGATACTGACTGTACGAACACTAAACTCTGCAGACATCTGGAGTGATCATTCATTACTGCTTGCAAAAATAAGACTGAAAATAACACAAACCCCCAAGGAAAAGTACAAATATCAGAGAAAAAAAATTAAAGATGCAATTGTCGGAAACGGAAAGCATAAGAGAAATACTAACAAAAAATCCCATACAAGACGACACGGTAAACGAAGCGTGGAATAAAATTGAAAATAGCATAATAGTAAGTGGGAAAGAATCATTAGGAACAAGAATTACGAATAGTAATAAAACTAACAAAAATAAACCTTGGTATGTACCAGAAGTTAAATAACTAGCCAAAGAGAGAAGACAGGTTTTCTTAAAATACAAATCCACAAACACGCATATAAAACGCATATAAAAGAAGATTATTGGAAGAAATTTTCAAAAACTTTGGAGAGCGACTTCTATGGCTCACAGAAGCAAATATGGAGAGTTATACGCAACACAAAAAAAGATCATACAGTACGTGCAAGTAGAAACTATAAGCTCTGAACAATGGATACAACATTACGAAGGCATAAGGTAAATACAACACAACATCTAGAGATACCACTCGCAAGTGTAAATAAAGATGTAGAAATAAACATAGAAGAAGGGATGAAATCCGCTGGAAATAATCAAATAACCAACGAAATGATAAAATACGGAGGAGAAAGCTTACATCAAGAAATAACTAAGTTAATGTGAAAAATGATACAATACCAGCAAATTCCAGATCACTGGAGGATACGTATCTTTACAAAAGGAGATAAAATACAGCCACATAATTATGGAGGTATAGCGGTGCTAGAAACTACCCTTAAATTAACAACAAGGATAATCAGTAACAAACTAAACGAAATTATGAGATTACAAGACGAACAACAGGGATTTAAAACGGGAAGGTCGACGGTATTTCCATAATCCAACAAGTAACAGGAAAGGTTATAGAATTTACTCAAACCGCATTCATTGACCTCGAAAAGATGTTTGACCAAATCTTACTAAAAGATGTAATACGGCTACTTCGATCCAGAAAAGTACCAGAATTACTGATCAATATGATAGAAAATATACACTGATAATAAGGCATTGATTAAAGTAAACAAAACACAATTAGGACCCATACCGATACAATGTGAAATAAGACATGGAAACTCATGGAACTCGCTATTGTTTAATTTAATTATATAAGTTATAAAAGCAATAGTAGATCTTAAGGAACAAGGTGAAATAAAAATTATGCTGATGATGCAGTGATTGTAATAGAAAGTGAAGACGGCCTCCAAAGAACGATACAAAGAATCAGAAAAACATAATATAACAGCTATCAAAGATCACATACCTTGGAATAAACCTTACCTGCTACGGAATACCACATTAGCAGATAGTAACACAAGTAGCAAGAGCAAAGATGGTGTCAGTAGCACTAAATCAAATAATATGGAAAAACAAGTACCTACATAGAGAAGTCAAGACGAGAGTACATAAAACTACCGTTTGACAAATCCCGACTTATGCGGCCGAGACACTATGTGACACTTCACGTATAAAACAATTGCTAGAAACTTCAGAGATCAAGACATTAAGAAAGATCGTAATCAAAACGAGAAGAGAGAAGCAAATCAGCACATACGAGAACAATCTGGAATCCAACCCGATAAATGAATGGACCCAATCCAGGAGAAGAGAATATGATAATCACGTCTCCAGAATGGATTGTCACGTGTTTAAATGGGAAGCGGAGGAAAAGCAAAGGGTTCTCTACTCACTTACAAATTACACAGGAACTCTGCCCTCTAGCTCAAAACGATTCGGGGGTCAAGAAAAATTCCGGTGTAAAAAGTAAGCGTCAAAAGTCGCTCCCCGAAATCAAAACTCACCGATGCCCCGACTTCTGGATAACGATGTCTAAAGAGTTAAATAAGGAATTAAAGGAAACGAGAAAAAAGTTTCTTTTTATATATCAATACAAATAATACAATATAATAATTTATATATATATATATATATCAAATACGGTTAACACCCTAATCGTTATTGTTATTGAGTAGTTTTAAACATTTAGGGATTCGGTTATTTGCCCCTAGGTGGCGTCAATACGTACTTTCGTTCAATAAAATTATGATTTGTTTGATTTAAATTCCTTTATATAACGGAATATAAGGACATATCTTAATAAAAGGAAATTCAAATGCAGTGAGTAGTATATTAAGGTGTTTTATCATCCACAATATGCAAGATTATTTAGTAAGTTTTCACATCGTGAGATGTTTATGCAGAAGTATGTTTAGCACGTTACAGGATATAGGAAGGATAGTGAAAGTAGCACTAGATAGATCGCCACGGGGCAAAAGGAGTGTGGTAAGACTCTAGAAGCTATGGAAAGACTCCTTATTGTACAGCAATTTGGTGTTAAACCCGCAAGCTAGGCTAGAATAAATGAAGAAGAGAAGAGGAAACCAGTTTTTATTTATTTGAATGCTTGGACTTATCTATTAATAAGTGTCTTTTACCTACTATTTAGTAACTAGACAACACCAAAAAGTGAAGGCTTTTACAATTACTATTCATAATAAAAGTAATTAGTTTTGTAATGTAGGTTTACCCAAACTACAAACTATTGTGACCTTATTGCCACATAGTACACTTACTAAAAAAATGTGGTAATTTTAAGTTGAATGATAAATTGAATTTACAGATTAAAAAATTGGAGCTTGACTCTGATGGTTTTAATTGGGCCAATGCATCTAAATAAGGTTAATCTTACCTTAATTTTACTTATTTATACATATGTTAAGCTAGCAATAACGTAACAATAAATAATACAAAAATTGGGAAGCCTCGGGCCCTTTTAAATACTAAATTGTTTTATTTAGTACCATTTGCTTTAATTTGTAACGCATTATCTTATCGGTAGAAGTCAAAGGAATACTTTTTACAATTTTTATTCCAGCTCTTAATCGGTTTTTGTCTTCAACTCTTTCATCCACAAATTTTATAATTCCATTTGTTGTAACATCATAATCCTCCTTTAATACAATTATACCCAATGGGTGACTTCTATCCGTCTCGTGAGGTACACCAATAACCACTGCTTCTTTTACAGCTGGATGCTTTAAAAGAACTTTTTCAATTTGCCTTGGTATGATATGTTGATTTAAATACTTAAAACTTTCCTTTATTCTATCAACAATAAAAAAACAACTCTCCTCATTGAAATAAGCCAAATCACCTGTTTTCAGCCAACCATCAGAATCAAATAGTTCAGATGAATCACGGTTATAATATCCTTTTGTTTGCCATTTCGTTTTAACTATCAGTTCTCCAATTTGGTGTGAGCCAAGAATTTTATCATTTTCTATATCGACAATCTAAAAGAGTTCTTTAATTAAAAATTACTTTGTTATTTACATACTTTGTAAGAAACCCCATTCATAGGAAGGCCAACGGATTTTGGATATTTTTGAGCAAGTTCGTAACTCGTTGAGTCAGCGAAGAACGAGAAACAGCCGGAAAAAATTTCGGTTTGCCCGTAGCCATATACAACGATGGTCTTTGGAAATCGATCTTTAATTTTTAATATATCGTTTTTAGTCATATGGTTAGCACCTAACGATAAACAATCTAAATTTCCAATATCAACATTTTCTGGCTTTTCGTGTTTTAAATATGCCATAGCCTGCATTGGGTTTAGGAACATAAAATTGATTTTATAGTTGAATATTTTCCAAGGGTCATTAATGTCGAAATGGGAAAACACTAATCTAGAAAATCCGCTTGTTATGCTCAAGTGAACGAATAGAGGGAAAACGCTCCAATATGGTGAGGCGAATGATGCAAGCGTCATAGTGCTGCTTTCATTCCTAAAATACACTTTTAGATATTTTTAACCATTAACGTTGATATTTACCAGATATTGGTATTGGCCAATATTGACTCGTGGGTGTGACAAATTCCTTTTGGTTTACCGGTAGTGCCACTACTAAAAACGACTAAAGTAGTTTCGTCTACACTGTTAGCTTCCCTTGGTTTAAATTGCTCTTCTTGTGGATAACATGTTGGAAAGTCTGAAAATGATACATGAAACTTGGTCTCACCAAACACTACTATGAGGATCTCGGTCCTTAACTCATAAACAACTTTTTCCACAAGATCAACAGCATCAGTCGAGACAAAAATAATTTTAGGGTGAACTTGTTCTAGAAGATAAACAATTTCTTGTGCTGACATACTGGGCTCAACAGCTGCCATTATTGCGCCAATAAATTGAGATGCAATGTATGGTACGCAAGAATCAAGGTGGTTCAAGGAACACACTGATATAAAATCACCCGGTTTTATTCCTTCACTTTGCATAAAAATTGCCAATCTAATGCATCTCTTTAACAAAGTTCCAAAAAGCTGTTCTTCGCCTGTATTTCCATCTATCTAAAATTATATCAACCTGTATACAGTTTTATGTAGATAAGGTGACATACTTTACCTGTGCAATTCTATTTTGATATTTTGTCATACAGTGGTAATAAACGTAACCTACGCCTCTTTCATCATAGGAAGTCGATAAATCAGGCATTAGAATCATCTTGCTTAGTTTTGCAGGAGTAGATTACTAGCAAAAGGAGATTAGTTTACATGTTAGTAATGTAAATTATTCGGCTGATTAGCAGTATCGCCGTATTTTTACTTACTTTTATCAAATATGATAATATAAATTAGTTAACTACGTATAGTTAGTATTTTGTAAACTTAGTGTAAATAAACATGATATTTAAAAGGTAAATTGTACAACCTGTAACTCGGTATACATGGGTTAAGCGATATGTTTTTATAAGCAAGTAAAAACACTGAAGCAAGTAGAAAAATATTATTAAATCTTTAAAGTAACTTATTTAAGTGTCTTGGTCGGTTTTAAAATTTATAACGCTAAACACGAGCGTCGAATACGAGCAAGTTGATCAGTCGGGTTTCATCATTACCAGAAGTTTTCAATTAAGCACAAAACTAGTTCTTTAATTTGATGTGTAAATTTTTAGTTATTTTTTACTAGTCTAAAGTAAAGTAATTTGTACTATTATTATAAGTTTATTTATTTATTTATTACTTATAATAATTTAATATTAGTCAAAGACAAAATTTACATCGATTGGGGCTTGAACCTTGATGGCGCAGTTGGTTAGCGCGGTTCAAATCCTACTCCAGGTAAACTTTTTATTTATGTATTTAATAAAATTAATAATAATTTTTAACTTGTACTATGATTGTGGCATTTTTCATTGTTAGCGTTCATCTCGAGAAATGTGACCTTAGGAACAGTTTAATAGTATTTAATATTTTAACTTGTACAGATTGTGGACTGGTCTTTACACCGCGCGAGCAATGGATCTAGTGGTATCTAACTTAATACTATTTATTACATCTAATAACACAACTATTTATAGTAACTATATCCTACTTTCACATTTAGCAAAGCAAATATCTCTTGCAGTTTAATGTGGCGCATAGGTGTTATTACATTATGCCGCCTTACCTTTTGATTTACTTATTATTGGTCTAGTGACACTGCTGAGTAATGTTTACGTCACAACTCCCTTATACTAAGCTATAATCACTAAAGTTGCCATTTAACCTAATTACTGATGGTGATAGAAAATGAGACCTTGTTCAACCAGAGATTTAAATTGGCCAGATGCAGGTCCTGTTCAGTTTGAGATTGAACATCCTGTCGGACCTAGGAATTTATTTTCCTGTCACGTCGAAAAGAAAGCAGCTGTGATGTCCAGTTGTGCCACAAAACTCCCTTTTGCTGTTGATGACTGATTTTTCCTTGGTGTTCGTGTACATATTTTATACATTCCCCAGATTACCAGAATAGTCCCCAGTACTAGTATTATGCTATGCTGGTTACTAAGGAATTCGATAAAAGTCTTGTCGTATTGCTTCTTGGTCGTTTCTCAGCTGGTTGAGTCTGTCGCCTTCAACATTACTCCTTTTTAGATGTTGTTTAGTAGAGATTGATTTATAACTGCTCGTGCCATGTTGACGTCAATTGGATTGTGATAACTATTAATCACTGACACTGTACTTACGTTTTAGACTTAAAATGCTTTTTTGTTTTTCCAGGGATTTCCGCGATATTTGGATGATCTCTGTTTGGTATAACGTTATGTCTTGCCTGATTCCACTGCGCACTACTGTTGCCTTGGTAATGGCCTTCGTACTAAGCATATACAACTGTTTTCAAATGATGCCATGCACTTATAGCTTTACTACCTTGCGTGTGTTTTATTCGTTGACAGAGTTGGTCTATTACATAGTTAGGACTCTATGCTGCTTACTACTGTACGTCGGCAAATCACTGCTAGCCCTCTTATAGGCTGTTTCTGAATTTTCCATCCCATAGTGAAAAATATAATTGGTGGTTGTAGTCGAATACCATGATTCCGTTTTCTACTTAACCATTATGTACGTTCCGTTTTTCATCCACAGTGGTATTGGTGCTCTTGGTATCTTCATAATTATATGCTGCGTGATTTCCGCCATTATGTAGTATCCTGCTATATAGATATGATGATCATCCTGCTTAACAGTCATCTTCACTATCGGATGTGTTGAGTGCTAATCGCCTTCATGCCAGACTTTTCTCTCTGAAACTCTCAAGAGGACCGTTAATCCTAATTTCAGTATTTTAGAATGTTGACAGTGCGGATAACATGTACTTGGTTTGACAATCTGAGGTCTTAATTAATTGTTAATTCTTGTTCAACACGTCGGTATCTTTATAAACTTCATCATTCACTCCAAATATTGATTTCCCTAAAATTAACTATTTCTTTCTTTGTTGAGTAAATAACTGTGTGTATTCCAGCTTGTAATCACTCCAGTTGTTTGCTTAACTCGATTGTATGGTATTTTAACTCCTATAATTGTACATCTGAAATGTTTGTAGCTTGTTGGCATAAATTATCGAATCCTTGTGTGCGGTTATAGCTTCTACAATGTCTTCTTTTATATTCACCTTATCGAATCGCATGTTAATCCGGAATGTGCCTCTCCTTATTTGCGCGTTACCTATGTGCTTAATGTCTAATCCTAGGTCTGGGTGCATAGTTGTAAAGTTTGCTCTTGCAGCTACTAACATTGTTAGGAGTACAAGTGCTATTTGCAACATGCCACGTTGTTTTGGTTTCCCCAGCGAACTTTTGCCTTTCTGCTCGTCTTGCGTTTTAGTGGGCGAATCTAATGGTATCAGGCGCTGAATGTGTATTTTACTGGTTTCACCATCTAGATTTCGGGTCGTTAAAACGCTAACCTTTCCATATTCGGCTGAATGCACTTCTGCTATTTGTGCTAATGGTCATTTAGCTGGGTGAATGTTGTCTTCTTTAACTGTGTGGTTCTTACTTTGCTTCATTCGTACATCTGCATGTGGGCTGCTTAGATATTCTGGTGACCATGTTTCCTAAAGTCTTCCTTCATCTTCAGGATTAGTCTCCATCTAGCAGATAAATTGCCTTCGGTGTTGTTTAGTATGTGTTCTGTCGGACCAACTAATGGATCTCCATTTAAAAAATGACTGGAGGTTAGCCTTATGTCTCCTAGTTCAGCGATGATTGGTATTAATGACCTTGAATTTAAGCGTGCCTTGATCCGGTGAGTGAGAGTAATCAATTCCTAGTAGGTTAGCGTTGTTTCTCCAATGACTTGCCTTATGTGATTCTTAACTGATCCAGCTCGAAAGACTACGTTTAATCTCGATTTAGTCGAGATTAATCGTGTTAGGAATGCAAAGGTACATCGTCTCTCATACCGATTGTAGATTGATCCTTACACCCCGGAATCTTACTGAATACTGTTTATTGCATCTAATATCACAACCACTTATAGTAATTATACCCTATTTTTTCCTTTATAAAAATAATTAACACTTGCAGTTTAATGTGGCGCATAAGTTACTGTTTAACACAATTACTAATGACGATGGCAAATAAAACTCTAATCTGAGATTGAAATTAGACAAATGCAGGTTCTATTCAATTTGAGATTGAACACGCATTAGGACACGAAGTAACACTGAAGATCTCGTGCCCTTGTGATGTTTTATGAGGGAAAAGCCAGTAAGATTTCTTTTTTCATCATCAGCCTAAAAACTTCTAGGGCAATTTCGGACAAAAGCCAATGGGAGGCTTGTTCCGAGATACGTAAATGCTGAGTATTGCCTTGTACTGCGGTAACCTGTCACGCGTGTGTTTTGGTTTGGTTTCTATAAATATCTGAGTGTGCGTATGAAAATTTTGGAGTTATTTTAAATTTTATGTGTCAAATTTATAATGATGATCTTGCTAGAGATCTATACCGAGATCGGCATTATGAGCTGAGAGTTGTGCAATGTCCTTTTTTTGGTCTCATGCGAATTTTTTTAAAATTCCGCTCTTACTTACCTTTAAGGGAGCTTTTGTAAGTGTTTCTGTTTAATTGCTGTAGTTGCGTTTAAATGGTAAATAAGGTATCATGTTACGGTCGTTTTGATTTTCTTCTTTTTAATGAAGCGAATGACTATCGTTTTCGGCGATCCTTGTTTGGTGCATGGTGCAGAATGAGGAATGAAGCGCAATTGTGTGATTTCGTTTGTAAAAATGTTTTGTATAAGCGGGATAATAAGTGAGTCAATACTAAGTCAGCCGAAGTTTGGATTTTAAAAGTGGAAATTGTGTAGGTGAGCAGGAGCTGAGGGTAGCTGAAAGCACGGAGAGGTTGGTAATGAAACGAGAGGTGTTAAAATGTGTATGTGCATGTGGGTGCGTGCGTGCGTGTGTGTATGTATGCGTGTGTGTTTGTGTACGTGTGTGCATGTGTGCATGTGTGTGTATGTGTGCTAGAGTGCAACAAAGAGGATGTTGATTCTGTAACCTGTCGAGACCTTATTTAAAGCTCTTTGCTATAGCGTATTTTCGGCAAATTTACGATGTCAATAACCCGTTATTATTATAGTATTATTTTGGGAATAGTGGAGTTACGGTCCTTCATTTTGGCTTAGCTTATATGTATTTTTATGTATCCCAAATATTTGAGGAGTAGTCTAAGAATGTTATATAAACATACATTTTCAGGGATGCTTTTGCTCAGTATAGAGTTTTTAGTGAGTTTTCGTAAATTCTTGAGTTTAAGTAATAGATTTCAAGAAACATTAAAAATGAAAAGAGTTTTTACTGCAAATTAAGAGAGCGTTTAGCGATCAATTTTAATAGTGATTTTGAAGTCAATTTACAGATTTATCCTAAAATTAAAGTGAATGTTTGAGCACTGCAGAGTTTTGGAGATTGAGTAAATTGGTTGAATTTTGAGTGAACAGTTCTTATTCCTGGTTTATGCGGTCGTTGAGATATAGTTCATTACGTGATTATTTTAAACATTTAAAGTAAGTTATCAGGGATTTGGATTCTCTTGATTTGTAAAGAGTGCCCTTTTTGTAATTTGAGGAAGAACCACTACCCTACTGCCGAGTTATGTCAGTACTATGCACTTTGCCTGTATGGGCTGATGTTCTAGTGAGCGTCACGCCTGTAACTAGTGTTTAGTGCAACAACTCTTATCTGGCCGTTTAAAGAAGGTACGGATAGGCATACCACCTGAAGAATGTACGTAAGCTCTTTTGAGCCAGAGCTTCATTGCGAGAAGTCAATCACCTTCAGTGTATTTTGTGTTTCATTTGACTCAATTTATTGTCTACCACCTACTCTTTGTCAGATAGCTTTATATAAAATTGGATTGATTTCGGTTAAGACAAAAACAACAAGTACCTTCTCTTTCTGTTCCATTGCTTCAATTACTTCGTTTTTATCAAATATAATACAACTAGTGATCTGATCTTTTCCGGCAAAATTTGTCATTTCACAAATGAGTAGCTGTTGAAACGAAATTTACACTAGTTGACGACGGAGACGAGTGAAATTTTCCAGAAGCAAAAGCTACGAATATCTGAAATGACAAATTTTGCAGGAAAAAATTAACTCACGAATTGTGTTCAGCCTGACAATCCAGCGAGAAAATTTGTATATATTACAGTACGTTATCTAGCTGATAATGTTGAATGTAAATATTTAAGGCGGTATGTATTTAACATTAAGTTAATCAGATTTGGAGACCGTTACAAGCAGAAAGCAGGAGCACCAATGTGGTCACCCTTATCTACAGTCATTGCAAACCTCTTCATGCAAGAGTTTGAAGAGAAAGCACTACACTCAGCATCATATAAACCGACGCTATGGTTGAGATACGTAGACGATACATTTGTCATCTGGAACCACGGACAGGGTATTTTTGGATCACCTCAACAACGTGCACACAAATATCAAGTTCACAATGGAAATTGAACAAAATGATCAGTTACCGTTTCTGGGCGTGCTAGTTAAGAAGAATGAAGACGGACGCCTAGGCCACACGGTCTACAGGAAACATACGCACACGTATAGACACATCAACGCCAAATAGCATCATCATCCAAGTCAACTCAAATCTGTCATCAAGACACTGGGGAAGAATTGATGAATTATGTGTGATGACTCACCATTTTTAAAACTGCCACTTGTTATATTACACTCGATAATTAATGAGTTAGTTTTGATAATGCTCATAGGATTTTGAATAAAGGATTTTGATACATTTTAGTGATAATAAATGCTTTCTCTAAATATGTCTGGGCATTCCCCATCAAACGCAAGAATGGTAAACTAGTTGCAGACATAATGGACAAACTTCTGTCTGGTTTGCAAGGGAACAGAATTTTATAATGCGGAATTTAAAAAAGTGATGAAAAAGTTCCATATCAATCATTATAGTAGTTATTCCACTTTGAAAAGTAGTATAGTTGAACGTGTAAATCGCACTCTTATAGCAATAATGTGGAAAACATTCAGTACGCAAGGATCCTACAAGTAGTTAGAAATATTACCTCGTATTGTTGCCGATTATAATTCCAAAAAGCATAGAACAATAGGATACAAACCGGTAGAAGTAACGGAAAATAATGTTGCAGATATTTTGAACCATTTAAAATATCATGAAGTTCTTGATACTAAGACACCTAAATTTCGAGTGTGAGATTATGTACGCATTAGCAAATATAGAAGCATATTCTCTAAGGGTTACACACCTAATTGGAGTTACGAAGTCTTTCAAATATCAACAGTAAAACGCTCAATCCCAATCTCCTACACTTTACGCGATAGTTGTGACGAAGAGATTCAAGGCCGGTTCTATGAGCCGGAACTTCAAAGTGTTAAACATCCTGACATTCACCTAGTTGAACGCGTAATTCGACGTCAAGGGAATAAATCTCTCGTTAAGTGGCTGGGTTTTGATAATTCTCACAGTTCCTGGAATTCCAACAAATATATTATATAATACGTTGTGTACGCTTACTTCTATATGTTGTACTATTATTATGCAATAAATAATTTTTTTATTTAAAATTTTTTATTTATGTTAACATATATACATACTGCTAAAGCGTTTGACAAACACACACTGACGGTGCTGATTTTCGAGGATTGGTGAGATTATAGTATCACAGTCTTCTATTCTTTTTGAAATCGGGCAGAATCTCTAGCTAATCGTTCCCATTCACCTTTTCTCGCCTGCCTATGCGCCACGTTCCATGCTATTATACAGTGAACTACGCTTTTGGGCTCATTAATGCACACCTTCTTGACTTGGCGAGTCGTCATCTAATGACTTATAATTTGGTAAATACCGTTCTATTTCGTGTACAAATTGCTCCAAAGATATTTCTTTAAGTTCTTCTATAATCGATTCATGCAACAAATGCACATTACACCATCATCATGTGTTCACAAGTATTTCTCACAACGACGTATTCCTCCCCGATACTTATTAACTAAATTATCTAAACAGTCATCACTAAACCTACCCATTCCATACACTTTTTCATGTTCAGCATCAAATTCAAATGATTGAAATTGACATGTTAGTCTTTGCACTACACTATAACAGTCCACAGCTTTAGGCCACGATTCTGCACTATAACACATCCACATATTGACTAACATATATTATATATCCCTGTTCTCTATATGCTCGTTACCTCCCACTTTTTACTTTTCTACTTTGGCAACTTCTACATCAATATTCAGTTTTTCCATGGCAAAATCAAGAATTTCCATAAAACATACTATATTGGGATCGAATATATCCTGGAGTGGTGCTATTTACGTGCTTATGACAAGCTCAGATATTTCCGCTGCTGCACTTATTATTTTATTATAAAATAATGGAAAAATTCATAGTAGGTATTAGATCCAATCGATAACTTATTATCTTGAGAAGTCTCCATAACTGTTCTATAGACTCCCATCCTAAACAGATTTCTGATTCTTCATAATCATTGATGCGAATAACTTTCTTCTTGTTAATAGTTTCATACGATACAGTTTTCGAGCCCACCTTTGTAGGTAGCCATGTTCTTCCGCTGAGTAGAAATAATTTTTAATTAATCCTTGATTGTCCATAAGTAAATGCCATTCCTTCTTATCAAACGTCACTCCATTACTCTTAGATCCACCAAGTTTTACGACTGCTTTAAAATTGAATCGAGGTGACAGAACGACACTAGCATACTTCGACTTACTTTTGTTTATGTAATAATGCACATTATTAATTAAAATATTACGACACTCAATTGAATTTAAAATACTGTCAATCTTCGCCTTTTCTACCGCTTGACGTAAGATGTTCTCCATTATGTACGATACTGACTTCACATGCACTCCCTCTGTATTTATATCCCACCTTCCCCTCTCTTTTTTTTACGTGCAGGGTTAGTGACGTGACCTCGACATTATTAACACGTATTACTGCAACGATCTTAACAGCTTCACTGTTCCAAGGTTACCTGTCAATACTGGAGGGTCTACTACTTCAAGGTTTTCTGTCAATAATTTGGTTAAGGTTAGCACTCCTTCCTCTTCAATACAAAACCGAGGTCACCTCCTTCTTACACGAAGTTACCTACGGCTACACGAGGTCCTTTTTGATTTAAAAAGGAGGGATAGCACGTATACTATTCTACAGTTTCCAGGATATTCAGTATGTCAGCTACCCCTGTTCAAGACCATTGGAATACACCTGAAGTCTACCAACCATTATCACTACTTAAACTTAGTGCGCGACGAGTATGTAACCTTATACCTAACTGGGTAAAATTTGAAAAAAAGGAATTACTACCACCTGCTACAACAACAGTGCTTCGGAATCAATGTGAACAGGTAAAGTGCGATTCGGCGTTGTTCGACACCTTGGGCAAGCGAATCTACGATCACGTCTCGGGTAGTAGTTTGAAAGATTACTCTCACATAATCGCCCTGTACACTCGCTACCATCTGGTTGGTGGTATGCATTTATGCCATGCATGCTACTCCACCTTGCAACCATGATATTACCGCGTGGTTAACCAACACACCCATATGGGCAATTTTTTACCACATATCACATGATGAATACTGGTGCTGATCATGTAGAGCACCCCAAACCACGTTATATGATGTATATGACGATGACTCGTGTTACCTGTGTGACGAAGTTTGTTATGTGGACTATTACTATTTTTTGCTATGCATTGTATGTAATAGATAATTTTGTGTCATTCGATTACTTTCTTCAACAGTTAAAACATGTGCGACGTGCCACCAAACTTTTCTTATCCTCAGTATTACAATTGTTTGAATAAACGCTTACTAATGTATCGAACATGGTCTGGAGTTTAGTCACTCTCCTTTATCGCTGCGGCAGGGTGTTCATTTCCACATCTGCAGACGACACGGTTGAATGCTTCCTGTCTGGGGTTAGAATAAACCGATGGCAACCATCTGACAATCCGTTACAGGAGCATCTCCGATGGGCACCACACTGCCCGAATGCTCAGAATCAAAATGTATTATTCCTAGAGAAAATCATATTTTTGAATAATACAATTGTACATGTCCTTGTTTATGCAGGAAATAAATATTTTAATGTATCGTTTTCTATTTTTTTGGTTTCTAGAGTGTGTATCAGCTAAGCGTAAAGAAAGGATATATAGGTAGCTTCAGTACGTGGTCATCACAAATGACCTTGCTAATGTATGAAATAACTGACCTTGGTATTGTGGAAGTTTTTGGGACCTCGAGGAAGTAGGGCTCACGAGTGGCCTTCATGGTCTGTGAACTTCGTAAAGTAGGTCACAGTTATATAACATTGGGCGTGTGGGGCTTTGTGAAAGTAGGTCAGACACTGCAATTGTGCAACCTTGGTCACGTGGTAGCCTTGATAAAGTGGTAACCTAGGAAATGTGGGACCTAGGAAATGTGGTGTGTTCCAGAAGTCTCCAAACTTACCTACTCACACGCACACACACACACACACACGCACACGTACACGCACACGAACATACACACGCACACGCTCACGCACACGCACGCGCACACGCATACGCACACGCACACGCACACGCGCAAGCGCACGCTCACGCACACGCACACGCACACGCACACGCACACGCACACACACATACGCACACACACCCACTCGCTCACCCACACGCACACGCAAGCGCGCACGCACACGCACACGGACGCGCACGCGCACACGCACACGCACACGCACACGCACACACGCACACACACGCACACACACACGCACGCGCACGCACGCGCACGCACGGGCACGCGCGCGTTCGCGCGCACGCGCATACGCACACGAACGCGCACACGCACACGCAAATGCACACTCACACGCACACGCACACGCACACACACACACACATACACATACACACACACACACACACACACACAAGAAGGAAACCTACTTCATCCCTTACAATAGAACGAGTTAATACTAAACAACGATTTAATTATTTCAGTAATTTCTTTTAACTAATTACTCTTTTCCGAGACTGCGGTAGTGCAGTTACATGCTTTCATATGATTATAATAATACTGGTTATTTTACAGCATAAAAGAAAAACAACATTTACTTTGTGAAAATCTAAGAAAATTGTTAATTATAGTTGACGTATTAATGACCATGATAAGCAATAAATAGAGCTCTATCAGATATTTTATGCTTATGGTTTTTGTGTGTTATAATTTATATTCAACTTAATACTAATTGTAGCAAGGTTATGTAAATATTTATTTGCAACATAATGTGAGTTGATTGTAAAAATTTACATATAATTGATAACTAAAGATAACCGAATTTGTAGAGCCTTGCTATAGCTTCATTATGTTTATCTTTATAAATACATTCTTTATCTATTTTAAATAGAAGTGTGACCCTGTTTACAACTCTGAGGCCATGTACAATAGAGTCGACATATAATCAAATTTAGTTATTAATGGATTGTGAAACTATTTTGTAACCTTTACATATTGGATGACATAAGTCTAGCTAAAGTAAAACCCAATAAGATATAAGTAAACTTATTCCATCAGTAAACTGCATATTATTGTTTCTTATTTATTCAATGTTTGATGTCGATTCTTTTAGTGAACTAAAAAAATATAAATGTGCTTATTATACCTTTTGAGTGAAACAGCAATTCCATGCATAAAGTGAACATATTCTTTTAGCAAGCAGATTTTATTACAGTTACCATTGTTACAGGTCTTATTAAATGGTAATTTAACAAACCTTGCAATATTGTAGGCTCACATTCCATTAATACAGATAATTTGATTGTAATCTCATTATGTTTAGAATTTACATCAGTTCTACATACATAAAGACAAAATTTACATCGATTGGGGCTTGAACCTTGATGGAGCAGTTGCTTGGCGCGGTACTTTACCAAAGTACAGGTCGTAGGTTCAAATCCTACTCGAGGTAAACTTTTTATTTATGTATTTAATAAAATTAATAATAATGTTTAAACCATACATGATCTAAGTTACGCCAAATAATTAATTAATAATTGAAAGTTCAGTTTTAAATAGTGTTGGTTCATAACTAATATTTTTCTTGTGTTAACCATGAAATAATCTTAGACTTAGAATTGATCTCTTGAATGTATCGTTTGAGAAAATGAGTTCGCATTTCTGTTATATTATGTATTTACAATAAAGCTCTACGATTAGAGTCTTTTTAGAATTCTTGAACATACACTAAGTTATATAAATCATAATTAAATTCTGTTATTTAAAATGTGTATAATAATTTCGTTTAACCATAATATCTAACTTAGTTATCCTTAAGTATTTTGAAAATTAGTTGGATTTCTTTAGATTTTATTATATCTACATAATTTTAAGACTTAATCCAATATGTTATGGCCATGTTACTTGGTCTAATATAATTTCATTAGGAGTTGTTTAAATTCAACTATAGCTTACCTGGAATAAAATTTATTGGGAATCCTAAATGATCACAGTTTTTACAATTTTCCAAGTCTTAATAATTTTGGATTTCGGATTGTTATTTGTTTTACTAACTGGATAAAATTGATTATCTACCTTAATCAGAGATTTTCACGGTTATTGGTAAAGTGGTAATAAATTAAATTATACTTTAATGCAAAATAGTTAGCAAATTACGCGTTATAAATTTAACTAAAATTCATGTATACAATAAGAGTTATTATGTTTACTCTTAAAATCCGCGGAAAGGTTTATAGGTTTACCTTAAAGACCGCGGCGGAGATAGTTTATTAAAACCGCGGTGGCTTATCACTACTTGATCATTTGACACAATCACAAGTCATTGAATATTTCACATGAACAAAATAAAATACTGTTGTATAAATTAAACTTTCATCATTATCAATAATAAAATACTTATCTTTTTTGGGTTTTTTAATGGTGTATTTTAAATTATACAATCTAAACGTTTCGATAAAACCTACAGTTATCTTCGTCAGTAGTAATATTTTTAACAATTTTAACAGATATTACTACTGACGAAGATAACTGTAAGTGTTATCGAAACGTTTAGATTGTATAATTTAAAGTACACCATTTAAAAAACCCAAAAAAGATAAGTATTTTATTATGTGTGATAATGACGAAAGTTTACATTTTCAAATAGCAACGAGTATTTTATTTCTCTGTTCATTGCATAAAACTATTCAATGACATATGTAGATTGTGTCAAATGCACTTCAAGTAGTGACTAGGGAACCGCTGCGGCGGTTTTTTAAGGTAAACTTATTCTTCCACCGCGACGGATCTTTAAGGTAAACCTTAGATAAATCTTATTGATCCAGGGGGGAGTGTGTCTCCCCTTCCCCATCTCGATCCAGCTACATACCGTTTACCTTAAAAATCCCCCGCGGCGGTTCCTTATCCACTACCTCGATAACCAGCCGAGTCCCGGTAAAATTACAAATACAGTAGTGTGTGTTGTGATAGTTTTCCCACAAAACTCACAAAAAGGGCTACTAGTTCTACAATTAGAAAAATTGGTAAGTACTTATATGTTTTTTTTTAAATACGCCTTATAGCATGTTATGTTATAAGTTTAGTAGTTAGGTAAGTGTTTAATCCACGGGGTTTCGACTTCTTTATTAGATTAAACGCCAAATACGAAGACACCAAGCTGCGCAAAAAAAATCACGTGACCGTGTACTATTCAACCGGAAAATATTAGTATTTTTAAGAAAAGTAAAAGTTACGTTTTGTACATTTTTTAGTTAATAACCTTTTAATAATGATTATTATAAGTTTTTGTTATGAACGAATAAGTTCAAAGGTAAATATGTAATTAAAAATTATTATTAATTATGACGTTTATGTTTTATAATTAGGGCAATTTAAACAAAAAAACATTTATTTAATTGTGAAAAGTGAAATATAAGGTTAGGTTACTTGTTCATAAATTTACTCGGAAATGTTGTAATTCGCATTTTAATTATTAACCACAGTTCTAAGGGTAAATAATTCGTGTCTAAACAGTTTTATACTGCGATGGTTATAAATAGGTGTAATAAAGGGGGTAGAGTTTTATCGAATTCAAATATTAGATAGTATGCAAGTTCAAATAAAGTTGAAGAATTTATATAATCTGTTATGAGGAAAATATAGTATACGAATATAAACAGATGGCTTTTATATAACAAAACAGGTGTTATGGGGTTTGCACAATGATGTTGTATTCATAAAAACATTGAGCTATGGCAGTAGCATGTTAAAAAAGTCAACACGATACATATTAGTGTGTTAAAGATAAATAAGAAATTTCACATATAAATCAATATAATTAAGCAATTAAACACATAACAGATATTGATTACATGAAGTACAATAATCCTAATGTGTAGAACACGTATAATAATTGGTACAATGCATAAAAACTCTGCAAACTATAGAAAGGGTTATGGTACGAAGACGTTATGTTGGTAGATCATAGACTATGTGTTTAAAAAGTGCTTAAGAAGTTAAACTGCCTTAGAAACATATCTAATAACATGAACAACACATGTGCAATGTGAAATTAACAATATAAATCCAATAAAATATTACACAATTACTCTACACTTATTTCGTCGTTATCATAATCTGATATAAAATCAGATTCATCCGACGAGTCTCCACTCCTACGTATTGATCAATTCCTCACAAACGACATCCATAATATGCTCTTTATTAATGTATTCCTCTTCAATTTCTTTAACATGACGGCACACTTCTTGCCAGTGGCTCTCCAAATCCATCGCACACTTTTCACGAGTTAGTTTTTCAACATCGGCTAATTTAAAAGTTGTGTTTCTCGATGCCACACAAGCTTTTACAATGGCCCATATTTTTCCTATTGGATTTAGCTCCGGGTGGTATGGAGGTAGTCGACATACAGAGTGACCATGTTTCGCAAATATAGCACCAATTGAATATTCCGTGTAGCTCGGTTTATTACATTTTATTAAATCATACAGCTCCACTTTTGTTTGGGATTCATCATGTACGATCCCTCGTTCTTGTAACAAAGTTATCATTTCCATTTTTTTACTGCTAAAAGTTGGATGTTTAACTGCTAACGTATTGTGATAACTTGCATTATCCATAACAATAACTGACTTTCGAGCAAATTCGGTAATAACTGGTGCTCGATCCATCTTTTATAATTAATAAAGTTCATATCGTCGTGATAATCAACAGTTTTGGAGCCCGATTAAAAAACTAAGACAGCATTATTGATAAATCCCATTTCATCACCAGCATGTACTGTTATAAGACGTTAACTTTTACCGATTGGACATTTTAAACCTTCGTTGGGATGATCTATCCAGGAATGTGGCGTTGTATGCGATGCATGTATATATGTTTCATCTGTATACACAATGGGTCGCCCTGCTCTTCGATACTTTGCTATTGCTATTATATAAGCCCACCGTAAAGATCGTATATCGTATCGTTCCATTAAACATTTACAATTGCCATCTTTAATAATATTATAGATAGCATTGACGGTTGGTCGTCGTTTCTCCGTGACATGAAAATTGTGTGATATGCGTCGAATGACTTGTTCCCCACAATTATCGACAAACGGTCTTGGTGCCGTTTTCATTCTTTTATTAGAAATCTTGAACAATTCTATTTCACCACGTTGTATTGCACTCCCTTCTCTAATAATTCTAACGACGGTACTTTTGGATACTCCAGTTGCTTTCCCAACGATATCAAGAACGTTAACTGTAAAGAAATGTAATCGTGAAAAAACTGACAGATGTTAATGGTACAATAGTGACATACCTTCATTCGTATTTTTATGAAACTGATAAACATTCCAAATAATTTCACGGGCATCTTGCGATAAGACACGTCGCTTCTTTGCTGGAATGTTTGATGTACTATCAGACGATGTACTCGCATCACCCATTATAAACAACGAACTAAATCAATATATTATATTGATACATATTACTGTGGATTACAAATACAACTTACTTGTAAATAAAAGGTGCTGAAACGGAAGTAGTTTTGATAAAAACTGTTTACAATTGATAAAACGTGCACGAAAAATGAGGTTAGAAAACAATAAACAACACTACATTTTGTGGACGGAACATAATATCTACTTCTCATTCATATCATTATTCCATTTATTTTTAATGCAACATTCGGTTTATGCGCAGGTATCTTCGTAAATTTTCTATTTCTATTTAGTGAATAATTTTATGTAGTACACCAGTATTTGACAATGTTGTCGTATTTGTTTAAACAATATTTTATTTTAATTATTTTTTTTTAATTTTAGGATCAAATAGACGTCGATATTCCCTTAGGGATAAAAAAAAAGGTGATATGTTTGAGACTTTTGAAGATGCATAAAAGAGAATCATTGAGAAACTAAACGGAATCATGTACAATATTACAAAAGGGAATCAAGAACTGTGGCAGCGGAGCAACGAAAAACAAAAAGATATTTGAATCCTGAACTCAAATGTTATCAAGTAGAGTGAGCATGTATCCACGGCGGAAGGAAATTCAAGGGGAAAAGTAATGGCACTCGCCGAAAAAGTAACGTTTCCTATTAATTACAAACGTTCTAAGTTAAGTAATTAATTATTTTTTATATATTTCAGAACTGTAAAACATGAGGATTCATGTCGAGCACAAATCATAATCAAAATTTCCTTTGATGGAAATAAATTTACGGCAGTCACAATGGAAATTAAACACAATCATATGGTTCGCAAAGTAAGTATAAATAATTAATTGATATAGGTATGTATATAATAGAGGCTATTAATGTTCCAACATTTCAGAATTTATTTGCCGAATTACCACAACAAAGAAAATTGCCCGTTGAAGTAAGAGAAGAGACAAAGAAATTATTGGAAATGAAAGTCATCAGGCATGTATTACGAGAAGAATTGGAACGAAAGCTAAATAAAATGATTACATTAAAAGATTTTGTAACAACCGTTTTGAGTTGTACTAAAATATACCATAATTTATGTCTTCGTTCATTTAGTTGTAAATATAAGAAAAATTTTATTTATTAATGATTTGTAAGTATGGGGTAGGCAACTTAATTTGCAATTTGGTGTAACTTAAGTGCATATCTTCTTAAAGGATTATACTTCCACTTCTATAAACAAAATTTTCTGCTCAATATGTTCGCGCAACGCGTCATCGTTGACTTAAGTTTTGCGCAAATCTTTTCGCACACGGCTAGGTCGTCTTATATTCTAGGCGTCCATTTTGTTTACTTCTTGTGGTATGCTGTAGATGCAGGAAGCCACATTTTTTGGGTTTCCACCTAAATTTGGTGAAAAGTGCCATTGATTTAATGGCACTTTCTTTTTTTTTACTTTGAGTTACACTTTTATTACTTTTACTTTTTTACTTTAATTACATTTTAAGTACGTTTAATTTTATTTTTACGTACGCTTTCATTTTATGATTGCAATTTTTTATTTGAAAATTTCAAGAAAATGCAATAAACGGATTATTCAATTTCAAGAAGACAAATTTATAAAAAACAAAATTCCATTTTTGGGTGTGGTTTACAACGTAGAGTATTATTTCGAGATATTGCGCAATATTGGTGCAAAGATGGCATCACCTTGGTTGACATTTCCGTAATCGTTTAGATACCAGAGGTTATTAAAAAGTTTGTGTACAAAAATTTTACGAACAGGTATTTATATTTATAACAATTAATTAGTAATTTAAGGCTATAACTAGTTTTAAGATATATTTTATTTAACCCTATCATTTTAACTGTTAATAAACATAATAAAATACTTATCTTTTGGGATTTTTAATGGTGTACTTTAAATTATACAATCTAAACGTTTCGATAACACTTACAGTTATCTTCGTCAGTAGTAATGTTTGTTAAAATTGTTAAAGATGTAGTAAACAATTTTGTCAAATGTGAAAAATTCAAACATAAACATAAGCCTGCTATTAATATAACAGTTTGAGAAACGTATAAGCCAACTATAAAATTGTAGTAAAGAATAACTAAGTCATTAAAATTAAATATTGTTAAACTGCCTCAAAGATGACAAACCAGAACACTCTCTACGACGAAAGCTAACGATGAAATTTGCCAGCCAAAAAACACATTTAACAAAATTTAATCGAGGTATGATAAGTGTAAAGTTGTGAAAAACTTCAATTTTAAAATGATAGAAGCATTCACAAATCCAAACATTACATCAAAAATAACCCAGTTAAACCTAACAAAGAGATATCTTTATCAATAATTGGAAGTGTTATTAACAATGAAAAGCACAATGCAGAACGTTCTTTGTAATTTTTAATTTCAATTTAATTTCAACTACTTATGTTAAATTATAGTGCTGTGGAAATTTAACATATAATTGATAAAGCATTTGCTTCAAGGTCTAGGAAAACACAGCAAAAACCCAGACATACCAAAAGTTGAAAACAAATTAAAATCAAGGCGTATCATTATGCTCTTTTTAATTATAAGATGCCAAAACCTATTTAAACGGAGATTTTCTTCTTGTCTATTAAAATTATTCGGTGTTTATATATTTCAATAGCTTCACGTTGCAAACGAACATAATAATGGGTTTGTCTTGACAATATTTTCATATTGTCAAATTGAATGTCATGATTTAGATTATTCAGGGCATGGTCAGCCACAGCAGACCTCTCTGGTTGACCCAATCTACAAAATCTCATATGTTCTTTGCGTCTTGTATCAAAGCTACGTTTTGTGGTCCCGATGTATACTTTTCCACATGAACAAGATAACTTATACACTCCGGAAGATGATAAAGGGTTTGACACATCTTTAGGTGATCTTAAATGTTCTTTAATTTTTCTTGTAGGTTTAAAAATAGTCCTAATGCCATATTTGATTAGGATTTTTCAATTCTATTTGTAACATTAGCTATAAAAGGAAGAAAAGCAGTACCAACATTAAGAACTGGTTTTTCTTTAAGGTTACGCCTAGAAGGTGTAATAACATTATTAATATCTGTAAGTGAATATCCATTATCTTGTAAGGATTTTCTTAAATATTTATATTCATCATTCAAAAATTCAGGGTCACAAATTCGTTTTGCTCGATCTACTAAAGATTTAATTACACTAATTTTTGACGTGGATGGTGGTTGGATAATTTATGAAGGTATCTATCAGTGTGTGTCGGCTTTCTGTAAACCTTAAAAGATAGTGAATTATTATTTTTAGATATTAATATGTCAAGAAATGGTAAACTTCCATTAGTTTCTTTTTCCATGGTAAACTGAATACTAGGATGTATACCATTTATAAAACCAAAAACTCATGCAGTGCTTCTTCTCCATGTCTCCAAATAACAAATGTGTCATCTACATATCTATACCAAACTGAAGGTTTTTAGGTGTACTTTGTAACGTTAATGTTTCAAATTTTTCCATATAAAATTAGCTATAACAGGACTAAGGGGACTACCCATTGCTACACTATCTTTTAAGGTTTACAGAAAGCCGACACACACTGATAGATACCTTCATAAATTATCCAACCACCATCCACGTCAAAAATTAGTGTAATTAAATCTTTAGTAGATCGAGCAAAACGAATTTGTGACCCTGAATTTTGAATGATGAATATAAATATTTAAGAAAATCCTTACAAGATAATGGATATTCACTTACAGATATTAATAATGTTATTACACCTTCTAGGCGTAACCTTAAAGAAAACCAGTTCTTAATGTTGGTACTGCTTTTCTTCCTTTTATAGCTAATGTTACAAATAGAATTGAAAAATCCTAATCAAATATGGCATTAGGACTATTTTTAAACCTACAAGAAAAATTAAAGAACATTTAAGATCACCTAAAGATGTGTCAAACCCTTTATCATCTTCCGGAGTGTATAAGTTATCTTGTTCATGTGGAAAAGTATACATCGGGACCACAAAACGTAGCTTTGATACAAGACGCAAAGAACATATGAGATTTTGTAGATTGGGTCAACCAGAGAGGTCTGCTGTGGCTGACCATGCCCTGAATAATCTAAATCATGACATTCAATTTGACAATATGAAAATATTGTCAAGACAAACCCATTATTATGTTCGTTTGCAACGTGAAGCTATTGAAATATATAAACACCCGAATAATTTTAATAGACAAGAAGAAAATCTCCGTTTAAATAGGTTTTGGCATCTTATAATTAAAAAGAGCATAATGATACGCCTTGATTTTAATTTGTTTTCAACTTTTGGTATGTCTGGGTTTTTGCTGTGTTTTCCTAGACCTTGAAGCAAATGCTTTATCAATTATATGTTAAATTTCCACAGCACTATAATTTAACATAAGTAGTTGAAATTAAATTGAAATTAAAAATTACAAAGAACGTTCTGCATTGTGCTTTTCATTGTTAATAACACTTCCAATTATTGATAAAGATATCTCTTTGTTAGGTTTAACTGGGTTATTTTTTGATGTAATGTTTGGATTTGTGAATGCTTCTATCATTTTAAAATTGAAGTTTTTCACAACTTTACACTTACATCATACCTCGATTAAATTTTGTTAAATGTGTTTTTTGGCTGGCAAATTTCATCGTTAGCTTTCGTCGTAGAGAGTGTTCTGGTTTGTCATCTTTGAGGCAGTTTAACAATATTTAATTTTAATGACTTAGTTATTCTTTACTACAATTTTATAGTTGGCTTATACGTTTCTCAAACTGTTATATTAATAGCAGGCTTATGTTTATGTTTGAATTTTTCACATTTGACAAAATTGTTTACTACATCTTTAACAATTTTAACAAACATTACTACTGACGAAGATAACTGTAAGTGTTATCGAAACGTTTAGATTGTATAATTTAAAGTACACCATTAAAAATCCCAAAAGATAAGTATTTTATTATGAGTGTTAATGGTGAAAGTTTACATTTTCATATGTTAATAAACATAGTTTGTATATTTTTTATTTTTTTTTACATTTTGGTAGAATTTTATTGTAAACAATCTCGGTTTAGTTATTCCGAGCATAATTAAAAAATAACTTTGCGTCCGAGATCATTTTTATTAGTGTTACATTGCATTTTTATTATTTATGTTAAGTGAAAATAATAGCAGAAATTGTGGTAATTAAGCCAATCAAATGATTGAACCACCCTACTTTAATTTACCGCCTGAGTCAAAGGCATTATTTTTGGTGAATGGTTTGTATCTCCAGTTAGTTTAACGATTTGTTTTGGAGAACATTTTTACACTTATTTCTTTATTATATTATTTAAGACACATATATTTTATACCATTACATCATAATTTATAGTTTAGCAAATTTGCATCACGAAAACAAGAGTCAATATAACAACAATATAAGAGAATCTTGTAAAAAAATTAATACTAGGTGTGGATAGTCTCTTTCGCTGAAATATTTAGAACTACTCATGAATGTATTATTTTAGGTGCTGATAGCCACTTACCAATAGATAATGACAACGTATTTAAAGGACTGATGTTTTGCACACAGGCAATGAAGTCAGCAATGGCGGCCATTCTTGAGTATTTGCAAAAAATGGTGTACACTAGAAATGATATTGATTTTTTTTAAATATTGGACGAAATGAAAAATAATAATTCGGAACGGGTATTGGAGCATTTAGATACCAACTGGTTTCAAATTAAAGATCAATGGTTTCTAGGGGCTCAAAAAATAATTTCTTAAACACAACAAACAATCGAATTAAATGTATAAACGCCAAATTGAAACAAGTCATTAACAAATATAGTTCTCTTGGGGAGTTTTTAGAGAAACTATTTAAAATTTTAAATTCCCTCAAAAATGAACAAAATACTAGGCATTAAACAAAGGCCAACAACTTCGTCCCAATCTGGTAGCACAGAATACTGCCTTTGGAAAAATCATAAAATTACGATTAATCCTGAGAATGAAATTTTCTTATGTTGTGATTCGACAAAAACAACTCATGATTCTTGTTATCGGACTACGAGGGGTCGTTTTTATATTCCCGGACTAAGTAACTTACGATGTTAATGTAATTTTTCGTTTTATTGATTTTGAATCACATATGCCATGGTAATGTGTTTGACAATTTACAAAACAATTGCAGCATTATTAGTGCTAATGTCTGTCAGTTTGTGTTGTAACGTCTCAAAATGGACAAAGTTGAACATCGAGCTGTTATAAAGTTTCTTACAAAACAAGGAAAATCTCCAAAAGTTATTCGTGAAGAAATGTTGATTGTATACGAGGATAATTGCCCTTCCAAGTCGACTATTTGTGAATGGTCAAAACATGGCCGAGAATCACTAGATGATGATCCCCGTCTAGGTCGGCCTGTTGACATTATCACTTCGGATGTTATTGAAAAACCAAGTGTTTGGTATTGGAAGAAGCGACAATTAGCGTCTTTATTAGGAGTTTCAGAAACCACAGTTTTCAGAATTTTACACGACTACCTTGGCATGACAAGGGTCAGTGCGAGATGGGTTCGACGAATGCTTACGTCTTTTCAAATGCTTACTCGAATGGAGAAGTGTGAAGAATTTTTGTCACTTTGTGGGGACGATTTAAGTATCAATCGACTTATCACCGGGGATGAAACTTGGGTCCATCATTTTGATCCTGAGTCGAGACACCCTTCTGCAGGAAAAATAATGGCAACTGTTTTTTTGGGATTGCAAAGGAATTTTAATGATTGATTATGTGACGAAAGGTGGCACAATCACAGTAGATTATTATGCAAGCTTAATATATCGCCTCAGAGATGTTATTAAAGTGAAAAGACGAGAAAAAAATTAACGCGAAGTGTCCTGCTGGTTCATTCCAAGACTTTCAAAAGCTGCCGTTGCTAAATGTGGCTTTGTAGAAATTGATCATCCACCTTATAGTCCAGATTTAGCCCCCAGTGACTATTTTTTGTTTCCAGATCTCAAAGGAACACTAAGGGGAAGAAAATTTAGGGGGATGATGAAGTTATAGCGGCTGTTGAAAGGCATTTTGCGAGCAAACCAAAAGAATATTTTTAGAATGGGTTAAAGATGTTATTGAAACGATGTAATGTTTGTCTTAAAAGCAAGGGGCCTATATTAAAAAGTAAACCTCTGTTGTTCTAATCTACTCTTATGATGCCTAGTCCGAGAATATAAAAACGACCCCTCGTACAATCCAAACATGCACATGTTATTTTTATAAATCAATGCGTTTCCCATGTAAGGATATTTTTGCTGTAAGGCATTAGATTAATGAAAATTTATTTGATGAAAGCTTAATACCTCAGCGGTGTAAAATGTCGTATTTGCTTGAAAATAATGATCCAGGTGTATCAAAGAATACCGTTGTAGATAGAAATGAAGGTGAAATAGTATATACGTTAACAAATGATGAAGAAATAACGAGTGATCAATCTCAAGTGTATACCACGTGATCAAAATATTTAAGTTGGTACTACTGATAGGTTGGTAAGAAGCTAGCTACCCTAGAGCATGGTTCGCATAAAAACTACGATCAGTTTCAAATTTGTATGAAGGTATACATATTATAAAATATTATCTTAATTTAAATAATGACTATTTTGTATTTGATTAGACTGCATCCCTATAAAATACAACAAAATAAATAAAATATTATTTAATGATTGGATTAAATCATTACAAAATAATGAATCTTAGGTATGTAAATGTTATAATTTCATTATAATTAAATAAAATTTACAGTACATGTTTATGGAATGACAATGTCTTTTACAAATTTGAAATTCAGAATATATAATTTGTCTTGATATAGACATTTTGTAAATAACTCAATAAAATACAAAAGTGAAAAACGAAGGTATAATATGACATAAACTGACATAAACTAAAACGACTAAAACCACACTAAAAATCCAAAGCAACCAGCTGCAGAACACAACAAGATTAACAACTAGGGATTTTTGTCATACCACTACAGTACACTTGAGATTGATCACGTTGTATATACCACAGAGAAATCTAAACGAGTATTAAGTGAACAAGGAAAATATCAAATATTATTTACTAGATGTAAGCTTGCAGCATCATTAGGTGTAGAAGCTCAGGGTGGATGTTTTACCAATGTTGTCAATTAGTTTGATGACATTATCAAAATGCTGCAACATCATGTTTATAATTTTCAATTTACGTTGGCACGTGTCTAGCCATCATGTGGCATAAAAAGAATGAGTGGGCTCGACTGAACTGAGGCGTATGGTCGAAAGACCGCAGAGCACTCGGATGCGTGGTTAATTTGGAGGTGTAGCTTAAAATGATAGTAGCCTGGTTAGATAGGAACCGTATATGAGTAGGTGCCACAGGCTTTAACAAGGAAGTACACAACTAGTATTGAAAGGATTTACCAAAAAAAAAAGAAAGAAAGAAGAATGAAAGGAGGAAGTAGAAATGAGTTGACAATTCCCCCGATAAAGTAATTTTTATTGTCGGTATCTTGACAAAAGAATAAAATAAAAAATATATATATTAACATTCCACCAAAGCCCACGATGGCAAGCAGTGAGCCTCAGCTTGTGCCCGCGACAATTATAATTTAAATTTCAATTCAATAAAAATCAAAGCAAAACTATTATATGTCACCTTCCGACCGTTGTAAGATCTTACTATTCGTATTCGGAATTGCCTAATTTAACACATAATCCCATTGGGATGTTTAGTAAGAAAAAAAAATAAATAAAGAGTATTTCTGGACACAGCACCTATTCCATACCAGCACAGCTACACCATAAGAGTAAAATGGTATCAAAAAGGGTGGATATTGCGGAATCCTTCAAGGAATATTTTCAAGAAATGAGTAGTGACATTAACTATGATCTAGAATTCCAAATGGCTAAATTTTCGCTAGAAACTTCATTATCGTTTCACACAAACCAAGATCTTCCTTCTAAATCGGACTTCTCTATTAAAGAACTAAAAAGTGCGGTCACTGTGCAAAATTTCATCCCCTGGACATGACGGTATTACATACCAAATGATTAAGAACGTGCCAGAACACGGTTTAAAATCACTTCTTCTTCTATATAATTTAATATGGCGTTCCGGAACGTATCCCAACGAATGGAAACTAGCTACAATAATTCCAATTCTGAAGATAAACAGACGCAACGATACACTCGAAAATTACCGTCCAATTTCATTGACCTGTTGTATGGGGAAACTATATGAAAAGATGATTAACACAAGACTAATGTGGTTCTTAGAGTACCATCGTTTATTATCCCCATATCAATTTGGCTTCAGAAAACGTCGGAGCGCACTCGATAATGTTGTGTTATTAGAAGATCACATACAAACAGCTTTCGCTCACAGACACCATTCGTCAGCGGTTTTTTTGACGTCGAAAGAGCCTATGACTGTACATGGAGATACAACATCTTAAAAACTATACACGAATTGGGCGTAAGAGGTAATTTAGCACACTTTGTCCAAGATTTTTTACGTAACCGACAGATACAGGTACGCATCGGTGAAGTAGAATCTTCCACAGGTTCAGTAATCAATGGAATCCCACAAGGTTCCTCTATAAGTGTTACACTATTTTTGGTAGCAGTTAGTAAGTTACTGACAACTGAAACAGGCGTAAAAGTGCAATTGTACGTAGATGACCTGTGCCTATTTTACGCAACACCAAAAGATGGAGATCTAACACAGAAAGTTCAAGCGGCAATTAATATGATATCTAATGTGGCCAAATCAATCGGTTTTAGGTTTTCTACGTCTAAAACGGTTCATATCCATTTCTGCCGCTTACCTTCGTGTAATATGGAAACTCTTCTGAAATTAGAAGACTCCATCATTACCCGTAATACAAAAATAAAATTCTTGGGAGTTATTCTGGATGAAAGACTATCCTGGAAAGATCATATAAATGATCTAATAGCTAAATGCAAACGGGCGTTAAGCATTATTAAAGTTTTATCCAACATATCGTGGGGAAGTGAGTGGAATTATTAAATAGGACGCCCGACGAAGTACCCGTTCGCATACAGGATTGAAAGCAACACTACAAATGGAAAACAAACAATGAGTGCGAAAGAGAATGGAATACATCTTACTGCAAATTAAAATTAATTGAAACATCTATAGAAAAGGCTGAATGCCCACATCTCTTAAACGGCGTGAGCAGGTAGTTATAACTCGCCTGCGCATAGGTCATTGCAACATCACTTCCTCGTACATGCTATCCCCAAGAATGTCAAGAACGGGTACACCAATATGTGAAAATTGTAAGGTCGACCTTGCAGTCAGTCACATAATGACCGAATGTAAAATGTATGCAAACCAACGAACTGCGAATAAAATTCCAAATAACTTAAAAGAAGCTCTAGTACTGACAGACGGTATGACGAGGAGAACAATTAAGTTCCTAAAAGATATTAAAATATTTAGCAAGATATAACGCAGGAATCAAAGCGGCAGTAACAAATCATATGCAATGAAGAACGGGCTAATGATCCTAGTCATCGATGACATATACAAAAAAAAAATAAAGGATTTAATTAAGGAACGTGCTTGCCTTACGCTTCACGCTGTATACAGTAAATAGGAAAGCTTGTTCGGTCCATAGTAAATTACTACAATAATAAACAAAGTAGTTAAGAAATTTATAGGAAATAAATTGGCCCGAACAATCTTGTCTACAGCAAAGCAATGTACATAACACATAAAGATTACCAGACAAAAACTACAAATTCATATACAATTAAATGTTTAACATTTGCAGTAGTTCACGTAATACAGATAATCGTTACACCCAGTATATTGCAATTAAAATAGGAGTTAAATCGTTGGTTGAATGTAGCTACAGAAGCTAGAATTAATTAGTCAAAATGGAAGCTAAAACTGTTTAGTTGTGGTCTATCTATTTTAATGATTCAATTAAAGTTTTAATTATGATTGAGTACAAAAATATTCAAAACTGAATTAGTGAATATATATATATATATATATATATATATATATATATATATATATATATATATATATATACCGTTTTAGATAAAAGGAATTTTGTGAAAGTGAACTGCTGGAAGTACCATAAATACAGGGTGTCCGGTGAGGAACTGTACAAACTGAAATGGTATGTTCCTTGGGTCAATTTAAGTAAAAAAGTCCCATAAACATAGGTCTGATTCGCAATAGTTACCCAGATACAAGCGTTTAAAGTTTATAAATGATCACATATTTTTTCAAAAGTAATTATTACTAGTCAACTGGAAAAACAAAACTGAAACAATCTGTCATTTATTCGTTTGTGTTCTAATAATGACAAAGTGGATTGTAGTAAATTAAGTGTAATTTAAATTTAAAATGCCTTTTCAATTTTCTAACAAAGAGTATGCTGACATCATTTACATTTATGGATTTTGTGATGGAAATGCGAGAGCTGCCGTTAGGGAATATGAACGAAGATTTCCCAACAGGAGGATTCCAAATCACCAAACCTTAAAAATTTAAAGGAGCCAGTTGTTATTATGATCCTCCCACTAATGCAAACACTAAGAAAGTAATTCAGGAATGGTTAATTAGCAATAAAATTTCTTTTCAGGCAGATATTTTACAAACAGTTCAACCATATTATTTGCAATAATGGTATAAATAACATCTGGATTATTTGATTTCAGTAACAAATCTGCAAATATTTATGTCACGGATATGTTAGCACAATAATATGGACACTGTGTTTTACGTTTGCCACCATATCACTGCACTTTTAATGCAATCGAAAATATCTGAGGAATTTCTAAGAGATATTATAATTGACAATTTGCTGCAAAAGGTGGAACTATAGAGAATTGTTTAAACTTATGGAAAGAATCATTGGCAACAATAACTCCTGAAGAGTGGTCCAACTGCATACGATGCACAATTGCAAAAATTCACAGATGGTGGATAACAGAGAAACAACTCGCTGCATCTATTGCACCAATAATAATTAATTTGAACGATGAAGATAGAGACCTCAGTGGAGATTATGAATTTGAAGATTCAGACTCTTCACATTAATTTATTTCTGTTCTTCAAATAATTGTTATTAATGTTAGTATAATTTGTCGCAAATATAATAAACAACATATTTTATTTATTCAGTTTATTGGGGGTATCATTAAGAAATAACTCAATATTATATTTTCGTGAGAAAACATCAATAACACATTCAAAGAGGAATATAAAGCTTAAATTTTATTATTGTGATAAAATAAACATAACCCCTGCAGTTGAGACTTGACAGTTGTCAAACACATTTTTCACAGTGTGGCAACATCGACGTTTTCTGACAGTATTAACATGAGTGACGCAACTGCGCAACTATCTAGTAATTTTCACGAGTCGGAGCAGTTTCGTCATTAATGTTAATACTGTCAGAGGACGTCGATGTTGTCAGATTGTGAAAAATAACAGTTAGACAACTGTCAAATCTCAGCTTCAGGGGTTACTTTTATTTTATCACAATAATAAATGTGTTATGCCAAATGTTTACAGTCAGAAATGCTTGACAACACCGGACCGAGTTGCCAATCTAAATCAGTTCTGTCTGCAACCTCTCGTGCACAATAGGCAATGGAACAATGAAACAAAGTTAGTTATGACGTAACTGCTCTGACTAGTGATAATTAGTGTATATAGTTCTTATCAAAACCTTTTTGTTATGCGTCATACTTGATGTTGATTTTCTTCTATCGCACGTTGTTAGTGATACAAAAAACGTCACGTTCACTGTTAATTTTCGGGATGGCACTACTTTCAAACATTGATACATTAAATGTCAAGAAAAAAGTACTGGTCATTATTTTTATATTTTAAACTGTGTAAACACATATTTTAAAAAGTGAAAATATTTTTTTATTTATTTATTCATTTGGATTACTAAAAATATGCCAAGATACAACGAAAAAGAGCATGCGCTTGTATTAAAACTAGCAACAACTAAAATTTTGTAAAATTACGGGCATTAAGTTTCGATATACTGAAAACAGGATATGACGTCACAATTGATGACGCACGGTTGTGAAAAGAACTATAGCCTGTCCAAACCTCCGAGTTCAGTACGCGCTCTTATGGACTAAATGCCTCCATCTACAAATAACGCTATCCTTTTCTTTCATGGCAATGTTGTCAAACGTAAAATGTCATTTAGGAACATATAACCTCTTTAAACTTTCATATTATTGTTCGTTTGCACTACGTTATTTTTCAAATTAAACCAACCCCATTTATTAAAAATCTATCCCTTCAGGACGCTTACTTAAACTTAGTACAAGGGCCTTTTAAGCTAATAATGAATATTTTATATAATTCTGTTATCGAGCTTAATTTTGTAGAAATTTCTTTGATTCTTCGATATGGGAGTGGAAGTTCAAGCTGATCCTTCAAAACGACGTACTGGAGAATAATTTACCCGCAAGGAGAAACGTTTCGTTCTTAACGTACTAAATTATTTCTCGCCCAAATTGAACGTTAGTGCAGCAGTTAAAGAAGCGAGCAAAGCTTTATGTTGTTCATAACGAAGTATCTATGCTATCAAGAAGGAACATTAATCTGAAGCAAAAACGTGCGAAAGCACAAACCAATGATCGCCTTCATGTGTATTACCAGAATATCCAAATACATCATTTGTGCGAAAAACATTATATTATGTTGAAAATAAATGATAATTAGATTTTAATAAAGTTAGGTAATCCACTAATGCTTATTTGGCGTTGATAAATTATAATAACTTTATTACTGTTGAAATGCAGAAAAAGAACACTTACAAAAGTCAAAATAACTAAAAATTAATGGGAAAGAAAAGGGAAGGTCACGTACTTCATTCCCTCCGCATGGGGTACGGCGGACTGTTTGAGCTTTCCAAGCTCCTTCAGCCACAATCATGGATTTCCAGCATACATACATACATTACGTATATGTGCATGGTGTGATTAAGGAAGGCTGTGGTCAGGATAGAATCGGAAGGAACGGAGTTAGGGTTCTGAGGGGGGAAATACTACCCCTGCATTCGCCTAAGTAGCCGCACATGGCGTGCATATACGCAGCGACCATGCCGGTACATGTGTATGAGGAAAACTCCTTGAAAAAATCTCATGCAAGGTACACGGTAACAGGAATCGAACCCATTACCTCCCGAATGCTAAGCAGATCGTGTCATCACTACCCTACTATCTCGGTAAAAATTAATACCTTAAGGTTAACTTAAACTTAAATGACTGTGCTCAAAATCATACATGCATTTGCACCAGTCGAGGGAGATATTGGTAAAAAATATATATAATAAGAGGATTTGATACATTTAAAATAAAAGATGTATCTAAAAGTTATTGTAATAATTCGTTATAGTTATAGAAAGTTGCTTTATTAGGTACTCCTTAATGGTTAATCTGAATGTGGCCATTATGTGATTTTTGTTTCTAAGTCAGTTCTTACGTCAATACCACATCTCATGTGAAGTTCAGTATAATCCCATGTTGTTTAAACGTAATTAAGATTTCATTTACGCACAGTAAGTATTCATAAACATATATATTTATACATGTAAGCATGTGCACCTAAAATAAAATTCATTAACTGCAAAAATGAAATCTGACAAAGTAATTTTTACAGTTATCTCGGTGCCCACATTTAGTTTCTACTCGTAATGCTACCAGCTTCTTATGAATTGAACTTCTATTCGGTATATTTACAACTCGATTTATAAGTTCAATTAAAGTTTATATTAGTCTTTTATTTTAGGTTAGAAACTGTCTCTTACATCGTAGCTATCGGGCCCGGTATTAACACGTGTCTATTAATGATTGAAGCTGACGCCATGTCAAATCTAGGAAATTTCTTTGCTTAGTATTTGCAACACTGAGAATTATATAGTAATATCAATCGGTTTCTAGATTTTTTGCCATAGTCGCACGTGTCTGTTTATTATTGACTTTTATTATAATTTTTCCGTTCATTCTTCATTCCTGTATTAATTTTTAGTTATATTCACAATCAGTTATTTTCATAACTTGGAAAGATTAAAGACAATATTAATAGAAATAGATTTCATAATTTAGATGAATTAACGGAAGCAGTTGGTCACTATTACACGGGAAGAACTTCAGCATGTTTTGAAAACATGTAGCGAAGAATTAATTTAGGTCTACAGCATCAGGGTCATCATTTACAACATTTTTTGTAAGTAGAACACGGGCCCTACACGCCATCTTGGATTTTGACGTCACTTCCGGTTAGGCCCACGTGGGAGACCATATTTTCTACCCCTAATTATTTTTACTCGCTTACGTGTATTTTTTCACCCTTATTTTTTATAGTTTCTTTTCGGAGGCCTTTTTCAACCCTAATTTTCACACACCCACGTGTGAGACCGTATTTTCAACCCTTTTTTACCCCTAATTATTTTTACTCGCTTACGTATAGGACATGTATTTTCACCCCTATTTTTTACACACCCACGTGTAGGACGTGTTTTTTCACCCCTATTTTATGACAGCTCACGTATAGGACACGTATTTTCCACCCTTTCTTTTCGGGGATCAACACTAATTAGTGCCTTTTTTGCACACGCTCACGTGGGGGGCAGGTCTTGGTGCTGGGGGCTGGACTTGGACTCGGGGTTGGTCTTAGGGTTATTTTTGATGGCCATCTAATTAAGGTCCTTTTGGCTACATTAAGAGCAGTGCCCCTGGAGGTTAGGAAAATGCACACGCATACAATGTTGGAAATTGCATAATTAATAAGATATTATTATCGATCCTATTGCTTTAAAATGGTCACATGCTATTGGATGATCTTTTACCTATACGAGAAAACGTTGTATTTCTAATAAGGAGGTTCTTGTAAGACACGTGTAGGGCTTCGCAACTTGTTCTTAGGCCTTCGCCCCCTGACGGAAATGGTGTGGGAACCTAACCTTATAAGACAAGTGTAGAGCTTAGCCCCTATCGTGGCCCCCTTGATGCAATTGTATGAGGGTTCTAACTTAATCTTACAGCTGTAGGCATTCGCCCCATCACACAAAATTGTATTCTAATAAGGAGGTTCTTGTAAGACAAGACTTGTATCAAGGTCTGCGCCCGGGCTCCTTTGAATAAAAATTGATTTTAGAGCCATCTAGTGGCGTATAGATTAATGAACATTCTCTATAGTAGAAGCTGATAATGCACACCTCTCTCTCTTGCTCTATCTTGTTTCCTCCTCCCCCTCTCTGTTTCTCACACACACACACACACACGCACACACACACACAGACACACACACACACACACAGACACACACACACACACACACACACACACAAACACACACACAAACAAATCAATTAATTAATCAATCTCAAACAAATCACGCTCGATCACTAGATCAATCTCAATCAATCAACTGAAATTATGTCTTACAGTTTGCGGAAACCAGATTACAGTTCAAACTGAATACATTAAAGTCTAATTAAATATGACGTGAAATAATAATAAATAATTTCTACCCTAATGCAGAGATGCTTTATGTATAGGCAGATTCTCTAAACAGTCACCACCTATACATTCGGAACATCATATCTGACTTATTTGCATGCTCAATTACATACACACACACAAAATTGTTTCATTGTAACGTGTTCATTAACAGCTGTAAAAACCCCATTAAAAAGAATGGAAAGTGATAATTACTTATACATATAACATAAAGTTAAATTAAATTAACTTGTTTTTAAGAATATCAAACTGCTATAATGGAAATAAAAGGCAAAAGGTTTTAATGGTTTATTATTATACGTGAATTAACAATAACTACAAGTTTAAAATCCACGAATACGTGCGTACCTACTATTTTGTAGAGCTGATCTTATGACGTCATCCTATAAACGTAATGATACATTTTTAAAAAATCTTTATCGACATTTTTGGTAGCAATATCAGGTAAAAAACATATATTAAAATAATACGCTTACCTTTAAAAGTGTTTTCCCCTTTAGCTGTAACGTACGTTGTACTGAAATTTTTTATACAACGTGTCTCACTAAAATACGATTTTTGAATGGCTGGATATAAACAGCCCATTACATAGCGAAGATTAACTATTTTAGAAAGTAATACAGAAAAACCGGAATACCGCTACTCATATTTAACAATCATATTGTACTTACAAAAATTTACATTCAAAACACTTACAAATATTTTAAAAATTTTGCTAACGCGGAAATTACTTTAAATAATTAAACCTTCGGGTTACATAAAACTATTGTATACTCAATTCACACGTTCACACGACAGCACGCACGACACGCACGCACGCACGCACGCACGCACGCACGCACCACGCACGCACGCACGCACGCACGCACGCACGCACCGCACGCACGCACGCACGCACGCACGCACGCACGCACACGCACCACGCACGCACACGCACACGCACGCACGCACACGCACCACGCCACACGCACACACGCACACGCACACGCACACACACGCACACACGCCACACGCACAGCACACACGCACACACGCACAGCACACGCACACGCACACACGCACACAGCACACGACAGCACACACGCACACGCACAACGCACACACGCACACACAGACACACGCACACAGCACACACGCACACGCACACCACACGACACGCACACGCACACACGCACACGCACACACGACACACGCACACACGCACACGCACACACGCACACACCACGCACACGCACACGCACCACGCACACGCACACGCACAGCACACACGCACACACGCACAGCACACGCACACACCACGCACACCCACAGCACACACGCACACACGACACCACGCACACACGCACACACACACGCACACGACACACACGCACACACGACACACGCACACACGACACACACAGCACACCACGCACACACGCAGCACACGCACACGACCACACACGCACACACGCACACACGCACACGCACACCAGCACACAGCACACGCACACGCACACACGCACACACGCACCACCACGCACACGCACACACGCAACACACACGCACACACGACACACGCACCACACGCACAACGCACAACGCACAACGCACACACACGCACACGACACAGCACACACAGACACACGCACACACGCACACGACACCGACACACGCACACACGCACACGACACACACGACACACGCACACGACACACGCACACGCACACACGCACACACGCACACAGCACACACGCACACACGCACACCGCAGCACAGCACACACGCACACACGCACACACGCACACACACGCACACAGCACACAAACACACACACACACGCACACACGCACATACGCATCTTATCACTGATTACACAGCACATCGCAACAACACGCTACACACACACAACAACGACACACGTCACACTACACTTTACTGCACACATTCACTACAGTTCACACGTCACATTTGCACACACCACACACGACACACACCACACAGCACACGTTATATGGACACACGCATAAATAGCTAAATCACACTAACACGTTTTACAACACTATATCAGCAGACAGCAGTACGCATAACGGTCACATCATCTGAACATCATGCACACGCTCCAATCATCATCGTCCACGAATTTACCGACATCACTCAATCATCCATCACGTTGAACTGGATTTTATCATTGGACGAACTTAAAGTACGCAATAGTCCAAACTAACAGTTTTATCAAATATTTCTACATGCAGAAATAGAGTTATGCTAAATTAATGTTTCAAAGCTTTGAAATTTCATGGACAGCTCGCAATCTCATCGTCGAGATTTTGTAGATACAATATCCTCAATTCATCATGTCACGCTTTGAGACGTAGTATATTTGACAAAACGCTATACACAACGTAGCACATAATCCTACAGTTTTTACTCGACACTATTATTACATGACATGAGGTTATCCTAAAATTAACTGAAAAGTTTCAACACATCTGGACAATGCTGCACACGCTTCCAATCTTTCAGCTCGTTCGCAGAATTGTACCGTATTCATTTCCTTCAATGTTTGATCAAGCATTCACGTTTCGAGACTGTAGTACGCTTATTCTGAGTACATAACAGAATCTTCAGTACTGCGATACGTGCTAGCAAAATACATTAGCTAGTTAGTTTCACCTCTATAATTATTTTACTGCAAGACACTGAGCCATTCATAAATAATTACATCTGTCAAAAAGCTATTAAACATAATTCTACGGACTAGGCATAGCGAGCAACGTTTCCAATTACAGCTTTTAGTCAAAACAATAGTGCCTACAATTACATACAATCGACAAGCAAGGCTTTAGCACGAGGATCAAACGAAAACACGCACACACGCACGCACGCTCGCACGCACGCCTCATCGCACGCACGCACGTACGCACGCAAGCTCGCACGCTCGCACGTACACGCACACATACGCATGCTCAAACGTACGCACATACGCACGCTCGCACATACGCACGCTCACACATACGCACGCTCGCACGTACGCACGCACGCGCGCAAGTTCGCTTGCTCGCTCGTACGCACGCTCGCACGCACGCACGTACGCACACACACCCACACGTACGCACACACACGCACACACGCGCGCGCACACACACACACATACACACACACACGCACACGAGGGTGCGAAAACGCAAACGCAAAAACACACTAACACAAAAAACACGCAAACACGAAAACACGCTAACACAAAAACACACTAACGAAAAACGCTATCACGAAAATACGCTAACACAAAAAATACGCAAACGTGAAGACATACAAATGCGAAAACTCTTATAACGAAAACACGCAAACACGAAAATACACAAACGAAAACACACTAGCACAAGAAAAACACGAAAACGAAAACAAGCTAAAGCGAAAACTCGTAAACCTGCAAACATGAATCAAGACGGCGGATCACCGTTAGGAGAAAAACAAGTTTATTAATAAAATTGAAGGAAAGCTTAACGTTTGAAAATATATTATTATTATTATTATAAACAACAATACATCATTATTCTTTAATAACATGCTTTATCAGTTTTCTTCTTCTCCTTGAACCGTGATTCGTCGTCATCATCATTGTGATTTTGAGATTCTCCCCTCTCCCCTACCTCATCACTCTTCTTTCTCTTCTGTGAACCATCACCATCACCATAGATGTGAGATTCATTCAGCTCAACCACGTCATCGCTTTCATCTTTATCTTGAACGGCTATGTTGTAATAGTTTATTAACAAGTCAGTAAAATCTCTAATGTCCGCTGATGTTGGCTCATAAACAGGAGAATACATTATAATAATGCTCACTCGATGAGAGTTACACTTTAAAGAGCGAAACACACGAGAAACAAGTACGCAGGTAGCCTAGGGTCTTGTGCACAAGAACTTTCGTCAATGTTCGGTAGAATCGGTTATCTTCGGGGAATATCTGAAGTATTGACCTAACCACGCTCTAACATCGCCCCTAGGGACATGTTTATAAATCTAAAAGCCTCTTTTATGGTCGAGGTATTTTCTCCTGAGACGGCCGTCTTAAGTTTGTAAGTACAATATGATTGTTAAATACGAGTAGCGGTATTCCGGTTTTTCTGTATTACTTTCTAAAATAGTTAATGTTCGGTATGTAATGGGCTGTTTATATCCAGCCCTTCACAAATCGTATTTTAGTGAGACACGTTGTATAAAAAATTTCAGTACAACGTATGGTACAGCTAAAGGGGAAAACACTTCTAAAGGTAAGCGTTTTATCTTAATATATGTTTTTTACCTGATATTGCTAACAAAAATGTCGATAGATTTTTTAAAAACGTATTATTACGTTTATAGGATGACGTCATAAGATCAGCTCTACAAAATAGTAGGTACGCACGTATTCGTGGATTTTAAACCTGTAGTTATTGTTAATTCACGTATAATAATAAACCATTAAAACCTTTTGCCTTTTATTTCCATTATAGCAGTTTGATATTCTTAAAAACAAGTTAATTTAATTTAACTCTATGCTATATGTATAAGTAATTATCACTTTCCATTCTTTTTAATTGGGTTTTTACAGCTGTTAATTAACACGTTACAATGAAACAATGTTGTGTGTGTGTATGTAATTGAGCATGCAAATAAGTCAGATATGATGTTCCGAATGAATAGGCGGTGACTGTTTAGAGACTCTGTCTATACATAAAGCATCACTGCATTAGAGTAGAAATTATCTATTATTATTTCACGTCATATTTAATTAGACTTTAATGTATTCAGTTTGAACTGTAATCTGGTTTCCGCAAACTGTAAGACATAATTTCAGTTGATTGATTGAGATTGATCTAGTGATCGAGCGTGATTTGTTTGAGATTGATTAATTAATTGATTTGTTTGTTTGTGTGTGTGTGTGTGTGTGTGTGTGTGTGTGAGAAAGAGGGGAGGAAGAAACAAGATAGAGCAAGAGAGAGAGGTGTGCATTATCAGCTTCTACTATAGAGAATGTTCATTAGTCTATACGCCACTAGATGGCTCTAAAATCAATTTTTACTCAAAGGAGCCCGGGCGCAGACCCTGATACAAGTCTTGTCTTACAAGAACCTCCTTATTAGAATACAATTTTGTATGATGGGGCGAATGCCTACACCTGTAAGATTAAGTTAGAACCCTCATAAATTGCATCAAGGGGGCCACGATAGGGGCTAAGCTCTACACTTGTTTTATAAGGTTAGGTTCCCACACCATTTCCGTCAGGGGACGAAGGCCTGAGAACAAGTTGCGAAGCCTTACACGTGTCTTACATGAACCTCCTTATTAGAAATACGTTTTCTCGTATAGGTAAAAAATCATTCAATAGCATGTGACCATTTTAAAGGAATAGGATCGATAATAATATCTTATTAATTATGCAATTTCCAACATTGTATGCGTGTGCATTTTCCTAACCTCCAGGGGCACTGCTCTTAATATAGCCAAAAGGACCTTAATTAGATGACCATCAAAAATAACCCTAAGACCAACTCCAAGTCCAGGTCCAGCCCCCAGCACCAAGACCTGCCCCCCACGTGAGCGTGTGCAAAAAAGGCACTAATTAGTGTTGACTCTCGAAAAGAAAGGGTGGAAAATACGTGTCCTATACGTGAGCTGTCATGAAATAGGGGTGAAAGAACACGTCCTACACGTGGGTGTGTAAAAAATAGGGGTGAAAATACATGTCCTATACGGAAGCGAGTAAAAATAATTAGGGATAAAAAAGGGTTGATAATACGGTCTCACACGTGGGTGTGTGAAAATTAGGGTTGAAAAAGGCCTCCGAAAAGAAACCATAAAAAATAAGGGTGAAAAAATACGCCCTACACGTAAGCGAGTAAAAATAATTAGGGATAGAAAATATGGTCTCTCACGTGAGCCTAACCGGAAGTGACGTCAAAATCCAAGATGGCGTCTAGTGCCCGTGTTCTACTTTTGTAATTATATTAATTTAATGAAGAATGTTTGTATGTATTTTTGTCATAACAATAATTTTAAAATGTATTTTGTTAAATAATTGTAATTGGCAAATATTGGCAATGAACATTTCCAAAAGTAGTGGTATTGTATTTAATTTTAACAAACAATGTTTATAGTTACATCACTGTAGATTACCCCATGGGACGCTAATGTCAATCGTTGCGACCGAAATGAAGTATAGTGGTACCAACCTAACCAAAATTTGCTTCATAACGTCAGCTTCAATCATTAATAGACACATGTTATAAAACGTTGCAGTAATCCATCGGTATGGCAAGTATACACTGCTTTCATAAGCGCCATACTGCATTTGGAGGTTTGAATGGAGACCACTAATTAGATCAGCCCAATAGAAATTAATGCTTTTCATTTTAGGTTAGGGATTGTTTTGAGTTTTACACATCATTGTAAAGTTTACTAAAGTAGTATGTTTATTTGACTCAAACATTATTTGGTATGTACGTATGAAGAAGTGATACAACACAAGAACGAGTAAAAACACTTCATTATTTTAGAAATAGACCCGACAAGTCTTCACTTGGTCCACTTTGTGAGCTCAATGCCACACTACCTCTACTGAGCGTCTTTTTCATTTCAAACATTTCACCTTTTTTATTGCCCTGCGTATATTTGTCTGTATGTCTAATGTTAAAATCTTTTTCCTGAAAAATATTGTAACAAAATAAAGTGAAGCAATTTATTAATGGTATTAACCGGTTCAGATGCTTTGGTATCATGTTCTTCAAAATCTGGTTGATAGTCTATTGCTGGAATAATCAAAAGTATGACATTAACATCCTGTTCCAGCGGCTGTTCACTATTTGCTAACCCCAACTTACGAATTACTCTGTAAAAATTGAGGTATCTCTTATATGTGTATAAACAGGTTTTTTTTAATTAACCTTGGAATATAGCAAGGTGCAATATATTTATGCCCTGAGTATAGATCAAAAACTTTGCCTTCAATTAGTATGACATCCATTACCGTATTGTCAATATCGAAAATGCCATTTTTTGATAAATTGAGTATAAATGAACGTTGAATTTGAAATTTAATGTGATCTAAAGTGTGCGACTGGTATGACGGAGCATCCATCATAAGCGCTATTCCTAAGCGTATGGAAATTGATTTCCAAATGTTTGACTGTAACCTAAATACCTGATTAGGAAATTACATTATTAGTAAGAATAAATTACCTTCTAAATGAGCTTCTGCTTAAAGCAAAAGCAGTTGTTAGAACTTCGACACTAATCAGGTAAACTTGGCAGGTCGTGTCAGCTATTATAGTACAGTCATACTGGCGCCCAGTTAAAACGCTTAACTCTCCAAAACTGTTGCCACATCCCAGATAATCTTCTACTTTGTGTTGAAAATTTGCTGATGAAATGTAATCCATAACAGGTAAAATACCAAAATCGCGCATGCGATCGGCTATAAGCGTTTTGGAGCATATGTTAGTTTTAGCAAACCTAAGTAGTAAAAGTAAGTATTTGGGTTTATAAAGTGCGGCTTACCTGTAACGACAATATAAATTCCACCAGACACTTCTCCATCCGCGCAAACTATATCACCCTGGTCAAACGTTTTTGATATCACTTTATTATATAAGTATTCGTAAACAGGTTCGCTCATCCAAGAAACCCCTTTAAGCAAGTCTGATGGAGAAATTGGTAGTACATGTCTTACTTTTCTCTTAACTTGCTTGAATCGTTCGTTTAGTGAATCATTTAATTTGTAATACCCATACTCATCTAGCCAACCTAACCAGAAACCTTACTGAAGAATTGTTAATCGTGTACACCCTTACCAGAATCTTTTAAGTCATTAGTCGCATCTTGCATAGTTCTTAACGTTGAACGAACCGCTTTTTTTGTTTTCACAGTTATTGCAATCCACGGTCTGCTATTTTGAACAATTCCTAATTTCTGTGTAACAATAAAACGATCCGCCTCCATACTTTCTCGGCAATGGTTTCTAACTGTCAAATTAGTAACAATTTGTGGTAACATTCGGATTATTTCTTCTTCAGCAGTCACGAAACCCTACAATGTATTTTATATCATTTATGAAGTATTTAAGTACTTAGGCAATACCGTCCCAACGATGTAAGCAAGCATTAATCGCTTATCAATTTTTGTGTTGAAGTGTCGCAATAAACAAGCTTGCACAAATCTGAAAATTCGTAGTAAAATAAATATTCGCATGAGTTGTGTTATTTTTAAGCATTTTGAGATAGTAGTAATTTTCAACAGAGTATAGTTTTCCCATTTTCCTATTCTCATCGAATATTCTAAGCCTAACTCCAAACACTGTACACACAAGGCCAAAAACTCAATTATATTCCAGACAGACCTGAATAGAGAGTAATTATAAAGGAACGTGTAATTTACCCGAGACCCGCAATTTCTATAAAAAAAACTTTGTAACTGTTTGTGTCGACAATACTTACGAGAAAAATGTTTTAATCCCATGTTGCCATACGTATATCCAAGAATAACCAAATATTTTAACCAAAAATTCTACCAAAAATATAACAAAGGATATTGTATGAAAAAGGAGAAAGTAGAAAGAAACTTTAAAATTTAAGCCAGTATGACATAATTCCAGTAGTACTAAAGTGACGTCAGCAATAACAATAAAATAAATAAATATTTCCGAAACAGGGCTGTTAATTATGTGGTGGCAAATTCTTCGGTAAAGCTTTCTGGGTGGTTTAGTTTTAAGTACGTTTCCACAACAGCGAATCAATATTGTCTTTGCAATATTGGTCATAAAACACTAAAAGTAGATATTTATGACAATATAATCGGTGCTTGCACATATTTACGCTAGGCCGAAAATATCTGTGCAAACCATCTAATTCCATTACCGGTTTAGGTGAATTTAGACCAACCTCTACAGCATGGGATAAAATGCTAACAGCTTCCCTTGAAAGAAGACCATTTCGATATTGTCTAATGTAACACATTTTTCTTGCCTGAAGTATTCTTAATCGGGCTTCTCTGAAAAAATTCCGTATTTAAAAATGTATTTTTTTTAAAGCCCGGGCGCAAAAATTACATTTGCATAATTATTATAACTTTTATTATGCACGAATAAGTTCAAAAGTAAATGTGCAATTAAAAAATATTATCAATTTTATTAAATACGTAAACAAAAAGTTTACCTCGAATAGGTTTTGAACTTACGACAAAAAGCAGTATTTTCATTGATGGGGTTTGTATCCCGATACCTCACTTGATTAGAGCGGCACTCTAGCAAAATACATGTCGTAGCTTCAAATCCTACTTAAGGTAAACTTTTTATTCGTATATTTAAAAAAATTAATAATAATTTTAACCACATTTGCATAACTTATTCCTTGTGTAAAGATAACGGCAACGGTAACTGTAATCGTAAATGTAACCGTAACCTCAACCATAAACGTAGGTAATAATCACAGTAATAGTGATGGTAATGGTAATGGTAATGGTCATGGTAATGGTGATGGTAATGGGGATGGTGATGGTAATGATGATGGCGATGACGATGGCGATGGGGATGGTGATGGTAATGGTAATGGCAATGTTAACGGAAACGGAAACGATAACGATAACGGTAACGGTAACGGTAACGGAAACGGTACCGGTAACGGTAACGGTAACGGTAACGGTAACGGTAACGGTAACGGTAACGGTAACGGTAACGGTAACGGAAACGGAAACGGTAACGGTAACGGTAACGGTAACATTAACGGTAGCGGTAGCTGTAGCGGTAGCGGTAGCGGTAGCGGTAGCGGTAACGGTAACGGTAACGGTGACGGTAACGGTAACGGTTACGGTTACGGTTACGGTTACGGTAACGGTAACGGTAACTGTAACGGTAACGGTAACGGTAACGGTACCGGTAACGGTTACGGTTACGGTAACGGTAACGGTAACGGTAACGGTAACGGTAACGGTAACGGTAACGGTAACGGTACCGGTAACAGTAACGGTAACGGTAACGGTAACGGTAACGGTAACGGTAACGGTAACGGTAACGGTAACGGTAACGGTAACGGTAACGGTAACGGTAACGGTAACGGTAACGGTAACGGTAACGGTAACGGTAACGGTAACGGTAACATTAACGGTAGCGGTAGCGGTAGCGGTAACGGTAACGGTAACGGTAACGGTAACGGTAACGGTAACGGTAACGGTAACAGTAACAGTAACAGTAACAGTAACAGTAACAATAACAATAACCGTAGCAGTAACAATAACAGCAACAGCAACAGTAGCAGTAACAGTAAGAGTAACAGTAACATAGTACTAGTAGATGAAATGGTCCAAATATGAGTAGCTGGTTTTCTGAACTATTTTCTTAATATACTATTAATAGTAGACCTTTCATTTCTTTTTTTTAATCATTTTTGAACTTATTATTTTAATGTGTTACGGGATATAAAAGTTAACAAGTAAAGGTAATATTGCATGAAAGGCATGTCTAATCTTTATTTCTGTTTCGTTACATTTAGCAATTAGGTTAAGTGGCTATAGTAATATTTCTTTTGATGAATTAGACAAAGTGAATTTTAAAATCTAATTATCGAATTTTTTCGGAATTTGGAAGAAATACAAAAAGTTTTTGTAAGATAAGTGAGCTTTTACGCAAGTAATGTTGATGTAACTTTTACAGGTGGAATTGGGTATTTTACTCAGTGAACGAGTTCTGCTGCAATGTGTAAGTAAATATTTTTAAATTCGGTTCATGGTAATTTCCCGCTAAAAGTTTTAAAAAGACTGTAGCATAGTTTGTGTTTGTAGTAAGAACTTCGCCCATCCTCCGCGCTAGTCCGGAGCAAAGTCTTTTATCTGTGCTAATGTGCTCTGCTTGTGTACATTTGGCCCGTAACAGAATTTGCCAACATCGAGCACATGTATCGTCGCACGCAATAAAACGCAATAAAAAAATGCTTTTGATCAGAAGTCTACAGAACCATGCCTTTGTTGTTGAAGCATAGTTCCCAATGATTAGTAAAAATAGTGTGCATGTGACACTATAAAAGTTCTGTGTATAAAATTCATCCATTAATATGATTTGAGGCTTCAGTTCGAACAACATATCTACCTAGATAGAACGTTTTAATTTAAAGAGAGGTTTAGTCGGAAATCTATCCCATTATAGTGCATAAATCTAAAATAAACGCCCACTTTGATTGTAAATTGTTTTGAATTTGAGGGAGGAGCTATTCGGATTTTGCAAATATGTGTTGAACCTGTATGGAATAGCTTATTGTCATAAGTCAGACTATTGAAATTTGTATCAAAATACAAAGATGTACAAAAAATTAAAATAAAGGTTCCTTATGTCGAGTTAGTTATTGGCCGTGATTAAGTTCAGTCTATTGGATATCAAAAAAAAATATGGTTCTGTTTACGACTGAAAAAATCAATTTCTCTAAATAACAAATGTGTTGCCAAACCCTTTAAATAGCCATGGTTTTATAGGACTATTTACACCTAATATTTTTGGAACTTCAAGTGCTACTCGAAAATTTTACTCGGGTTTAATCGATACTGGAAAATATACGATTTGAGAAGTGTCCAAATGATGCTGCGAGAAAAGAGATAAAATACCTTTTGATTAATTAAAACCTGTTTCTACAATTATAAAATAGGGTTAAATTCGGATATCGTCAACACGAGTGAACCGTAGGAAGTGCAAAAGTTTCTGCCATTCAAGAAAATCATTTGTAAAATTTTGAACTCTTTTCTACATTACTGAAGAATCGTACGACGTCAACGTCAGCTGAGCCAACGAAGTATCACAACATGCCAGTTAGTTTTTATTCTTTCATGTACCTATTGTAACACCGTGCTTTTAAAAGTTGGGGACTTGTCAAATCAAATAGGCTATGCGTTTCAAGTGTCTTAAAAGGGTCAGTAAATCGAACGGTTGTAAGAAAATCTATCAACGACCACGAAACAGTTAATAGTCAAGCTGTCACCATAGCTAAAGGTGATACTCACCGAGTCAACACAGTACAGTCTCACACGTTAAGCTCAAACTTAGTTATTGTTTCAACATCTGGATATAGAATTAAAGGGTTGCAACAAAAACAATTATGCAGTAGCCAAGCCGATAGTACTGATCGGTATTCAAAACTGTTATGCAATTGTGATCGAAATACGTCTTTAATGCGATGAAACTATGGTTGACGTAACAATTCCAAACTGGTGATTACCTTACACTAGAAAATGGAATTGTCGCATTTTAAAAGGTTTTTCTTTCCTTTCCTCCATGTTTCTTAGAGTTTCATATAAAAGCTTAGACTTTGGAATTGCAGTTTGCTCCATCTTTTTTCAAGTTTTCTCTTTTCCTTCGACTTTACTATGCATTTCCCTTCCTGCGGTTTATAAACATTATGTTCGTTTCTATCTCTGTGGATCTTCAGTTATTTCGTCAATTCGACGTTTTTGAATTCCAGATTATTTCCTACTTCCATCATAACTTCTAATAGGCTGTATTTTGCTTACTCCGCAGACTTTCGGCGATATCTTAACAAAGTCTTCTTCGAAGGCTATGCCTACCACTACCATTTTTCTATAGATTGCTCTCTCTAACCAGTTTTCTACTTACCTACTTCTTTTTGATACATGTTCGTTATTCTTCTTTATCGCGGCGTATGTGTCTTAGTTTGTAGAAAATTTTGCTTTTTCTGCCATTCGATAATTGTTTAATTTTGTTCACATTTTCTCTTGTTTACAAAGCTCGTACTTAGAAATGGTGGCTCTAGATCTCATTTCTTCTGTTACTCCTTCTGTTACAGTATGTCTCCTCTTTTTTCGTTGTCATCAGATCAACAATTCATGGTCCCTTACTTCTCATGCACATTTACCTAGATTCGCTTCCAAATCTTCCATTACCATGACAATGGTTTCTCCTGATGTAGTCAAGTTTTTGAACGTCACTCTAAAACTGCTCCATTCCTTCATCATATGAATGCAACCAGTATGGTGTATGTCCTGTTTGTGTTAGTTAACAAATCCATATTTGCATTTTGGATTACTTATGCTCGTTTCTACTTTTCCTATTTCATCCTCCAAAACTAGCACCTATTTCCATACTTATTTGTCATTTGAGTACCCTCTTTGATTATCAGTTTTTTTCTTTTAGTTTCTGGCTTTCTCTTCTTTTTGGAACCCATTCTTACTTTATTACTCTCGTCCGTTTTGCTTTCATTTATGAACATTTGAACCTCCTTTTAATTATTTGTTAAATCGCTCTGAGAGTGCTTTATCTTCATCTTTTCCAATTTTCGTTCCTTATTATTTTAGAACTTCTAATTTTGAATCTGTGCTGAACGCCACTCTTGTAAAATTTTTCACTTTACATTTCAGACCTACAACAAATTGTGTATATGTGTGTTGTGTGTGCGTGTGTGTGTGCGTGTGCATGTACGTGTGAGTGTGCATGTGCATATTTTCAGTTTTCTATTGCCTTTAATTTAATTTTATCTCCATCATTTTCCTGAACATATTTTTTATTACGTCTACCTTTCCTTAAATTTTCCCGTTTCTAATGTTCTTTGTATAAATATGCTTACTCGAAAATTGATTCCCAGATATCTTTTTTTCTTTATCTCACATGGTTTTCTCTTTCAGTTTCTATGTGATACAAATTTCTCACTAAGTTCAGACATTTATATAATGCCCTTTACAGTCTTTGGTTTTGTTTCTTTGCGTTTATACCATCAAAAAGAATCTGACCCTTCGATCAATTCAGAAAAATATGAGAATAATTTCATTTATTTTGAACATCCACAATAACAGCAACACAATTTTGTGACGGATTCCAAAGAAACACTAGCAATTATGGAACTTCTGTCAGCGTTAGTCTTATAACACCTAGAGGGTTCGTCATACAGGAAATTTTTATCTTGTCAATATTGAAGAGCATTAAATTCTGCTAAAATAACCCTTATGGGTAGAAATTATTGAACAATCGGTCATATCTGATATTCAAACAAATTTTACCATTTTGACTGAAAGGTGTGTTATGATTAACTTCAAACACATTTCAGATATTACGGTCGAGGCATTTTTAATTTTTTTTATTCCTATGATTAAAACCACGCAGAAAACCAAAGGTAGTTATTGGGCTGATTTCCACTACTCGGGTGTTCTGTAATTTTATGATGTCCGACCTCAAGGTCAGTTAAACAGTTACATTTTAATACAATTGACCTTTTTCGCAAAATCATTTATTTTCAAACAGTAATAATGCATGTTTCTTTTGTTCTCTCTTACCCTCCCTCACATTTACTCACTCTCACCTCTACTAACTCATTCACCCCTCACTCAACCACTCACTCACTCACTCACCCACCCACTTACTCACTCACTCACTCACTCATTCACTTACTAACTTACCCACTCACTCAATCTCATTTACTCACCCAATCCCTCCCTCTTTCTATTCCTCCCCCCACCCACACACCTCTCTCTTTGTCGCTCTCTCTCGAACGATTAATGCTTTATGGCAGAAGCAGCAGGAGCAAGGGCGGTTATAATCCAGACTTGCAAGGACAACGAGTGGTTTTGGGCACGAAATATGCCGAAATAATGTGTACAACACCTATGTGGCAAGAGGTACTGTGCGTACGCTTTATTTTAAGTAACATTGTCTGTTTTGTGTAGGATGTCAATGGAACCTTTAAAGTAAAGAAAGAAAAACAGACAAAAGACAAACAAAACGGTATTTACGAGATTGCAAAAATTGGAGCAATAGGATCTATGATAGACCGAGGCTGTAAAAGAGATGAAGGTAGGAAAGGTATGTGTGCTTCAAGAAGTCTGGAACTGCATTGTGAAGAACGGGTTGTAAAGTTTGAAGAAGTCGTTGTAGTGAACGGAAGCTGTCTGTACAAACAGACAATAGTGTGTTTTCTAAACACAGGTCACAAGAAACAGTCAGTATCACTTCAAGAAGTACAATATTATTAGCAGCGTCAGAATAGCTATTTTGTGACATTTAGCCAAACATCAATTGCAGGTATGTAGATACATGGCTACTATTTGATATATTTTGGATGGTAATTCCTTAAAATATTTATGCAATGTTTAATTTGCACTCATATTGACACAGGCCATAATGACTGACCATTACCATTCAAGATCTGCATGGTGCCTAATCTTGGCTTGGCTGGTTGTGACCAAGGTAACTGAATCAACCAAAAGTCTGATCGATTGGAGAAATTAATATTGATTTCTTAATACGCTCTACAACTTTAAGAATAACAAGTTTCAGATACATAAACCCACCTATGAATAGAGTTATGCTCAAATTAAAAACAATGACGAGACTTAAAAAAATAGTCTATGTGTATGCGCAGGATTTTTACATAATTTCTCTTCCAAAACAGCTGAGAGTAGACGACAATAAAAATTACAGAATGTGCTATCATTTGATACAAATCTTATTCCAATAGAGCATACCCCAGCAAGAACACAAGAACTTGTATGAACGGGAAGCTGGTACTACAAAATATAATATGTCGTTTAAGGGTCAAGATTAAGATCAATGATGAAGTAGCCCGACTTAAATCTTAATTCAATTATTCTGTACACCTGTATACTACAGTAAATGTTAGTGCCTATCATCAACAAATATGTAAAATATGTTAATAATGATTATGCATGCACATGTACCATAGTATTTTATAGATACGTTGATCGTGCTAAGGAAAAAGAGTTAAATCGTCAGAAAGCGCCCGACGAGCTCCTAACTATCATCTTCGGATGTTGTGTTTGATTACTATTTTGCAGTAACAGTACGAAAAGAACAGTTTCTATGAAACAAGTGGAATATAGACGACTGATACCAATGCTCTCTAATAAGTTAACAGCTAACGATTTTCGGGTGAAGCAGGCCACTTAAAGCACGTTTCCCTTAATTGTGAGCAGAGCAAATGATTTCTTATAATATGAAGGGGAATTTTTATTATCGGGAGGGTACAAGGCTATTTGTCTTAGAGATTGCCTATAAGCATCCACAATCTAACCCCAATACCTATCTATTGAAATCTGATAAAGAAAAGCATGATACACGTCTATATAGCCCTGACAACTTTAAGCTCCCTGAACAAGAAACAAACTATTTATTGTTACTTCACGCTATCAGTGGGTTTGAAAAAATAATTACATTTTAGAGGCTGGCCAACCATTTTCAAAAAGCCGCTACGCCTGATCAGATTGGTGAAGAAGAACTAAAGTTTGCTGTGGACTTATGCACGAGTGTCAGCAACAAATTACTGAATAACAGTACCTAACTCATCTTCAATTTATTTCAATTTGGCAAGTTTTCCTCCAACTGAATCTACTGCTCGCCAGTATTTCGTACAGGTAAAAATGTAGAGAAGAAACTTTCTTGGTCTGCTGCAATCGTACTGAAAGAGCAATAAGAGCGATCTCGTTCCCAGTGACTTACTATCAGCACTCGAATCACTGTGGAACAAGGTTGTAATGCTTCCCGGTTTAATGGTAGCTTCTACCGGTCTTTTACCTGTTGTAAATTTACTATTTTACAACCTGTATACTCTAATTTTTGAATATGAGAGCTTTCTCAAAAGGGAGGTTCAGACTTTGTTGTATACTGGGACGCAGGTTGCGTTGCCTATCTAATTTTACAAATGTTATATACAGGAATGGTTTATTTACAGTAAAAACGGAAAGTATAATATTGATTCTAATAAAAAATAAATAACTAAATAAACTGAAACTAAAGGGTTATATAATACAAGAGAATCCTATTAAAAAATATTTTAATTATTTGGGATGGTTTTCTTAGAAACGTCTACGCCTCTGGCCTATCTTAGTTTCCAACCTTCCTTACTGGTCGTATTTTAAATCTAAAAACAGATGATCAAAACGTGGTAGATTTGTTTGGTTAATTACAAGTGATAATAGTTAATTAGCGTGGAATTGTGGTGAAATAATGTTGTAAGGAGGTGATTACATACCCGGTAAGTAAGGAATTTAGTTTAATTGTAATTTTAAGGTAGAAATGCTATGTGGAATTAAAACAGGTGTTATTCAGGTGTGTGTTTAATTTAGGGTTGATTGAGAATGGATATTAGATAGGGATGAATCTGGATGTATGCTGGAACAAATTTATATGTGACGATTAAATATAATGTAATTGAGGGAGTAGATATGATCTTATTTGTATGTATGAAGGTAGGGGTAATTTATAAGGGTTACAGACGATAGGTTATAACGGAATGGAACTGGGATGAATATTTAGAAGTAGGACAATCCTTTTTCGGGGCACAAGTCGAAACCGTCAAAGGGAACTGATAGGAATGACCTGGGTCGTGACTATGTAGAAGGTTTCGGGGCAATATACCACCGTCACTTCCCTATAGTCTCTCGGATCTCTATCACCTATCCTTGTCGCGCCTTACACCTTCAACAAGTTTATAGGGATAGTAATCTTGTCTGGTTGGATAAAGGTGATGAGAAAATGGGTAGTTAAATGTGTATCAACATTCGGGGTGAAAAAGCCCTCCGTCTGCTTTCACACACTTTACTTCTTGGCAGGTATACCCAAATCGGGGCCAGAACCCACAATAAGTTTGTATACCTAACCAGGTTATGGGGGAATGATGTTGAATGAATGTAAAATGAACAGGAAGGGGTGTGATGTTCGATGAATGTAACAGGATGACTTCAGACAGGAGTGTAATACAGGAATAGTAGATCAGGTAGATTGCAGGCAGGATTAATACAGAATTAGGATACTAATAAAATATTAATAATCAATGACAGGATGTAATAATAATAAGTAAGGAGAATAATAATAAGAAAGTAATAAATTTTGGATGGGAAGTTAGTGTTTATATAGGGATTTTGGAGAGAGTGGGGAACAACTGATAATATGTTTAAATCATATAAATGCAGTTGTGGAAGAAAATAGGAAATAAGTTTTGAGGAATTTATTGACAAGGATTTGGATTTTTAGGAAGGATCTGCAGGATCATTACAAGGTTTCATAATTATGCAAGAAGAGATGCCAAATAGCTTGCTCCTACTGAAAAGAAATCATTAGTGCAAACTGTAAATATCACACATGCGCTAATTTTCTGCGGCAGAAACACAGCTTATTTCTTGTAAGTGCCTCACATACCGAAGAAATGGATGTCGAAAATACGAAACCACTTTCCAAGACGACATCGAAGAGTTCACTCCTGGATTTTCCTCTGCCAAGCGACATAATGAAGAAAAATTGATGTAAATACATTTCCTCTTACAATGCATTCTTCTTAAGCATCGATTGCACGGCTTTGCTTATACGAATTATTTTTCTCAAGTTTGATGGTGTTGTCAAACTTTTCTTTATTACTTTAACGACCAATAACTTCATTTGTCAAAATAATTACGCTTTACAGAAACAGTTGGACTAAAATATGACTTTGTAAAGACAAGATTTACTTATTAGATGGGTTATCGGGTATTTACTTGCGCAAGTTATGAAATGAATTTCCCTAATTAGCGATGCCTAACGTAAAATTAAATCATTTCGAGCTTTGATATGATGGGCTTTGCTACGAGCTACCTAAAACTGTTTTATTAATATTTATTAATTCCGACTAAATTTTGTCTCCGATACAGTTAGTCAGTTGGCGTATTACGTGAAATGTTTTGATATTCGAAAGAACTCATCGTCGCGCGCTCGGCCATTTTTTTTTTTGGCTTTCCGTAATCCACGCGCGACACGAGAGTATTGTATTCAACGTGAAAACGAGTCGCTCTAATTGGAAATGTTTTGTATTTGAGGGAGTAAGTGAGTTTGAAATATGCTTTTGTTGTCATAAAGCAAATGATTTGTCACCTACAAAAAAGGGCACTTAAGCTTACCATAAGTTCATATTCACAAACATTAACGTTATGCGCTCCTAATTTCTACCTAGACCCTTTTTAATAAAATTTACTTTACATTAAAAGTTGAAACCTTTTTATTTCACTTCCCGATATTGCAGTTCAAGTAACCTTTAGCATGGAGCATCAACATACATAGCGAAAGTAGTTGATATATTTCAAAATGCTATAATTTTAACTAAACATGATCATATTGCCAAAAAAGTGAAATAAAGCTTGCGAAGGGTGTAATATCTTTGAATTGCCTTCATCACCGCGGTAGACTAATGTCTGTTGACGATACCAATTCACTGGATGTAACATGAATTTTCACATTTCTGCGAAAAAGCGTCTTTAAGAGAAGATGCAAAAAAACTACTGTTTATGATTGATTAGAACTAACTCCCCTCTGTGTTCCAGTTATAACAATTTATGTATTTTATAAAACATAAAATTTGTTATTAAACTGTTACAGCGAGAGAATGATTGTTTTAGAAGGTGTTTCTTGCCAACCAAGTTATGTTGATGACCAAGCTTTTCAGGCCATATTTTGAAGAAAACATGTTTTTGAAAATAATTTTTAGTGAAAAACAGATTCATCAGTTGTGTTTTGAATCAAACCACACTTGCTACGTATATACTACCTTAACATTTCCTTCAGCTCTTGCCTTGATGGTTCATATTCCACTTCTGTAAGACAGTCGGGGCAAATTATCGGACGCAATCCAAAAAGGTTGATGTTCTCTTGGCTACTGGCGTCATCATTTTTCCATAATTCAATCTTATAAGGATCTTGTAACTGGGTAGCTTGTTCTACTGTATCCCAATCTGTATCGCATAGAAATCTAAAATCTAAAAGTATTTTTGGTCAATTCAGTATAAAATTTACCTGTCCATCTTAAATGAAGAAATCGTTTGGGTTCTTTTGTATTCTAGATGTTTCATACAAATATTAATATTAGTTCTTTGCATTACAGATAATTTGGAAATTCCAAGTAAATCCAATAAACGCTTAGAGGATGAACCATTTATTATTGAGGATATCATTAAAAGTGAAGTCGTATGAAACAAATTGCTCGAAATATCTTCCGGTAGCTCGTCCACGCCAAACCCCATACCGAACATAAGTGATATTGGACTTACGAACTCACTCCAAACGATTATTAGCATTTTTTTAAATGTTAAACCATAACCAATTCGGCTTAGAATTGGCGATAATATTAAACAAGAAAAAACTCTACCCGATATTGATATTATGTAAACAACAAAAACTAAAAAACATTGATGAAGGAGGTGTTCTTTTCTCAATAAAAGTAACCACACGTAGCCAGCTAAAATACAAATCAAATAATTTATACTATTTTCCAGAAAAGCCCCAAATTTGAGAAGAAACCCTTCAATTTGGGGTGATAGGGTGTGTTTTTTATGACCTACTGATATAGCCGTAATACCTACAGAAAATAAACTATACACGCCAGTGGCTAAGTTTCCAAAATAGATTATTGCACATGGTACAACTATTGATAAAATAAATATAGTAGCTATGTTGTTGTACATAAATCTTTGTACAAAATTCCATAATATTGTAAACAGGACTCCCCACATGACTGCAAAAATTAGGCGAAGAGGCGGATCCAATATAGTGGAAGGTGTACTACTCTTCATCTTCATTACATAAAAAATTCCAAAAATGGTCACTAAGACAAAATCTGCTATTAAATGTTCTGCTTCAAGCAGTACTCTTAATTGCTTTTCTTGGCCAAGCTCTCTTAGAGCTTGTACCATTTCCAATGAGTACGGTATTACTAAGGAGATACCAAACATCACAGAATTACTTAAAGTCCATTTATCAAAAGAAGTTAACAATGCCATGATAGATCCTGTAAAAAACACGTTGATAAGAACACCAAAAATTGCCAACATTGCAATTTGGCTTAATGATCGCTTAAAAATGTGTGCATCTAAAATGTAACCATCTCTGAATATCATAATGGGTATTAAAAAAAAACAAATACGCCCTGTATTAGATAGTATCATCGCCAAAGCAGCTTTATTCAGCTCATTCCAATGCTTTGATATTATTCCTAAAATAATACCCATAAGTAGAGGCACAACTCTTTTTGGAAACGACGGAAAGCATTTCTTGATATAACTACACACAACATCTGAAATAAGTAGCGACAAAATAATATACATAATCAAAATGTATGTCAAGAGTTTATCATAATTGATCGGTGCGATATAAACGTCTGTTAAATTACTAATCACCATTATAAGGTGATAGTATCTACGTTAGTGTGACAAATTACAGAACCAAATTTTTCGTCTGATTTCGTAGTAACATCAATTGTTTTTATATCATGGCAATTCGATTACCATTACATTGGTAGGTAATTTAAAAAAATGGACAGCATTCACTGAAATTGTTATTGTTGCCTACAATCGACATTTTTCTCTACATCGCCTTATGATTTTATTTTTTGACGTTCAACAAAGTGTGCACGCGCGTGTGTGTACGAGCGCGTGAATATGTGCGTCCGCGCGTGTGTGACTGTGAGTATGTAGATGTGTGGCTGTGTAAGTGGGTAAGTGTGTTTGAGTGTGTGAGAGTGTAAGCGTGTGAGTGTGGTTGTGAATGTGTGTGTGTGTGTGTTGAGTGTGTGAGTTTGTAAGTGTGTGAGTGTGTGAGTGTGTGTGCGTGTGTGTGAGTGTGGAGTGTGTGAGTGTGTGAGTGTGAGTGGTGTGTGAGGTGTGTGAGTGTGTGAGTGTGTGAGTGTGTGAGGGTGTGAGGAGTGTGAGTGTGTGGAGTGTGTGTGTGTGAGTGTGTGTGTGTGTGTGTGTGTGTGTGTGTGTGTGTGTGAGTGTGTGAGTGTGAGTGGGTGTGAGGTGTGAGGTGTGAGTGTGTGTGTGTGTGTGTGTGTGTGTGTGTGTGTGTGTGTGTGAATGTGTGATGTGTGTGTGTGTGAGTGTGTGAGGTGTGTGGTGTGTAGTGTGTGTGAGGTGTGAGTGTGTGAGTGTGTGTGTGTGAGTGTGTGTAGTGTGGTGGTGTGTGGAGTGTGTGAGTGTGTGTGAGGTGTGAGTGTGGAGTGTGGTGTGTGAGGTGTGGTGTGTGTAGTGTGTGTGTGTGTGTGTGTGGTGTAGGTGTGATGTGGTGTGGAGGTGTGGAGTGTGTGAGTGTGTGTGTGGTGTGTGTTGTGTGTGTGTGTGGTGTGTGTGGTGGTGTGAGTGTGTGTGGTGTGAGTGTGATGTGTGGAGTGTGAGTGTGGAGTGTGAGTGGTGAGGTGTGGTGTGAGTGTGAGGGTGGAGGTGTGAGTGTGTGAGTGGTGTGTGTGTGTGGAGTGTGTGGTGTGTGTGAGTGTGGTGAGTGTGGTGTGTGTGTGTGTGGTGTGTGTGAGTGTGTGGTGTGGGTGTGAGTGTGTGATGTGTGTGTGTGTGTGGGTGTGAGTGTGTGAGTGTGTGAGTGTGTGAGTGAGTGTGTGTGTGGTGTGAGTGTGTGAGGTGTGAGTGTGGTGGGTGTGAGTGTGTGAGTGGAGTGTGAGTGTGTGAGTGTGGTGGTGTGTGAGTGTGTGAGGTGAGTGTGTGGAGTGTGTGAGTTGTGAGGTGTGAGTGTGGTGGAGTGTGTGAGTGTGGTGTGGGAGTGTGGTGTGGTGTGTGTGTGTGTGTGTGTGTGGTGTGTGAGTGTGGAGTGTGTGAGTGGTGTGTGTGTGTGGTGTGGTGGGTGAGTGTGTGAGTGTGGGTGAGTGTGAGTGTGGGTGTGTGTGAGTGTGTGAGTGTGTGGAGTGTGTGAGTGTGTGTGTGTGGTGGGAGTGTGTAGGTTGAGTGTGTGTGTGGGGGAGTGTGGGAGTGTGAGTGTGGGTGAGTGTGTGGGTGTGAGTGTGTGGAGTGTGAGTGGGTGTGAGGTGTGTGGGTGTGGTGGTGTGTGTGTGTGAGTGTGGGGTGAGTGAGGTTGAGTGTGGTGGTGGTGTGTGAGGTGAGGGGGGTGTGTGATGGGTGTGTGAGTGGTGGTGTGTGGAGGTTGGGTGTGAGGAGTTGAGTGTGGTGTGTGTGGTGTGTGTGGGTGTGGTGGGTGTGGTGTGAGTGTGGAGGTGTGAGTGTGGAGTGTGTGGAGTGTGTGAGTGTGAGGTGTGTGAGTGTGTGAGTGTGGGTGGGAGGTGGTGAGTGTGTGAGTGGAGTGTGGGAGTGTGGTGTGTGTGTGTGTGGTGGTGGTGTGATGTAGTGTGTGTGTGTGGTGGTGTGTGGGTGTGAGTGTGGAGGTGTGGGTGAGGGAGTGTGGAGGTGGAGGGAGTGTGTGAGTGTGTGAGTGTGTGAGTGTTGATGTGTGTGTGTGTGTGTGTGTGGAGTGTGTGTGGTGAGTGTGTGGGAGTGTGTGAGTGTGTGGGGTGTGTGTGTGGAGTGTGTGGTGTGTGAGTGGTGTGAGTGTGTGGAGTGTGTGAGTGGGTGTGTGTGTGTGTGTGTGTGTGGAGTGTGAGTGTGTGAGGTGTGTGAGGAGGTGTGAGTGTGTGAGTGTGTGTGTGTGTGAGTGTGTGGTGTGAGTGTGGAGTGTGGTGAGGTGTGAGTGTGGGTGTGAGTGTGTGAGTGTGTGGGTAGTGTGTGAGTGTGTGGTGTGGGTGGTGTGGGAGTGTGTGGGTGTGGGGAGTGTGGAGTGTGGTGTGTGTGTGGGTGTGAGTGTGAGTGTGTGGTGTGAGTGTGAGTGTGGTGTGGGTGTGTGAGGTGGGTGTGAGTGTGTGAGTGTGTGAGTGTGAGGTGAGTGTGTGAGGTGGAGTGTGGGTGAGGTGTGAGTGTGGAGTGTGTGGGTGTGTGTGGAGGTGTGTGAGTGGAGTGTGGGTGTGAGTGTGTGGGAGTGTGGTGTGTGTGTGTGTGTGTGGTGTGAGGGAGTGTGTGGTGTGTGTGTGTGTGTGTGGTGTGAGGTGAGGTGTGAGTGTGTGTGTGTGTGTGTGAGTGTGTGTGGTGGGTGAGTGTGGAGTGTGTGAGGGAGTGTGTGGTGTGGGTGGTGGAGGTGTGGGTGTGTGAGGTGTGGTGTGAGTGTGAGTGTGTGGTGTGTGAGTGTGTGAGTGTGGAGGGTGTGGTGAGTGTGAGTGTGTGAGTGTGAGGTGTGGAGTGTGGAGGGTGTGGAGTGTGTGAGTGGGTGTGAGGTGTGGAGTGTGTGAGTGGTGGTGTGTAGTGTGTGGTGGGTGTGTGAGTGTGGTGTGTGAGGTGTGTGTGTGGTGTGTGTGGTGTGTGTGTGTGTGTGTGGTGTGTGTGAGGGAGGTGGGTGTGAGTGTGTGTGAGAGTGTGTGAGTGTGGGTGTGTGAGTGTGGTGAGTGTGAGTGTGAGTGTGTGGGGTGTGTGATGAGTGTGTGAGTGTGTGTGGTGAGTGAGTGTGAGTGTGTGTGGTGTGTGAGGTGTGAGGGTGAGGTGTGATGTGTGGGAGTGTGTGGTGTGGAGTGGGTGTGTGGAGTGTGTGGTGTGGTGAGTGTGGTGGTGTTGATGTGTGTGTGTGTGTGTGTGTGGGTGAGGTGTGGGTGTGGAGTGTGTGAGTGTGGTGGGAGTGGGTGTGAGTGTGTGAGGTGTGGGTGTGAGGTGTGGAGTGTGGAGTGTGGTGGGTGTGTGAGGGTGTGTGAGTGAGTGTGAGTGTGAGTGTGTGAGTGTGTGTGTGGTGGTGTGTGAGTGTGTGTGATGGAGTGTGAGTGTGTGGGTGTGGTGGAGTGTGTGAGTGTGATGTGTGTGGTGATGTGTGTGTGTGTGTGTGTGAGTGGTGTGAGGTGTGAGTGTGTGTGTGGTGTGAGTGTGTGGTGTGTGTGTGTGTGTGTGTGTGTGTTGAGTGTGTGTGTGGGGTGTGTGTGGATGTGTGTGTGTGGTGAGTGTGGGTGTGTGAGTGGGTGTGAGTGTGTGGTGGTGTGAGTGTGGGTGTGTGTGGAGTGTGTGAGTGTGAGTGTGTGGTGGTGTGTTGGGAGTGTGTGGAGTGTGTGTGTGTGGTGTGTGTGGGTGTGAGTGTGTGTGGTGTGGTGTGGGTGTGTGAGTGTGGGAGTGTGGTGAGTGTGAGGTGTGTGTGTGTGGTGTGAGTGTGTGAGTGTGTGGTGTGAGTGTGGTGTGAGTGTGAGTGTTGAGTGTGTGAGTGAGGTGTGGTGTGGTGTGTGAGTGGGGTGTGGGTGTGTGAGTGTGGAGTGTGTGGTGTGTGAGTGTGTGGGTGTGTGAGTGTGGGTGGGGATGTGAGTGTGTGGAGTGTGTGAGTGTGGAGGTGTGAGGTGGTGGTGTGGAGTGTGTGAGGGGTGTGAGTGTGTGAGTGTGTGGTGTGTGTGTGTGTGTGTGTGTGGTGAGTGAGTGTTGTGTGTGTGTGTGTGTGTGAGGTGGAGGGGTGTGGGGAGGTGTGTGTGTGTGAGTTGTGTGTGTGTGGGAGGTGTGAGTGTGTGATGTGTGTGGTGTGTGTGTGGTGTGGGTGTGTGTGTGTGTGTGGTGTGTGAGTGGGAGGTGTGAGGGTGTGAGTGTGTGGTGTGTGTGTGTGGTGTGTGAGTGTGTGAGTGTGAGTGTGTGGTGTGGGTGGTGTGGAGTTGTGTGGTGGAGGTGTGTGTGTGGTGGTGGTGGGGGGGGGGTGGGGGGGATTGTGTTTAGGTGGGGGTGGGGTGTGGGGGGGGTGGGGGGGGTGGGGGATGGGGGGTAGTGTGTGAGGTGGTGTGTGAGTGTGAGTGTGGTGTGTGAGTGTGTGAGTGTGGGGGTGAGTGTGTGAGTGTGTGAGTGTGGGTGAGTGTGTGAGTGTGGAGTGTGGGTGGTGTGTGAGTGTGTGAGTGTGGGTGTGTGGTGTGTGAGTGTGAGTGGTGTGTGGTGTGGTGTGTGGGTGTGAGTGTGTGAGTGGTGAGTGTGTGAGTGTGTGAGTGTGGGTGAGGTGTGTGTGAGTGTGTGGTGGAGTGTGTGAGTGTGGAGTGTGAGGTGTGGTGGGTGTGTGAGTGTGTGAGGTGTGGTGAGTGTGTGTGTGGTGTGTGTGAGTGTGGGTGTGGTGGAGGGTGTGTGTGTGTGTGTGTGTGTGTGGTGTGTGTGTGGTGTGTGAGTGTGTGTGGGTGTGTGGGTGTGAGTGTGATGTGTGTGTGTGAGGTGTGTGTGAGTGTGTGAGTGTAGTGTGAGTGTGTGAGTGTGAGTGTGTGGGGTGTGGAGTGGTGTGTGTGTGTGGATGGAGTGTGAGGAGTGTGTGAGTGTGTGAGTGTGTGAGGTGTGAGTGTGGTGGTGTGAGTGTGAGTGTGTGAGTGAGTGTGTGAGTGTGAGGGGGTGAGTGTGTGAGTGTGTGAGTGTGGGAGTGTGTGAGTGTGGTGAGTGTGTGGAGTGTGTGTGTGTGATGTGGGTGTGAGTGTGGAGTGTGAGTGTGTGTGGTGTGTGGTGTGGTGTGTGTGAGTGTGTGGTGTGTGTGATGTGTGTGAGTGTGGAGATTGAGTGTGAGTGTGTGTGTGTGAGTGTAGTGTGTGTGTGTGTGTGGTGGGGGGGGGTGTGGGTGGAGTGTGTGTGTGTGTGGTGTGTGGAGTGTGTGGTGTGGTGGGGAGTGTGTGGTGTGGTGTTGAGTGTGATGGTGAATGTGTGTTGTGGGTTGAGTGTGTGAGTGTGAGTGTGTGGGGGAGTGTGGGGGGAGGTGGGTGTGAGTGTGTGGTGGTGTGGTGTGAGTGTGGAGGTGGAGTGTGGAGTGTGGGTGTGGAGGTGTGAGTGTGGTGTGGTGGGTGAGGTGTGGGTGTGAGTGTGATGTGTGGGTGTGAGTGTGTGAGTTGTGTGAGTGTGAGTGTGAGTGTGTGGTGTGTGTGGGTGTGTGGGAGTGTGTGGGTGGGAGGTGTAGGTGTGTGTGAGTGAGTGTGGGTGAGTGTGAGTGTGTGGTGTGGTGTGTGAGTGTGGTGAGTGAGTGTGAGTGTGTGTGTGGTGTGAGTGTGGTGTAGTGTGGAGTGGAGGTGTGAGTGTGTGTGTGTGTGAGTGTGTGAGTGTGTGAGTGTGTGAGTGTGGTGTGTGTGAGTGTGTGTGTGTGAGGGTGTGAGGGGAGTGTGTGTGTGTGGTGGAGTGTGGTGTGTGTGTGGGTGTGGTGTGAGTGTGTGGTGTGTGTGTGTGGTGTGGAGTGTGAGTGTGAGTGTGTGAGTGTGTGTGTGTGTGTGTGTGTGGTGGGTGAGGTGGAGTGTGTGGTGTGTGAGTGTGGTGTGTGGTGTGAGTGTGTGGTGTGAGTGTGTGGGTGTGAGGTGTGTGTGGGAGTGTGAGGTGTGGGAGGGGTGTGGGAGTGTGTGAGTGTGGGGGGTGTGAGGTGAGTGTGGGGTGTGGGTGTGAGGGAGTGTGGAGTGTGGGTGTGTGTGTGGTGTGTGTGAGTGTGGGTGATGTGGTGAGTGTGTGTGTGTGGTGTGGTGTGAGTGTGAGTGTGTGAGTGTGTGTAGTGTGTGGTGTGTGTGTGTGTGAGTGTGAGTGTGTGGTGGAGGTGTGGTGTGTGTGTGGTGTGTGTGTGTGAGGTGGTGGAGGTGTGAGTGTGTGGTGTGGGGAGGTGTGAGTGTGGAGTGATGTGTGAGTGTGTGTGGAGTGGTGTGAGTGGTGTGTGTGAGGTGTGAGTGGGTGTGGTGGTGTGAGTGTGAGTGAGTGTGGTGTGTGGGAGGTGTGGGGGAGTGTGTGAGTGTGAGAGTGTGATGTGTGGTGTGGTGTGTGAGTGTGTGAGGTATGTGAGTGTGTGGTGTGTGAGTGTGTGAGTGTGAGTGTGGAGTGTGTGTGTGGTGTGAGGTGTGGAGTGTGAGTGTGTGGGTGTGTAGGTGTGTAGAGTGTGTGAGTGTGTGGAGTGTGGAGTGTGTGTGTGTGTGTGAGGTGAGTGTGTGAGTGTGTGTGGTGAGTGAGTGTGAGTGTGGTGGTGAGTGTGTGGAATGTGTGATGTGTGGTGAGTGTGAGGTGTGAGTGTGTGGAGTGAGGTGGGGGTGGTGTGTGAGTGTGTGAGGTGTGGAGTGTGGGGTGTGGTGTGAGTGTGTGAGTGTGGGATGAGTGGGTGGAGTGTGTGAGTGTGTGAGTGGGTGGTGGTGTGAGTGTGTGTGGTGTGTGTGTGTGGAGTGTGAGGTGTGGAGTGTTGAGTGGTGTGTGAGTGTGGTGTGTGTGGTGTGTGAGTGTGTGAGGTGTGTGAGTGTGTGAGTGTGTGGTGTGTGTGAGTGTGTGAGTGTGTGAGTGTGTGGAGTGTGTGGAGGATGTGAGGTGGTGAGTGTGTGAGGTGGAGTGTGTGGTGTGAGTGTGTGTGAGGTGTGTGGGGTGTGATGAGGAGTGTGGAGTGTGAGTGTGTGGTGTGGTGTGTGAGGTGAGTGTGAGGTGAGTGTTGAGTGTGTGTGTGAGTGTGTGAGTGGTGAGGTGTGAGTGTGTGAGTGTGAGTGTGTGAGTGTGTGAGTGTGTGAGTGTGTGAGAGTGTGAGGTGGTGTGTGTGTGAGTGTGTGTGGTGTGTGTGTGTGTGTGAGTGTGTGTGTGTGTGAGTGTGTGAGGTGTGAGTGTGGAGTGTGAGTGGATGTGTGTGGTGTGAGTGTGTGAGTGTGTGAGTGTGGGGTGTGAGGTGTGAGTGTGAGTGTGTGTGTGTGTGTGGTGTGTGAGTGTGTGAGTGTGTGAGTGTGTGAGCGTGTGAGTGTGTGAGTGTGTGTGTGTGAGTGTGTAAGTGTGTGAGAGTGTGAGTGTGTGAGTGTGTGTGTATGTGTATGCGTGCATACGTATGTACCTGCGTGCGTGCGTGTATGCGTATGTGTGTATGTGAGTGTGTGTATGTATGTGTGTGGGGGGATGTATGTGTGTATCTCTGTATGCCGTGGTGGATGTATATTAGTATCCACGATAACTCCAGAAAGAAAATACCTACTTATTTAAAGTTGTTTTATGTTTGTTTTCATTGGGCTTAGGGCTGATTTGATTTTAGGAGAAATTCACAGGTGGAGAGGGGGTTTATTAGCGGCAGTGTTTGGTTTTTATCAAATATTTCTAAAACAGCTGCATATTTCAAAGACGCGTAATTTAGCGGCTGAAGAATTTAAGTGTTTGTTCAAATTTTTTCATTATCTGAATAACGATTAATTTTAGAAGAAAACGTGTATGCATGTTTTAATTGTACATAAATCTTCTTTATAAGGTTTTTTAATGTCAAGCGAAATAAAAGTAGAAATAAATAAATAAATTTGTTTGAAAATGATAAAGCTGTATTATCGGTATTTTCATAGAAACGGGTGGCTTTGGAATTTCTTTTTTTACGTTAATATGTAATTATATCTATTAATTTCTATCGGACATGAAGTCGTTTTTACAATGTTACCAGTTTTCGATATGAACGTAGAAAATAGAGGTTATCCTAAAAAAGTTGAAATTAAAATTAGTTCTTTTAATTTAAGTTAGCATCTTGATGTCTATTAACCTCTGTCTCTTATGAAGTTTTAAACGTCTGTTTGGCATAGATTATTGTTTTTGCGTTTACATCGTTGCCTATTTTCGTAACGAATTACCTATAAAAGAGGTTGCATAATTATATTACAAAATGTTATTAAAATTATTTCATTTCTTTTAATTTTCATTTTGTACGTTGGAAGGTCAAGTGGTGTTCCACATCAGACATTTTATGATTTCTTTTACACTAAATTGTTTTCAGTATAATTTTATAATTGCCTATTATAAGTCTTTCAAAAATGTCAACTATGTTGACTCGAATAGTTTAAATTTCTGGTTTATCCATTTTAAAGGTCTTCACTCTCGAGGTTTGTTACGTAGTATCTTTCCAGTAGTGAAAGTAAGAGACAAAGAACGGTTATTTATTTTATTAGTACAAAACATGACAATTTTCGGGAAGACGAAGAATGTTGCTGAAGTCCAGCAATCTTCCAAGTCACGAAAATGCATTTTTTGTACGAATAAAATACAATACTTTTTCTCCAACCCCTTTTACCTTTATATTTAATCATTTATTTGCAGTTCCTACTTGTTTGAGAACCCCATATTTACGTCGCTATCAATATCGGCCATTTCTATTTTATACAGGATGAGTATTATTCTACATTTTAGTAAAATAATAAACTTACCGTGTACTGGTTAATTGATATTCATTGAACTTTATCTTTATAAATTTGATACAATTGTGACAGATGTGAGTGAAAAACATGATGATGGATGTTGCCAATGGCGACAGCAAATGTCCACTTCTGTTCATAGAAGATACTCACTCAAAACGAAAACAAAGGTAAAACTATATTGGATATCAGCACTTATTTATGAATAAAACGTTGTGACGAACATGCGAAAATTTTGAAATTGTATTTATTGGAGTACTTGCATCCCATGAACGTCATTCATACAAAGTTAATATGCGATCAAGGTCAAATTACTTTCTGCACTAGGATAAAAAGTAAACTACTTATTGTACAGTTGCCATGGAGACTCCGAAGAATCCCGAAATCAGCCACTTTTGGTACGAAATACTATCACAGTATGTCATCTTATGTAGATGGTTGGTGAAAACATACATTTGGCTCTATAATAAAAAAAAATCAAGTTAAAATACAGTTGGTATCACCAATCGTTTAACACCCTGAAAAGATTAACCTGAGATTTAACACAAATAACGAAGTTGGATACCACAAATGCATAACTAAATGCAAAAACTGGTATAACCTGAAAACCATAAATAACTACAGTGTGATGTTTTCGACGTGCAATTATACGTAGAATGACTTACACTCTTACTGTTTCTAGTTAAGAAGTAACCAAATTAATCTTTCTATATGTTTTGATATAGTACTATTGTGTCAGAACTGCTGGGCCCTTCAATGTTGTTTTCCGTCGGAAACGGTTTGTTATTTGTTTATTTTAAAGGTATCAATGTTACCTTCTCCCCGTTTCATAATATCCTCTAAACCATCTTTGGTTCTTTATAGTGTTTTTTCACTGCTAAACTGCAATTAAAAGTTTTTTGGGAGAGAAAGTTAATATGATGTTGTCTGCAAACTATGCATTTCTGTTTTACGTAGAATTAGAAGCTTACTCAGAAAGAGTCAGTAAAACACTTACAAATCTAAGAAAAAGAATACTCTTCGTCCCATTATATATTTTCATGAATAGAATTTTAGATGAATATGGTTTCATTAGAATCTAACGTGTTTTTTTTTCTAAAGAAAATGATGTAAGTTAATGTGATAGTTTTTCGCTACTAATGCGTTGTTTACACATTTCTTGACGTAGCCCCCCAAAAATGCGGCAGTTTAAAGTGACGATTACAAAATAGTTATTTGCATGTCAAAATGCGAAGTTGACGGCCAAAAGCGAAACTGGCAGCCGATAATCTTGAGGTCATCAAAGAAATTTTGTGTCTGTGGCGTACGCAAAATTTTATGTGCCACCGTTAAATAAATCTGAAATACACAATTAAATTAAAGTTGTTTAGGTTCACAACCATTACGAAAATTTTCAGTGCGCTACGATGTGGGACAGAATAAAACTTACCTTTTGCATTTTGCAATTAAGTATAATTCATTGAAGTCGGTACTGAAGATTGAGGTTATGCACCTATATTTATTTCTATACAGTGTTGCTAAAAAATCAGCAAACAGTACTGCAAAGATCCCAGTATCCTTACGTAAGTACTTAAAATAATTATTTTTTGCACGATTGAGCTTTTTCGTTTATTTACCATATCTGTTTCCAGTAGGATGTGTTCACTTATTGCGAGGTCCAACTCGTCGGTAAGTATTTTACTTACCAACGTAAAATTATATGTACATGTACATTTACATGTACATTTCTATTTAAAACGTCACATTTGACTTTTCGTTTATTTAATAGAAATTAAATAATTTCAACTGTAGTAAATTTGATACAATCGTGGAAAAACAATATGTGCATCACGAACATTAAGGGTTGTACCGGTTTCCGGCCAAATTGGAGGGTGAGCGATAGCAGAAGGACTGTTTTCACACTTGAGCCAAATTCATACATTGTGATTTTTTCCCAAGCACTTGACTACTCTCAGATTCGAACTTGGTACCTTTCCACTAGTAAGTCTAACACCTTTACCGCTGAGCCATTGAGTAATCCAAAATATATTTCTTATTATTAATATATATTTATTATATATATATATATATATATATATATATATATATATATATATATATATATTGCAGCGTATAATTTAACTTGATAATTATTTATTTAATTTAATAAGTATTTACTTGGGAATAGGGTTTAATTTGAATTTCTTAGGCAAATAAAAATAAAATATTAAACTTTTTCATTATTATTAATTTTAAATGTTAACATGAAAACATACAATTTTATTTCACACAAGGAAATATTCTTGTGCATAATTTAATAGTTCTTTACAATTATTTGTTTTAACGTGTACCAGACTTCTATGGAATTTGCAACAAGTACACATGCGTTGCGTCCTTGCTAAATTACATATGTGCAGCTTGTCAAAATTCCAATCAACGATCTATTCTTAGTAAGTACTATTTTACTTTAATCAAAATTAGAATTATTATATTTATGATTGCACCTGTTCATTACCTTTCCAGATATTGATATACGTCGTCGCACAACAATTATACAGAAATTAAAAAAAATACATACATACAGAACATCAAAAGAATAATCAATGCAATCTATTGGGTTATGATAATAAAATAAACCCACATGTATTTTCGAAATTTCCATTACATGGTCACCTTAAGCTTGTTCCATGTTAAAATTGGATGTAAACTTCATTCCATCTAACGATGATACTGCCTTCGTCTATAAATTGGTAATGCTTAATTTCCATAAATTCATCCAGCTTCACTAAGTTGTGGTAAATCTTATTTGCGGTAAATACGTTGCACTTAGGTAATATGCTCATTTCCTTTTATAGTTGCACTTTTAATTTGTTTGAATATTTAAATATTTATTAATTTTTCGAATTAATCTTGTGACTTATTCATTCATAAACTTGTATAATTGCTAACACTTTTATTTTATTTTAGATAAGTTAAAATTGTTTTATAACCTCAATTGCTTTTGAGAAAAGATGAACATCACATCCAAAATAACAGACGAATTTTATTACAATAAAAAAAATGCACATCACCCGATGTTGAACAAAATTTCGAAATGAAACAAAACAATAGTGTCGAAAATTATAATCGGTAACCTTAGTTTTGAAAATTTTGTTATATGTTATAACGATTGTTTCTGAAATGTCAGACTCTACGTTGCTCGCGGTTCACTTCCGATAATGTTAACGAAAATTTTAACTTACATGTTTACAAATGCACTATTCGCACTATGACTTGTTAGCCACCAAAAAAATAGAAGAGAAGAGAGTGAGAAATCAGGAGCAATTCCTTTTATACTTTCTCATAGCTACCATAAATTTCAATTTTTTTTTTACATTACATACAAAATATCCTGGTATTCGAATTCGGATTTGATTTTTAAATACATTTTTAACTCAGGACAAAATTTTGCAAAAATAGACACCTCACATACTATAATTCGGGTCATGAATTTACATTTTGAAAATTTTATACCTAAGTTTACTAATATCTAATAAATATTGTATTTTACAACTAAACTGTTGACATATTCAGTTTCTACATAAAAACTGTATAAGAATACACTTATTTTTACCCATTTAACATAGTTTTAGCAAAATTTCTACTGTAATATCTTAATTTTATGTACTTAACCTAACTCTTCTAAATTTATGTTTAAACTACATATTTAAAGTTAATTTTTTTATACAAATAAGGGAAACCTATTATTACATGCTTTTATAATTTATTCTGAAATTATCTTGCCCTAACTAATCTATAAATTTGTAAACTTCTTAATTTTCAACGAAATGCTGGGTATTCTTGACCATAGACTCGTTTTTTCCCGATAAGGGCGTGATGACGTCTAGCAGTGTGCTAATGGGCGACAAGGTGAATTTCCCGACCTCATAATTAGTGTCAGAGGAATTCCTTCTTTATGGATCTTCGCTAGGCCGTACAGATGCGGCGTGTTTATCCTGTCAAAGTCTTGTTCGTTCATTCCATTTCGAATGGGTTCCCTTATCTCGTTGGGTTAATGTTCAAGCAACGTGATTATAGAAACCATTCCAGTGAACGAACAAGACTTTGACAGGATAAATACGTCTACCAGAAGCAAATTTTCTAAGACCAAGGCAATGCACAAGGAAATCCGTCAGAGTAAACTAAAAAAGCTAATGAAGGAGAAGAAAGTACCAATCAGCATCAATCGGAAAAACGTTGTCATAAACATTTCTAAACGACAGTTGACCGAAAACGAAATTAAGGTTTTGTACAAAGGCTTGCACTATGCGATAACACCGAGGTATATTCCGAAAGTAGATTTAATAACCAAAATTGAATAAAATATCGCTAGAACACTAAACGAAAATGGCTACCCCGATGTAACACATAACCCAAACGGGAAAAGAGTAACCGAAAAAGAAGCACCTAAATATACAGAGATAACACCATGCATACAAGGTACCTCAGACAAAATACGAAGGATCGGCAGCAAATACAAGATACGCACTGCCTTCATATCGACAAGAACGCTTAGGGGAATACTAACCAAAACTAAGCCTCACAATGAAGTCCAGAATTTTAAGAATTGTGTATAGGACCTACCATGCGAATGCAGCAGAGTTTACATAGGAGAGAGTAGTAGACCACGGAAGGTGACAACTCAGGAACGTAAGAACGACATCCGCAAGGGCGAACCTGAAAGATCAAGAATCGCAGAACATGTCTGGAATGAAGGCCGTCGCATCCAATGAGATAACATACAGATAGTGGGAAAAGACGAGAACATAACTCTCCGGCAACTCAAAGCGCAATACACCTGCAATAATATATATATATATATATATATATATATATATATATATATATATATATATATATATATATATATATATATATATATATATATATATTAATATATACTGATGGTTATAAATAGGTATAATAGAAGGGGTAGAGTTGTATCGAGTTCAAATATTATATCGTAGGCAAGTTCAAATAAAGTTGAAGAAGTTATACACTTTGTTATGAGAAAATACAATATGCGAATATAAAAATATGGTTTTATACAAGAAAACAGGCTTTATGGGGTTCGCAAATGATGTTGTATTCATAAAAGCATTGAGCTATAGCAGCAGCATGTTAAAAAGGTCAACACGATACATATTAGTGTGTACGTTCAGTTTCGTTAAAGATAAATAAGAAATTTCACATATAAAGCAATATAATTAAGCCATTGAACACATAACAGATATTGACTACATGAAGTACAATAATTCAAATGTGTAGAACATGTATAGTAATTGACACAATGCATAAAAGCTCTGCGAACTATAAAAAGGGTTATGGTACGAAGACGTTATGTTGGTAGATCTTAGGCTAAGTCTTTAAAAAGCGCTTAAGAAGTGCCTCAGAAACATGTGATATTAACCATATAAATACAGTTTGTGTCCAAAAACTTACAAAATATAACAATATGAAAGTGTGTAAATACAAAATTAGAAACTATAAAGTACAGATAAACAGTGATTGTGTTAGAGACATATATAGGAACATATTAGATTAATAATTTATTTTTAAATAAATCTTATTTGCAATAAAAAAATAATAATATGTATTGGAAGAACTAACTACGAAACTTAATAACACTATTTTTGCGTTAAGTAACTTACAGAATATGTTATTTTGGAGCAATTTGTTATTAAGGTAATATTAAAATTCCAAAAAAATCTACAATTCGCATTATATTGACATTTTCTGGAGCTTTGCAAATATTATTTGTATTCTGTGACAGCACGAATTACACTCGCGTAATAAAGGGATTCTTTATATTTGCACTGTTTTTTTTAAATTGTTTGTTTATATTGCGCTTTAATACGGATTATTACAGCCTAACAAGGTAAGTATAGTTTCTGCTTACTTGCATTGGCGAATATTTTTTACACAAAAAAATTTATAGTTCATAATGTATTTTCAAGCTATCCAAAATTACTTAATCTCCATTGATTACTAGTGATGATGCCTTTAAATGTGAAAAATAAGCACTTTTATTAATTCATTAATATTTTCTTCAGAATAGGCCTTTGTCTAATTAAAACTATCATTTAAAATCCGGCTATTTAAGTAAAACAGATACACATTCTACGTGTAATGTGAGATAAAAATTATGTTTATAATAAAATGAAATATAAAATGATTTGAGATATGTTTAATAAACCTACAAAATAGTTGAAATCTACAAAATGTTTTTATTCACCAATAAATCAATCGAAATTTAAAACTTTTTTAAATGTTAACAATGAATTGAAATTCCAATACTACACTGTTTGTCAATAATTTAAATTGGTATGTTTGGAAAAATAAAAACTTGTGCTTTTATACTCTTTTTCAATATCTACAATTAAAATATCACAAAGATTAAATAATTTATTTACTCGTATGCACTATAACTAAAACACTCACATAGTTTCACTTCAAAGTTTCAAAAATATTATTCACCCTTAAAGTACCTAATAGCATTCAAAAATTGTTTGTTTTCCTCACAAATACTGTCATGGTTTACTCGCGCATACGCCAATTCGCGTTGTAACCGTTCAAACACAGTACCAGGTTGCACTTCTCTGCGCGTTACTTCATGTAAGATGCTTTCAGAATGCGTCTTAAGTTCTTTATGTGTCAGTACTTGTATTTGTATTAGTATTGAACCCTAATTGCTAAAACTAATATAAAACATTATGGTGGTCTTTATTCAGTGATAATGTTACCTCTAAGGTTGAATATGAGCGTTAGTGTAAATGTTTTAAACAATTTGTTAACTCTATTTCTTTGAAGAAGTATTGTGAAATTGTTTTGTGTTTGAAACCTGAAAGAGAAGTTCTAATTACAACGAGGTTCACAGGATCTGATACGGCTTATCTAAATGTGTGAATGGGGTAAATTATTTATATTATATCCGCCTTTAATAGCGATTATATCACTATATATTATAACAAAGCGATATTATATTGTGAAAATTTTCCAAAAAAATGATGCTTAACATCTACGAAAAAGAAACAGGAAAAATTTTCTTGAAATTTTCAAACATTTCACAGCAATGGCGGTTTTGAAAGGAAAGCCAATGCCTCAAGAAACAATTTTACGATTTGAAAAATATTCTTAGCAAATCATTGTTACCACAATAGCATTTTATCTGTTTAGTCAGAATAAACCGTTATTTAAACAGTGTATTTATTTAGAAATAGTAAAATAACAGATCCCTTTTCAGAGTTAAGTATACCAATCACCAGAACTACGTACATCTCAGATATGGCGCTATAGGTATTAATTGAAATTAATTTTTATTTCATACATTCTAAATAACTACCGAAAGCTTTAATACGTTAAACTAGGGAGCTAAAAACAAGTAAACTTTTGAAATACCAAGGTGAATATGAGAGAGAAATAATTTTCGTATAATGTAGAAACGTACACGTCAATAAAAGAAAATCACATGTGAAGTAGAAACTAGCTACAGTATAGGAATAGAAACAGTAACCAGATAAAATGATACAATCGATCCTACATCGATTTTTGCACGTTACATAGTCCCTTACTCTTGTTAACGGTAACCTTACCGGTTAGTTGTATTTCGAATTTTTAACAAACGATTTACATGTGTTGCTTTTAAATTTACCACTAAATATGCACGGATAAAATATGTGGTTACAACAAGATGGAGCTCCAGCCAATTTTCGCGACAGATAATACGAAAACAGTTGAATTGGAAGAGGGGACCAGTTAGATGACCTGCAACGTCGCCCTATTGAACTAAACTCGATTTTTTTTCTATGGGGGTATGTAAAAGGCCTTGTTTATACGGAAAGTCCAACAACTGAGCAGAACATGCGACAAAGAATAATCAACGCGTTTGCAACAATTACTCGCGCAATGCACCGAGATGTGGAAATGTCCTTTCAAGCAAGAATAGAACCATGCCTTGATCAAAACGGAAGACACTTTGAACATCTCTTAAGATAAATGAGCTACTTTATCTATATGTTTATCGCAGCGTTGACAGTCAACGCTTGTGTTATAAATATTTTATAGCGTTACAGCCATACAGCTAGGTATAGTAGGATAGAACACCATATACACGTGGAAAAATTTGCTGCTACCTACGTAATGGCATATCTAGAGTACTTGTGTTGATAAAGTGGAGAACCTCTCGCTACATTACATAAGTTTACAATGGCGATAACTATGCACTTCACGAGGATGTATTTATTATACACGGAAAACTAGTATGTAGTCTTTGTGTAAAATGCTATTTATGTCAATCTGCTCAAAGCTATTTTATGCAATATTGCCTTATTTCCAGAAATTTGATTGTGATTACTAACCTTTGCTCATGCGTATCATGCAACCCTCTATTCCACCAGTTTGGAGTAGAATATTGATTGAAATTGACACTCGATATCTGAAAATATAGCTATATCGGTACAATATCTGGAAAGTGAATCTATGTGCTGCATTAGAGTAACATGAGTCAATGTCAATCGGGAAATTTTTATTCAGCACATACATACACATTTTTAGATAAATCTTCCTGAGTCTGGTGCAGATCTCTATCTTGAATTAAGATGGTGGTTAATATTTTTCTCTATTATCATTATCATCAATCAACCCTTCGCGTCCACTGCTGGACATAGGTCTTCCCGATTTTCGCCTATTCCGCTTTACGTTGGACTGCCTGAATCCAGTTACTGACCATTCTTCTGATATAATTCGTCTAATTTGTGGGCGGCCTTCCTCTGGACCTTCTATCTACTCTCGGCTTACATTCAAGCAATCTCTTCGTCCACCTCCCGTCCTTCACCCGGACCGCATGTCCGGCCCAGTTCCATTTCAGCTTTGCTATCCTTGTGATTACATCAGCTACCCCTGTTCACTGTCGCGGATTTTTATTCCTGATATGGTCCCTTAAGGACACGCCAAGCATTGATCTTTCCATTTTTCGCTGTGTTGTTTTAAGATTTTTAGCCGCATTGGTTAAAATTAGAGTTTCGGCCCCATACGTCCTAACCGGTAAGAGGCACTGATTAAAGACTTGTTTTTTAAAGATACAGGCAAATCACCTTTGAAGATCTCACTGAGTTTTCCACACGCATCCCAGGCGTGAATAATTCTTCTCTTGAATTCGCAAGTTTGATTATCTCTAGAGATTTGTATTTCGTGCGCAAGGTGTTTGTATATTTGTATGTTCATTCTATATTATTATTGTCAATTTTTAAGTTCCCACTCGGCACTAAGTTCATTATAAATTTTGTATTGGAGCTGTTTATTTTTAAGCCTACTTCATTACACTCGTATTGGAGTTTCTTTAACACTAACGAAATGTCTTGTAGATTATCTGACAATAAGACTATGTCATCCGCAAACCGGAGAATTGTTAAATCCTTTCCATCTATGTTCAGGCCCTTATCCTTCCAAATTTAGCTTTTTAAAAGCATATTCCAATACTGCCGTAAACAACTTGGGTGACATCCCCTTCCAATAGGTATACTTTTGGTGTTTTACAGACATAGGTTGTATAAGTCTTTCACTTTCTCAAGTAAGCAGGGGCCTTCTATCTTTATTGCGTGAGTAATCACCTCATCTTCCCCAGGTGCCTTATTGTTCTTTGACTTCTTTAATGGCAAATCAAATTTGTTCTAAAGTAATGTCCAGTAGTGATTCTGTTGTTTGATTTATTATGCCCAGTTCTTTGTGTTAACATGTCTGGATCTAAGTCTAAATTTGAATCAGAAGACGAGTTTGTTTCTTTTTGACTTTATACAGCAATTGACAAAAATCTTCTACTACTTTCAATATATCTTCTCTGTTTGTGGTTATGATTCCTTCTTTATTCTTAACTTTGATTATTTATTTCTTTTTATTTCCCAATTTTCTGCGCAACAATTTCATGCTTTTATTATCTTCAATGGTTTGTATGATTTCTTCTGTGTGGTATTTTCTCATATCTTTTCGTATATCTATTGATATTCGTTTGTTTATCTCTTTTAGCTCTTCATTTGTCGTCGTCTTCTGACTTCGCATATCCCTCCTCTTCTGCTTTAAGTTTTAGCCTCTTGACTGATTTTTTCTTCTCTTTCTGTTCTGGGCCAGTGTTTGTTTTGACTATCCAATATTGCAATTGTTATTTTTTCCATTACGGTTGTAACAAACTTCGAACGTGTTGTTAATAATTCACCTATATGTAGGCAACTTAACGTGCATTTCTTGTAGCGGGTGTTGCATATCTAGTTGCACAAAAACATGCATTTAATTATTTTAATTTGATCTCGTACGCATATCGCTTGGACATTCAGTTTCAGACATGTTCATGCGCAAAGACTAGCGATTCTTTGTTGATGATACTTTTAAGATGGATGTAGCATGCGATTCTTTGTTGATGATACTTTTAAGATGGATGTAGCATCCATTATTGCTTGTAAATTTTTTTATAAAGAAAGTGCTATACAATTTGTGTGGTAAGTTATTTTAAACTATTATATAAAAGTTTGAGACGTTTGCTTTTTTTCAGGCACTTTTATTTTTACTTTCATGTTTACGTTCTATTTTTTACATTAACTTCACCTTTGCACGTTCAAACACATCTACTCAATTAAACATTTTACCTTTAATCTAGGTTACGGTATTAGTACGATTAAAAGAGAGTGAGATTTATTCATTTGGGAATTATTAAGCATACAAATCTAGATTTATTTCAACCTGAAGTAATATTACGCAACAATTTCCCATATCGCTGACGCAGCATGAATCCATTTCGTTATCTACAGTGTGACCAAGAATAAGGTATTCTGATCCCATTAATTACTCATAATAATATTAGCTATTCATTAGGTTACAACGTTACTAACATTAGCATTAAGACATTTCTGTTTATACTTAAATATAGGTAGTGTAATAAAATTAGTTTCAGGAAGGAGCAACCCCGACTTTAAAGCGAAAATATTTTTTGTTTAATAAGGCAAATAGATAATTTTATGAACCTGGCCCACTTATTCTGAGCATAACGCACCAAATTTTCTATTTATTACCTGTTAAGTAGATAAAATTTGTAGCCATGGGTGTAAAAGTATAATTATAAAACCTATAGACTATAGCGTTGAGAATTTGTACACGGTATTAACGTTTTCTTGTAATTCGGTGTTCTCCAGCATGTTATTTAGTGTCTCGCTGGAATTTTTCAACATCTGGTGGTTTCATCCATGAATTATTATTAATCTTATCGCGTATCATTTTATATCGTTCTTTGCTTATATTAATTACTATTTTCGCTCGCACCAGCCTGTGGTCGCTTCCAATACCGAACATGTTTATTACCGACACGTCTTTAACTGTGTGTTTCCTATTACAAAGTCAATCTCCTTCTTCGTATGTGCATCTGGACTTATCCAGGCCCATCTTTTATGTGGTTTTTTTGTAGAAGAAGCTGTTCATATTAAACATATTATTCTCAAGCAAAAATCCTTACATTGTCTCTCCGCGGTCCTTTCTGCCTTCCAGATCATAACCTCCTAGTGATGTTTCCGTATCATCGAATTTAACCCAACTTTGGCATTAAAATCCGCAGAATAATGAAATGTGTTTTCTTTTCTGCAATAGTCGTTTATACATCATCGCAAAATATATCTATTTCGTCATCCGTATGATCTGTGGTTGGCGTACAGACCTGTATAATTTTGATGCAGTATCTCTTGCTTAATGTGATATAAATCACTCTAGGTGAGATTTTTTCACACATACGATTTTATCACTGTGACGTTTAGGTATTATAATTCCTGTTCCTCCTATAGAAATACCATTTTCACCCGTATAATAGAAGGTATTACCAGTTTTGAATTTTATTAGTTGTTCTCCTCGTATTCTTACTCCACTAAGATATATTATGTCCCATTTCTCGTTTTGTAATTCCTCTTCTAGTAGAGTTAGGCGTTCTTTCATTCGTAATGATTTTGTGTTGTAAATTGTAATATGCCATTTGACAATATTACCAAAGTGTTTTGGGGTTGTTAACGAATTTTTGCCTCCCCCCAGATTCCTTGAGGCAGCCCTCCTTGGAGGGATGGTGTTTGTGTTTACCCACCTAGGGACCAGATTCTTTCATTTTAAAACGTTGTTGGACATAATCCTCCACGCTGGCCGAGCGTGTTGGAGCTTAGGGAAGGATGTATGACGGATTAAAGGGGTAACCTGGATTTGGCTCCTCTCAGTACTAGGAAGTAGGAGGAACCAAGGCTCTCGTGGGCAGGGTTGCTTCCCTGAAATAGACCTATCTCTGCTAGGTAGAGTGTCTACCGGCTACCCTAATTTTTTTCTCTATCCGATATCAATCATTATTTTTAGTGACTCGTGGTTTGCATAAGGTGCAGAACTTGCTATACACTCACCCATAACTAATGGGATGTCCTAGTTATTATTGAATTGCGTCTAATTTAAATGCCACGTTCCTACTACTACTAGACAATAAATCGTATATGTGGCTATTTTATGTTATATGAAAATATAAACTTTCACCATTATTACACAAGTATTTAAAATACTTACCTCTTGGGTTTTTAATTGTGTTTTTACACAAATCCAAACGTTTCGATTACACTTACAGTTGTCGTCGTCAGTAGAATTGATTACTACTGAGGACGATAACTATAAGTGTTATCCAAACCTTTAGATTATATAATACAAAAATATCTGGTGTGGAACACCACACGACATTCTAACCTACAAAATGGAAATTACAGAAATGAAATAATTTTAATAATATTTTCTTCAGGATAATTATGCAACCTTTTTTATCAGTTTATTACGAAAATAAGCAACATTGTAAAAATAAAAAACAATGATCTATGTCAAACAGACATTTAAAACTTCATGACGGACAGAGATTAATAGACACCTAGATACTAACTTAAATTAAAAGAAAGGAAATAGTTCTAATTTCAAAATTTACATTATATCTAAAGTTCCAGAATTATCAGAAAATACATTTTTGTGTTTTCCTTCTGTAATAGGGCATATGCAGACCGCAAATGCGTCCGGAAACTATGCGTTTTCCGTCCTAGGCCGGCAAATATAATATTAAATTACAGTTGGTATTAGTTCTGACAGAACTGATGAAATACTCGACTTAATCGACATTTGACATAACAGAAAGCCTAATCGTGTTATCGTGTAAGCATCCATTATTAAGCCCGCAGTAGTTCGTTATAAACTACAAATTACATCTATAAATTATTATATAGTCAACGAAGTGTTAAGGTACCTACAGTGAATAATTGTTTAGGTTATATTGGTTACTGTTAGTTGTCAGTATTGGCAGCTTAGTTTTAACAGGTATGACGTTTTAAAAAGTACAACAATTTTGTTTATTCATTTTAGTAACAATTGTTGACGTCGGCTCAAAAAATTTGGTGTATCACTCTGCCATAAATTTTTTGCGAGTACCCATAAATTTACAAAGTTTACTCGTACACGCAAGAACCCATTTTATACCCTTGTAACATAAATAACTATTTTTTGAAAGGGACCAGATGAGAAAAATTATTTTGCTTTAAAACCTGTTCTATTTCATTAGATTTGTGTAATTAACCGGGATGCTTTTATGAAACGCGAATATTCCACGATTTCAATCATTTTATTAAAAGTAATAGCTCTTTATGTCACTGCAATTTTGCAAACGAATTTGAATTCGATATGTAAATGTGTTATTCTTTAAAGTCAAAGAACATCAATTATAACACGTACTACTTCGATAACTAATCAAAATAAAGTCAGGCGTGTTTAACTAAATATTAATTCGTAATGAAAACTTACCTGCTAAACAGAATCCATACAATTTACGTTTTCTTTCTTTAATTAATTCAAGAATCAACAAAATATTGTAATTAACCACCAGATACTCATACACTTCAAGTTACATAGAAAACTATTTTTCTTTGTCACTTAAATAAAATCACCTGCAACACCCTTTTAGTTTTCATAGGTGGAAGGCATGCACAGTGTACACCCCATGCCGGCCGGTGCAATACCACCACCTGTACCATGGGCTCCTTAGTATTGGTGGTTCAATTTTCGGAGCTCGGTAATTTTCTCCTTTATTTTTTATGTACTTGCCAAGTGTGGCGTTTTAACGGCTAAACCCTTCAAATGACGAGTTCTAAAACAGATGCTCGGTCACCGAAAGTACAAACATAAGGATACGTGGTATCAGGTCGGATCTTAATGCTCTTCACCAACACCTTGAACAAGTGCAACCGGACATTCTGTTTCCATAAGAAACACAAGTCTCCTCTGGAAGCACTGATTCGCCTGACCTGTAATTTTCCAGATACAACCTCTACTCTAACTGTCGCCTTAAAGGCGGAGTATGTGCGTATTCCAAGGAGAACCTAGGTTGTAAGAGGATGTCCACTTTGGAAAACATTCTGGGCCCGAATTTGTGAAACACTTTGTTGTTTGTATAGGTCTCCCAAGATCTTTTTGATTACCTTAGTCTGAAAGTAGACTACCTCTTATCACAGTTTCCATCTTGCGATATTTTAATTGTGGGACATTTTAATTCCCATAATTCCAATTGCTCCATTTTTCATCTACTACTAATCCCGCAGGTCACAGTATAGAAGCATTTGCTGTATCTTGTGATCTCACACAAATCATTTCCGAACGAAACAGAATTCCTGACAACCCTAACCATACTTCACATCTCCTGGACCTATTCCGTACAACAAACCCACTTGTCTATAAACAATAGTACTTTCCCCACTTGGTCAAATCAGACCACTGCCTAATCGAAATAACTTTCTCTGTACCCAATCCCACTGTTACTCGAAAAACAGATAGAACTATGTAGTGCTTTAAATCAGCTAACTGGAGCGAACTGCGCGATTTTTTGCAACCTTCTCCTGGCGTGAGTATTGCTTTAAATGGTCCCCCTCTTCAAAAATTGCTCTTTCAATAACTGAAGTTATCCTGATGAGTATGGAGTTATACATTCCCAAAAAACATAATCGTGTAGGTTATGCCCGTTCCCAACCCTGGTTTAATAGGGCTTGCACTGATGCATTATCGCAAAAGCATAAACTCTTTATCAAATGGAAATCAAATAAATCTATCGAAAATCACGCCAACTATATTGCCGCAAGGAATAGTTTCAAAAGCATCATCACCAAGGCCAAAAAGATGTTTGAAGAACGTAAATGCAAAGAATTAGTCTCATGTCCTTTGGGTTAGATATTGGTAAAGCCACCGGTAAACACTTTAGTACATCTTCCTTTCCTCCCATGACGTCTCGTGACGGAGCTGTAGTAGCTGATCCTGCTGAAAAAGCCAACTTCTTTGTCGATTACTTTGCATCAAATTCATGTTTCAATGATTCTCTAAAACTGTGCCGTCGCCCAAATCTACCCCATACGCTATTAAACCAATCCACTTTCGTTATAAGCTCCTGGAATCAATTATCAATAAACTTGACCAAAACAAGGCGACTGGCCCTGACGGTATTCCAGCTATCGTCCTTAAAAAATGGTACCCCGAGCTAGTACCTGTATTGTCCAAACTCTTTTCGATCTCCATGTCATATGGAGAGTTTCCCTCATTGTGGAAGTTGGTAAATGTCTTAAAAGGGCGACAAAACCGATCCCTCAAACTATCGACCTATCGAATACAGCTATCACTTCCAGTTTGTCGAAAATCATAGAGAAAGCTATTAACTACCAACTACTTTCGTTCCTCGAGTCCAGTAAACTCTTAAACGACCACCAGCATGGGTTCAGACAGTCGTTCAACGGGTAAACTTCTTGCATATGTCACCCAACTTTGGAATAACACATTAGAGAGGTCCAGTGGAACAGACGTAGTAGCTTTAGATATTTCAAAAGCTTTTGACTAGGTTTGGCACAAGTTCCTACTCGCCAAGCTCACTTCGTTCGGATTATCCGATACGATCATCAATTGGATATCCATCTTTCTTGACAAAAGACGTATGCGCGTTGTCGTCAATGGATTCTTTTCGAAAGAAATTACTATTAACGCGGGAGTACACCAAGGATCAGTAATAACTACCACACTTTTCCAGCTGTTCATAAATGACCTCATTTCCTCAACAACTAGCCCGATGCATTGTTTTTTAGATGATACATTGTAGTTCTTCTCAGGTTTCCCACAACAATAGGTCTAGACAGGACGTTAAGTTGAAAATGGCAGCCTCAATCAACAATGACTTAGAACGTGTCCTTGAATGGGGAAGGAATAATCTACTCACGTTCAACGACGATACACACAGTGTTGCCTTGTGTCCACCAAGAAAGAGCTGTAAACATGAATAGCTTAGCACTCAAGTTTTCAAACTCTATTTCTAAGTTAGGGGTGTCCGTATCGTCGAACCTTTCATAGGTTGATCACATTTTGTCAGTCAGCAAAACAGCTGCCCGTACATTAGGCTTTCTATACATATCTAAACAGTACTTCACATTGCAACAACTCCTTTCACTGTATAAGGTTCAAATTCGACCTCATCTGGAATACAATTCCCACCTCTGGGTCAGTGCTCCCCAATACGCCCTTGATATGGTAAACCGCATCCAAAAGAAAGCTATAAGGCTTATAAATGACCCGTCTCAGGAGCATAGAATAGTTTTGGTTCTTTCCTTGTTCTATCGCTATTACCATGGCAAGTTTGACTCCGAAATACGCTCTTTAATACCTTCGCAGGCCATCTTCGCTAGGAACACCATTCACACCATAATTACGCACTCAAAATTCCATCATGTCACACTGAACGGGCTCAATCTACATTTTTCCACATGGCGACCAAATTGTGGAATGCACCACCCAGTTCCTGCTTTCATCCAAACTTTGTCAATTTAAGCTAGCCATTCATAAACATTTCTCGGCAGCCTCACAATATTCCTAAACCCTCCCAGTGTTCCTGAGTGCTTTAGCACGTTAGGCAAATCTTAGCCTGTTCAGGAATACTATAAGTAAAAAAAAAAGTTTTACAACATTTTCAACCCTACGTAGTTAGTTACACCGGCACAAACAAAGGTTGCTATTTTTGTTTTATAAGGCACTCAAAAAAATGGTATCACATAACAAAGTTTATCAACATCTATTGACAATAAATTAACAATTAAAAGAAATAATCTTTATATGGTACCAATACCAATACACCGGTGCCGGTAAGATTGCCTATCCACTAGGGGTCCCAGTATATATTTAATTCTAGAATTAACTTTTTGTTTACCTAAAGCTTTATCATTTTTTATTTTGTAATTTATTAAGAAAATCAATACTATTTTAGTTTGTTTCGCAATACTATATAGAAATTCTTACGCACCCTACGAGTCAGTCAACCACAAGCAACAATAAACAATAACAAGGTTGTTATGGTATTATCTACAGTTTTTTTTTTCCTAGTTAAAATAAGGTAAGGTAATAAAGATACTTTTCCTGGAAAACCCAACGCTAGGTTTCAAATAAGGAAATTGGCGTGATAACCACTCAAGTTGTGTACCACAGCAGAGACAGTGAGCGGGTCTTTAAAATTTAGGTATTGGGCTGCCACTTTCTCGCCAAATGGTTATTGCCCTTAACGTTAATGTCAGCGGGATGAAAAACTCGATTGCCAATATGACTGAAAGTAGTGTGCTGAAAAACATCAATTTGGTTATTAGTCAGGGTGTTGGCAAGATGGTATTAAAAATGCCGTTTGCTCAGTTTGTAATATTTTGATAAATCATTATCGTACAAATGAAATTGTGATAATGTGTCATACTTTTAATCTATGTAAAGTGATGATATTTGTTAGTAATCGTTAGAAAGTATTAAGAGATTTATCGGTCCTCTATCGCTTTGTTGAATGCTCAAGACATTGTGGATTTATTATCTTTTATACCATGCGAAATTAGGTACTTTAAGATACGTTCCACCTTTTAGAGGAACGTGTTTGATAACGTTAACTTTGGATGCAATGTTTTATGCAAACCCTACCCTGAAACCTTTTCTGAAAATTCATCAAATTTTGTATGTAGTTTATTATAGACATAGTTTGATACCATTAGCACAATACCGTATCAACATCAAAAATTTGTATTTTTTGTATAAGTTTTTTTTCCTTCTTATTTTTTTTATGACTGTGGACCTGAACAGACTAAAATTGGCCTATCGTGCTAAAGCTCTCAGGAACACTTAGGAGGATGGATAGAGGGATAATGAATTGCCAATAGATGCCTATGAACAGCTACCTTAAATTTTCTCATATCATAAGTGAGAGGAAAACAGGAACTAGGGAGATCATTCCAGAGTTTAGAAGCCGTGTAGAAAAATGTGGATTGCGCCCGTTTGGTACGATAAGTGGAGATTTGTACTGCATACTGATGATGTGAATGAGCGAACCGAGTGTTTCTCGCAAAGATAGCCGGAGATGGTATCAAAGAATGTAATTCACCAGCACAATAGCCGTTGTAATAACGATAATACAAAGAAAGAACTGAAACCATCCTTCTATGCTCAAGGGACTGTATGTGAGAAGTTAAGGACGGGTCATTTACAAGCCTAATCGCTCTCTTTAGAATACGATTGCGATATCGCGAGCGTATTGGGGAGCACTAACCCAGAGGTGAGAATTATATTCCAGATGAGGCCGAATTTGGGCCTTATACAGCAGAAGGAGTTGTGGAGAGGTAAAGTACTGCTTAGATCTGTACAAAAAGCCTATTTTACGAGCAGCTGTTTTGGTAGCTGATAGAAGATGGTCAACCCATGAGAGATTTGATGATACAGTCATACCCAATAGAGTAATAGAGTCTGAAAACTTAAGAACTGAGCCATTCATACTTACAACAGGAAATGGTCGATCTTGTTTGGCGGACACAAGGCAACACTGGGTTTTGTTAGCATTAAATTTAACTAGATTATTGCTTCCTCATTCGAGAATACGTTGAATGTCTTTGTTGATTGAATTTGCCATTTCAGATGTAATTTCTTAATTTGACATAGAAGGTGGATTATCACTATGAGTAGACTGAGAAGAACTACAGTGAAGAGTGTTATCGTCAGCAAAGCAATAAATGGGGTTAGTTGTTGAAAAAATAAGGTCATTTATGTACAGCAGAAAAAGTGTAGGCGCTATAACGGATCCCTGTGGTACGCCCGCGTTAATGCTAACTTCTTTTGAAAAAAAGCCATCAACTACGACACGTATTCGTCTTTTAACAAGGAAACTAGAAACCCAGTTGATGACCGTATCATTTAACCCAAACGAGGTGAGTTTGGTAAGTAAACACTTATTCCAAACTTGGTCAAATGCCTTTGAGGTATCTAATGCGACTACAACTGTTTCACCGGACTGCTCTACTGTATTGTTCCAAACTCGGGTCACATATGAAAGAAGATCACCTGTTGAACGGCTTTGCCTAAACTCATATTGGTGGTCACTAAGGAGTTTGTTAGTTTCAAGAAACGTGAGCAGTTCCTTTCCTTGATGGCTTTTTCCATGATTTTAGACAAAGTGAAAGCGATGGCAATTGGTCGGTAGTTTGAGGGATCGGTCTTATCGCCTTTTTTGGGAATAGGTTTGAACATTTGCTAACTTCCATGATGAAGGGAATTCCCCAGAAGACATAGAGATCGTATACAGCTTAGATAGGACTGGTACTAGTTCGGGGGAACATTTCTTTAAGACAATAACTGGGATACTGGCTGGGCCAGTCGCCTTATTGAGATCAAGCCTACTGATGATCGATTCCAAGAGTTTGTACCGAAAATGAATTCGTTTCATAGCGTATGAAGAAGAATTGACTAGGGGCACATCTTTTCCAGAATCATTGGGACACGAGTCTGATGCAAGCAAATCCACAAAAAAAAATTGGGTTTGTCTACAGAATCAGCAACTACCGATCCGTCAATAGATGTCAGGGGGGGAAATGAAGTTGTTCCAAAGTTTTTACTAATAGCTTTAGCTAAAGACCAAAATGTACGATTGCCTAAAGGAGATGTAGCTAGTCCATTGCATTTTCGTTGTTCGAACAACTTTTTAGTTTTAGTGATGACACTTTTGCAGATATTTTTAGCACCAACGTATTCTACATGACTGTCGACCGATTTATTAGACTTCCATTTAATGTAATATTTATTTTTTAAAGATATTGCATCAGCACAAGCCTTAAATCAAAGATACTTTAAAAATCGTTTTTGGACTCCTTCTAGCATGTTTATGTACATTTGCTGACAAGGAGACCAGATAATAGATGCATAACTTAATTTACTAATAATATAAGCATTATATAAGGTAACTAAATTTTCAATGAATTAAACAATTTACTGTTCCTTATAATAAACCCTAGTAATCGATTAAAATTCCTGACAACTTGAATAACATGCAAGTTAAATGTCAGTTTACTATCAAATATTACACCTAGATTTGTATATTTGTTGACCCTGGACAATTTGTAATTTTTAATATTGTCATCAAAAACTATGTTGATGGTTTTTCTAGTGCATGACATCACACAACACTTATCAGTGTTTAACGTTAGATCATTATCTTGGCACCAATTGAGCAATATCTCAAGATCATTCTGCAGAGAAATACAGTCACTTATACATTCAACTATTCTAAATACCTTTAGGTCGTTCGCATACCATAGATATTTATTATTAAAACTATCACCCACGGAATTGAAAAACAACAGAAACAGAAGTGGGCCCAAATTTAATCCTTGTGGAACTCCGCTTGTAACAATGTATTCGTAAGACGAAAAACCTTGGTATTCAACAACTTTTAAATAGATAAGATCGCAGAACTTCAACGATTTTACTGTTAATTCCCACCGCTAACATTTTTTCTAAAAGTTTCAAATGGTTTACTCTATCAAAGGCTTTTGTAAGATCCGTGTAAATAACGTCCACTTGTTTGTTTTCATCCATTGCTTGAGAAATATATTGTGTAATGATACAAAGGTTGGTTGACGTTGAACGCCCAGGAAAAAAAGCCATGCTGATTTGACAATAAGCAGAAATAATTGAAAAAATTTTATTAAAGATAATAGCTTCAAATACTTCTGGAAAAAAGCTAAGTATTGCCACTGGGCGATAATTACTAATGTTACATTTATCTCCAGATTTAAAGACAGGTACGATTTTAACCAACTTCCATATGGTATGAAAATGACCAGTTTTTAGTACCTACTACATTAAACAAAAACGTTAAAGGTTTAGATAAAACAGATCTAGCATCTTTTATTAAAAATTCAGGAATCATATCTACTCCCATGCTATATCTCCCTTTCAACTTGCTCTTACAGGTTACCATTGGCTTCAGCTAATTGATTTTTCCATTTTAAAGGATTCAGAACGGACTTGTATTTTAAATTGAATTTATTGTGAGTTTTACGTCGTGTATCGCGGAACCGACCTATCAAGGCAGCATTTGATTCTAACTTTAATATCGGTTGTCCTTTAAAATAGTTCATGTAATCAAGTACATGATATTTCATTTATCTTTTTTTTTATAATTATAGATATGCGAATCTTACCCAAATACATAAAAGATAAATACTTTATGTGCGATGTGGAATAAATACGTTTTTCCAAGCAATTGATGCTATCCTATCCTGATTACGAAAATGAATGGGCACAATCGTAAGTCTATGCTTCTATACTTACATTTCTTTGCATGATAAATTACTTTTAACACTTTTTGCAGTTCTTATATAACCATATATTTCTAAAACTACTCATTTTAGTCCACCCGCAATTACACAATTAGATGTAAAGTTATTTTTCAAATATTTCTTGCATCTTCTGAAAAGTACAATTCTTTTAGATCACCCGCACGTAATGTACATGCCAGACGAATTTCCCGATCCTCCCGATCCTAAAGGTATTGGATACATTTACTTTCATTCCATGTTAAAACATGCAGATAGAATTGCGCAGGTAACTTTCGTATTTTGTATTGCAATTTTATTACATTTTTGTGATAGATCGATGGTATCACTGGAGAGGAGCAGACTTTTGACGCGTTACTAAAACGTTCAATACGTGTTGCCATTACAATGCGAAATAAAGGAATAGAACCAGGAGATTTTATATCAGTGTGTTCTTTTAATCACCTCGATTCTTGTGTGCCTTATCTAGCATCATTCTTCACTGGTGCAATTATGGCAGCAGTGGAACCTTGTATGTCAGCTGCAGAAATAATTCAATTACTCGAACAAGTTTACCCAAAAATAATTTTTGTTTCTAACGAAGCTGTGGCTCTCTTAGAAGAAGTAGTAGAAAATCTTGCAAAGAAACCACTTATAGTAGTATTTGGAGAAACATCAAAATATACACCTTTCTCGACATTTGTGACCATGTACCCGGATGAAGAGAATTTTCGTCCAAGAGAAGCTGAAAGTCTAGACGAAATTGCTTTAATTGTTTTTAGTAGTGGCACTACTGGTAGACCGAAAGGCATTTGTCATACCCACACATCAATACTATCAAATAATATGCTTCCGTATGTATACAGTTCTAATTACCAACCACTAAACCTAAACTCATTTTAGACATCAAAAGGATCACGTAATTATAGTGTCCTTTACTTCACTCTATTGGAGTATTTTCCCGGTGTTTATACACATTAGTGTATCAAATGGACTAGCAAGATTAGTTTTTCCCAGGTTTGATTTCAATGATCCATGGAGAATGTTAAAGTACAAAATCCATTTCGCTTTTTTAAATCCAATTCAGGGTTTGGCATTTACTAAGCATGCGAAACCTGATTATGTCGATGTTGCAAATCTAGACCGTTTACTTTGTGGTGGGAATTATGCAACAAATGAAAACATTTTGAAGATTAAAGCTGTATTTCCTAAAACCATTTTTCGTTACGGGTATGGGCAAAGCGAAACATTTACCCATCCTTTGCAATTTCCATGGGATTCTGAAGGTCAAAGGCTTTCAGAAAAATACATTAATTCGGTTGGATCTTTAATGAAAGGTTATTGTTGTAAGGTAACTTTTGGACACGATAAACACGACAACGATAAAAAATGGACATTTTTAGGTAGTCGACATTGAAACTGAACAAATCCTTGGTCCTAATCAACAGGGTGAGCTTAGATTAAAATCCAACGTCGTAACTACAGGTTACTACAATCAAGATTCATCAGAAATGTTTGATTCAGAGGGTTGGCTTAAAACTGGTGATATTGTTTACTACAATGAAGAGAAATGTTTTTTCGTTACAAATAGAATTAAGGAAAGCTTCAAATATCTAAACCAACACATCATTCCGCGCGATATTGAAGGTATTATTATTAAACATCCAGCTGTTGAAACTGCTGTGGTTCTTGGTTATCCTCATGAAACAGACAGTAATCATCCGATGGCTGTGGTTGTGTTAAAAAAAAATGTAAACAATGTGACAGCTGAAGAAATTGTTAAATTTGTGGAAGAAACGGTTGAGGACAAAAATCGTTTGAGAGCAGGTGTGAGATTTACGAAGAATCTCCCTTTAACTGTCACGAATAAAATTAAACGGTTTGATGTCAGGCAAATGGTAATTAAAAATGAGATATAAAAACTGAACTTACCTTTATGAAGCGGAGATATAATAAAAGTAACGCTCCTGGTTGAATTATTTCTAATAAGTTACAATCTATAAAAGAACCACAGTGTAATAAGCATTAATATACAAATACAACTAACAAATCACCAATTTTTTTTCTAATAGTTACACCGGTACGCATTACGAGTGTATTTCCAAGATTATTTTTTATCGCATCATTTGTTAAGTTACCAATAGAATATTTCATATTATTCACATTTCCATAGCAACTACTTTAATTTGGTTCATACGAAATATACAAGACGTCAGATTTATGGGCGGGCATCGGTGTAACTGACAGCGGTGATCCCACGACGGCGGCTCTCCGGTGGTCTCCGGTGGATTGCGAAAATAATATTATCGGCGTATTTACAAAAAGTTTAAGATAATTTTAGTTTTCTACATAAAAAGAATGCAGGAAGAAAAAGGAAAATTAAACAAAAGGACAAAAATATTTGGAGTACGCCACTGTCTGGTAGAAAATGGCAGAGAGCAGCTAGTTTTAGACGGTTATTATAACGTTATTTCGCGATCGGATAAATTGAACTGTCAAACTGACATTCTTTGTAATTATGCAACAAGTTATCGATGTATAACCTGCTTATTTTGAAGTACTTATAGTATTACTACCGAATATACATTCTTTCGTAAATAGGACAAGTCTTGCCGATTGGTGTTTCCGACGGCACCTAAATGTTGACAAGAGGGTGTACAGAGTATTTGTATCCTAAAAATGGTTATGGCGATAATTTCTAAAACGAATAACGTTCCATATGTTACAAGCGTAAAATCAATAGCGCAGACGCACACGCTCACGCAGACGTACGCGCACACGCACACCCACACGAACACACGCTCACGGACACGCACACGCGAACGCTGGCCAAACGTGTAAATCAATTTTACGATAGTGAAAAAAATTCAATTGCATAACGTTCCATACCTACCTATGTATATGCAGGTTGGAAGGTAAAAATGACGTCATAATAAAACATTTAGATGAAAACACGCACATGCACACGCAAACGCACGCGTACACGTACACTCACAAACACGTGCACGCACTCACACCCACAAACAGACACACACACACACACACACACACACACACATACATACATACACACACACACACACACACACACACACACACACACACACACACACAACATCATAGCCGATCTAAAGGAAAGCTGGCCAAACGTTGCAAAATGAGTTAATCGATTTAACGATAGTGAAAAAAATTCAATTGCATAACGTTCCATACCTACCTATGTATATGCAGGTTGGAAGGTAAAAATGACGTCATAATAAAACATTTAGATGAAAACACGCACATGCACACGCAAACGCACGCGTACACGTACACTCACAAACACGTGCACGCACTCACACCCACAAACAGACACACACACACACACACACACACACACACACACACACAACACACACACACACACACACACACACACACACACACACACACACACACACACACACACACACACACACACACACACACACACACACACACATCATAGCCGATCTAAAGGAAAGCTGGCCAAACGTTGCAAAATGAGTTAATCGATTTAACGATAGTGAAAAAAATTCAATTGCATAACGTTCCATACCTACCTATGTATATGCAGGTTGGAAAGTAAAAATGGCGTCATAATATAACATTTAGATGAAAACCCGTATTCATTTTATACGTTAAGAAGGAAGACCGATTTAAAACCAAGCCTTTAGACAACCAGATACTTGAGGTCCTGTATGACAATTGGTCCTAATATTGTAACGATTTAAAAAGAAATCCTTACTTTGTGGCAAATTGTTATTTATGTGACCGCCCGGTATTTTCATAATTCCAAAAATTAATTTAGTGAATAAATTCTTACACATTAGCCTAGATACAGTTTTATTAATTAAAAAAAAAATTTTTCTTTGTTGTTTTTAAAAATAGATAGTACATGTGCTATATCATTGTAAAGAGGATAAAAAGACACGATCAATTATTTCAAAGCCAACTTGTCGTTCCATAAGAAAAATTTAATTTAGGGGTTGAAACTAAAAAATAGAAAGTGCAAAAAAATCTAAATTGATATTTAAATTCTGCATAAAAAATATCTTAAGAAAGTGCAAATAAAATTTATTTTTTATTGTATTATTTTTGTCCGAGAAATATTAATCTAAGTTGTCCCACTTACCAGCGATAACAAAACCGCAGTTCACCGCCCGACTCTCTCAGACAATTTTGATAATAACTAACCGTCCACCGAAGGTAAAAGCGTTATAATATTGTAACATACAAAAATTTATTTGTGCATAATTCTGTTAATTGCTATACAATTATCTATTTTAACTTCTTCTCGATATGTACTAAACGCACAATTCGTACAATCAGTGTTGAAAAACATTGCAGTAATTTACATGTCTTCAGTTGTGTAATTTAACAAAAATCCGGTTAATGTTAATAATTTTTACCAAAAGTAAATAGGTATGACATCTGTCGGCGTATAGCCAAACTCTGTACTATGCAATGGTTGTAAACACCAATACTTTAAGTTAGTTTATGAAATTCTCGTAAGAGGGCGAGGTTTAATGTATCAAATAGCCAATGGGAAAATCGATTATTGAATATACATCTAATAGATCACAAATTCGATTTTGATAACAAAAATTTTCACTTTCTTGTCCGCCATATTGGGCACGCTACGAACATTCTGTGATTTCTTTTACACTTTCTCTAATAAACGAAATTGTTTCGGATTCTAGTAAAAGATTTCAAAACAATAGGAATTCCTACCAAATTTTCGATTCCTATTGATCGCAAGCTTTGCGGATTTTAAACAAAATTTAATCGGGTTCAATAAGGGTAAGAATTACAGTTTATCTCATTTGGTGCTAATTTAAAATCTTCCTTTTTAGGGAACAGAACCCATACAATCTACAAGTATAAAGCTTTAGATTCGAACCTAGCAGGCTCGTTTTCACATTTATCGCACGCCTTACAACTTAGTGGTAAGCTCGTAAACTTTTTTTATCTTGGTGCTCACCTACCCTTCTTTTTTTTAGCGATTATCAATCGATTCGGGGAGTTAGAAGGAAAAATTGTTCTTCTTATGAACCTAGTATTCTTCATGTGTAACATTTACGGTAACTTAAATGGGAAGTTGGATTGGCTACTCTAGAACAAACCATTGGACATATCATATCGGGAGTGCTGCACCTGCTTTAGTTGCGATCCCATCGTTAGAGTAAGAACTCTCGCCATCCAATAAGGTCAGAGAGTTTATCTGTATTATTGTATGTACTATTTCCATTGCTGTATATGAATTAAGGTATAGAATTCTGTTAGGATTAACGACCGTATAAATGCTCACCTTAACTAAATCGTATCTACAAATGTGATCAATAACCTATAGTTAACAGTTGTTGCTATGGTTGATTTAATATCGTACTACCTTCTTAATCCTATACTCTGCAATTAAGGGAGTTTCATTATCTAATTGAGGTAATATTTACAGCCTTACTTATTAATTAAAACTACCGTTTATTTTTAATCTAAAAGCTAGCTGCGCAACAGACGAGTTTTATTATTTAGGTATGCGCGTCACAATTTAAGAACTGGATGTGGCTAAATGGTATCATTGAATTTAAATTACATGTACAGAAATTATTACTTTTACTGTTGAATATTTCTTTTCTCATAAAAGATTATTTTTAAATCAAAATTAGGTTGCGAGGAAGATTTTAGTGTCTCAATTATTTATTTCTGGCTCCTTTCTTTCTAAATATTTGGTTACCGAATTGGTTTTCTCAGAAATAAATAACGCGAGCCAACCGAATCGCTTCTCTTTTTTTTATTTTCACCGCTTTAAATGGGCGGTTAATTAATTAAATTATAATGTGTTTTCTGTAAACTTCAATAAGAATTACTTATCTATATAATAATTTCAGGGAATAATTATACTATTTGTGTAAGCTGCAGCAAGTGTTAGTCATTATTCTGTGTTTCATTTTTCGTGTTATCTAAAACGCTTGTGGTAGCGAGAATGTATGTTTTCTTTCAGTGCACACAATAAAAGGTATTTCATTAAGCAAAGGAAACGTTTCCAGTTAATTATTTAAAATTTTCTCTAGAATTAATTCGTTTTGGGTTGCGTATAGTTACCCAGCAACTTGCTAAAGTAAAACATTGGTTTTTTATTTATTTGGTATATGGGTCAAATTTGGGGTTATTTTTAATCGTAATAATATTACTTTGGCTCTTAGTAGCATTTATAAAATTGAAATATTAATATATTTTTGTTTGTTTTGTGAGAATAAGTTCGACACAGTTTTGAAAACGTAATCAACGATTACTATTAAATTTACATTTGTTTGGTGTTGTTTTCTTCCTCCTTTTTCTTTTCCTATAGTTCCTTACTCATTCACTGCACCACCGTGTATTGAGGAGTCGGGATAATGGTGCGGGCTGACGTTGGGAGGCGATTCCTGGCGCTTAAAATTACTGTAAACTTTTATTCCCCCTACGCACGATCCGTTCTGAGTAAAACGGTGGTTAAGGAGCTACGATTGAGTAGTGAACTCTCTCTCTGTCTCCTTTAATAACAGACACACCCACGCATCCAGTGCCTCCGACGAACTGAGCTCCGGCATCCTTTAATTTGTTGCCTCTACCTTATGGGCACGTAACAATATGTAACGGTAATAGTGACTAAGTCATTTTTAAATAGACTTCAAAAGATGCATGTATGTTTGTAAATTACAGATCGAGAAATGGCATAGCTAAAAAAATATTAGAAATACGTGGCATTCTATGGTATGAAAAGGACATTTCTGTAGGAAGCATGGCATAATTTTTTTTACTAATTCTTGCCTGAATTTTGATCACCAAGTTATCAGGTTAAGGTACAGTAGGAACTAAAGAAACACATCATTCAATGCCTTTTACAGAGTATGTAAAAGGCAAATCAGTTACAATACGTTTCACCAGAAAATAGTCTAAGCAGCTCTAACTCATTTGTTTCAACGACTATCTGCTTGGACTTACGCACATATTCTAGGCAGATATTTATGCAATCATCGTACTGGAGCTACTAGGGTGTATTTTGGCACTAAATTAAAACATCTTCGGATAAACCAAAGGGTTATGCTGAATCTCTCATCAACGATATCCCAGAACTATCGTTCAGCTCCGAAAATAAACTTAAATTTGCAAATATTTTGAAATAGGATACTATTTTCATCAGAAAATCCAGGTGATTATTGGATTAAACGAATAGATGTCCAAAACGAATCGATTCAATTATAGATTGACTCTGGTATAAGATTAAGTAATGGTCTGGTCCTTATTGACCAAGTTACTAGACAAGAGTAACCAGATCACACTGCTACCAAAATCTGAACCAATGAAACAAAAATATTACTCCGAAATACCTCTATGTAGGAGACCATTAACCACGTGATCAACCAGTTGTTGGAATAAATGTTGAAAAAACACCTGAATCACCAGATTACAAATCACAAACCGGTGTATAAGTGTCAGTTTTGCACCTCAAATACGCGGGGATTGCCATTTAGTGAAACATCTAACCTAATTCAAAAAAAGTTGATGCCACCACTCAATTCTACCTCCTGGAGCAGTGCTGACGCAAGGGCAGTTTTTTGATTCCATGTATCAAACAAAAATGTTTACCCGTAGCTTACGCAGTCATGAAGCTAAAAGGCTACTTACCGACTTACCTTCATAACTGATTCGCGATAACAACATCTTAAAAGTTGTAAGTGGCACTAAAAGGGTCAAAATTTACTAGATACTATCCATACCTCTCCAATTAAATATCTAAAACGACCTGCTTTAAAAAGTGTTTATAAGCTCATACCCAAAAATACATAATAGCTGTGCATTGCCGAAGACATTGTCCAGCATCTCTAAAAATTATTCGTAATAAGGACTTAAAATGCATTAAGGCTTTTCTTACTTGCAATAAATTCAAAATACCAACTCAGAAACTAGCAGTGAAAATATAACTCTCCAAGACAACACAGCCATGTCATACCAGACCAAAACTAAAAAAAGTTCAAACCAAGCAATCAGTGGTCTCATAATTTAAACCTCATGGTTTAAAAATCTCATCTAATTAATCTCTGATAACGACCGACTAGTCACAATATCCGTTCCTCTGCAAAGATGTTGCATACTTCCGTATATTTTACAAGAAAATATAGCAAAGCGTACTAACTAAGTTATTGTTTCTCCACTGACCCATCTTGCAATTGAAGACTATAATCAGGGCGTACACCTTCGTGAAATAATGCTTGTGATTAACTCCGGCGAACTGGTTTTTTACTAGCTATCCTAAACGCAGTTAAAGAATTTCGTTCTCTTGGAGTGATACACGCTCGATCCGCGCTAAAAACTGATGCTCCTGTTCTCATTGATAGAGAACAATAACCGGAATTTTCAGAATGTGTGTTAGCTTGTCAGACACTTCTCGCAAAGTATATATTATGAAAGTACTATTACGATCTTCATAAACGCGCCGATTATCCCGACATCAAACATTTGGTTTCATTCCGTCTCGAGCAAAGCCAAAGATTTCTAAGCAAGATTGCTAACAAAAAAACCTCTAAAGTACGTTAGTCCGTTGTAACGGAGGTCAAAATTTTGTAATTAACTATGACTTCCTTACAATACCGTAGAACGAGTATAAATTATAACCTAGCAGTTAGCAAAATAATAAGAGCACTTAGGTGCGTGGCCAAAAGAGTTATTATTTGCACTGGATTAGTATAAATGTTGGTAATCGTAAGACTTTTTAGTAGTAACAGTTGGCGCTATGAATTTTCTAAATTAAAACCCTGAAAATTCAATAAGGGAATAAATAGAAAAGGGATCTTAAGGAGAAAATTTAAATTAGCACGTATACAGGTCAAAGATAAATCAATACAAGAAATTAAATATTCCGTAATTAGAAATTCGTTTATTTGAAAAACATAAAAAAGAAATCAAATTTTAAGTTACTTAAATTTTCGGTTTTAACACACTAATATTAATTTAGACGAGACATCAAAATTCTGTAGAATGCAGTAGCACATCAAAGTAAGTAATTATTTGTAAACCTAGAGAAATGTAGACCGTTGAGGTGAAGGGTGTAAGTAAATAAAGCAATCATTTTTTCTTGAGCAAACTGATCTTAATGTGAAACTCTGTATTTAAAGCTATGACAGATAAATACAAATAAAATAGAATTTATGTTAACGATCTTTATGCATAATTCAAACCAAAGTTGAAGCAGTAAAGCCAGTTACAAGCGGTACAAGGGTCACTGTTATATTTTGTCAATGTAAACTGGCAGTTAAAAGCAAATAAGTAAAGATACACAGATTACACACATGTAAGTGAATGTGTATGAATTTGTCCGTTTAACTCACTTTCAATATTGTAGATAACGTACAACTAGTACGAATAATCAAATAGTTCAAATGAAATCACTATATATTGTCACAGCATAATAATTATAATATTTTCATTTGTGCAGAGATATAGATTGGTGTTATACAATTAGTTATTATAAATGCATTGCCTCGACATCCAGCTGAAATTTATGTGATTGTAGACTAACCTGTTACGATACCCTCAAAAAGATAATTGATAGATATATATTTTGGTGACCCCCACTGTGGTAGGACCTACAACAAACAAAATATACCCACATATTGTTACGCGCAAAAATGGCAGTAAATCGGAAGTAACAGATAAGAAAGGGGCCGCTAGCTCAGTGGAATAAAGAGGGTAGTCGTATTACTAATTTTTGCGTTTAGAAGCTCGTAATACGTAAAGCACAATAAGGGTAAGTTATAAATTATAGGGCGCCAGAATGTTTATAAATGTTAATATATGGGCCATAATACCTAAATGCAAATAGTTCACAGTTAAGTTCCCAGAAAAAAAACAAAAAATAACTTACTTACTTTTTGTGTGAAATCAGGCGAATCAGTAGATTAACAGTCTACAAAACTTCAAAACATTTGCACGTAATCGCAATACAATGACGTGCTAATAGACAAAGCTGATCGGTCAACGACCTTATTTATTCTATATTTACGTGAGGTTAAATCTCAAAACAAAATTACATCTATAAGAAAACAAAACAGCAAATAATGTATCAACGAAACCTCCCACAAATTGTTACCTTTAAGCTTTCATTAAGAATATAAAAAATAATTGATCGTTGTCGCTGTAAATTTCCACAAAATAAATAAATCACTCGGTAACTTGAACGTAATCAAAATATCTGATCTTTTAGACTTGGTACTATGTGAATAATAATACGCGACAATAAAGGAATGAGGTCACATATACCTTCCTACTCAGTACGAAATAATACCCCAGTTCACCAACGGTATTCGTCTATTCCGAAAACAGCAAAGAAATCAATTAAACTATCAGAGTATTGACACAGACGTTAAAACACACTTAATTTTGTAAAATCTATTAGTCAAATAGAGTTGACTCTTGCAAGGTTCAAATTCCCAAAATCATATACTTTAGTACCTTAATTTTAATAAACACCTTAAAGGAATAATAATAACGTCAAAAACATAAATTTGACAAATTTTTGTGGCATGAAATTTTAGTATACAGTAATCGGTATATAATAAAAATATCGCAGAGAATGTAATGACACGGATTTTTGTCCTTTACACACAGAAAATTTATTAAATCAAAGAATTACATTTATTTATTTTTCTATTTGTACTGTGATTATACTGAACTTGCAATGTAAAAATTCGGAAAAGCGTGTTTAAATTCCAACAATTGCGAAATAGCACTATCATTAAACAGTAATTACTCTTCGATGGACCCGTATAAATGCAACTACTGACTATCAATACACAACATAACAAGGTGTCTGAATGTTGTTTAAAATCCACAAAAGGTCAACGGAAAAACTTTCCTCACGATAAGTTCAAATAACCCCGGTAGAAGTTAAGCAAGTTCAGTACATCCTGTGTTCAGCGTCCAACTTCTCTTGTCTACATCTCGAACCTCTTACAACTTTAACAGATTTCGCCATACTACATTTTACATCAAATCATCAATCGTAAAAAGACAATTCCTTCAAATCGTAAGCACGGTAAAAACGAGATGAGTTTCGGGAAGCGAGTAGAAAAATACGTCACTAGCATTTAAGGTACTTCAAAAAATAATGTAACATGATCTGTTTTCGTCGCCTCTAAACTTTGAAAAATCGACTCTAAACCAACGTATTATAAAAACCCTACTCTGTCTTCTTAAATTAATTTTTCAAAATCACTTCCCGTCATACAGTCGCGAATGTTTTAAATCTGCAAGCTACGCTTTCGTAAAGTAATTTTAATTACAAAGAAGCAATTTAAATGACCTAATTTTAACTCAAACTAAACTATAGTTAACGATTACTTAAAAGTACGATTATTCTCTAGTTACTAAAAATGTTAAAGTCCCATATAAAATTCCTCTACTATTTTACAATCGTCGACGGGTGGAACCTAATCGTAGTTGTGTATACCATTCACACAAAACTGGGTACTAAATACTACTCCCATTTGTAATAAATACAAACATCGCCTAACAAAGTAAAATTTGTAACTTTATTAGTGCTTCCAAAATGTATGCTCGAATATATCTAAATTTTCAATAATCTGACACGACAAAGTACAGAATTTCCTCCTGCATTTCCTACATATAACGTTTAAAATGCCCTAAAGGTGACTACTTAGAGCCACCTTATATGAATTTATATAAAACGATGTTTTGTTATTTGCACATACATTTAAAAGATTTCACTAATATGATAAAACTATTTTTATGGAATGCAGTTATTATTATTATTAACATATACAACTTGATTTTATATGAACTGAAAAGTAGCAAATAGCCGTCAACAATGTGTCAATTAATGTGTTTACAAACATTTTAAAATTTTGCTGCTGCAAAAAATAAATTAAGGTGTAAATATTAGATGAAATAATAATTTCTACCCTGATGCTACCTTATGCTTGATTTATTTGTACTCACACACACGCGCGCGCGCACACACACACACACACACACACACACACACACACACACACACACACAAATTACTTTAAAATAAATAAATGAGCGGTATTTAAGGACCAGGTAATTAGACATTATAAATTAGATATACATCAAACTAGCTGTTAATGCACGATGCGCGTGTTGGTTTTAGTAAATATTTAAAAGACAACAACAAAATAGGATTATCTTGAAGTTAAAAGATAAGACAGAGTAGAATATACTTGTGATTGCAGATATATTTCACAGAAAATTTTTCTGCAATAGAAGTTGGTCATGCACGCGTCTCTTTTGCTACGGAACTCTTAATTAAAACTACTAAACTGCTAAAAATGCTTTCATTTATCAGAGTAGAATGGTTGAAAAACAAGTATTATACAGTAATTTGGTGATCTCATCATTTATAACTAAATATGTAGCGAAAAACTTATTCACTACATCAAGCATTGGTAAATTATTTCTCATTCTAAAATACAAGAATATTATCGTATAATGTCCACACATATCCGAATGGTAATCCTGCAGCGTCGTTTTGTTGTAGCGGAATCATCTAGAATACTTCTCAGGGAAACGTAAATGGTAACCCAGCGGGGGTTGTCCGGGGATAGTCGAATGCTGACCTGGTTTGTTTGCTGGATCCGTGTTTACAATAATTGCATAAGGTCTAGGTGCGTATCGCGATAGCCGATTAGAAGCACATACAAGTCGGAACACATTCTTGTGGCTGGGGATCTATTTCAATTTCAACACTTGTACCGCATACATCTTTGGCGTTGGTAAGCGCCCAGTCTTGCAGTAGTAATGCGTTTTCCAGGGCGCACATAGACTACTCGATCTTATGGTTTAAACAGCTATACGCGTTTACTTCCTTTTCAATGTTTTAATCGACGGACAGCCAGATTCATCCACGTTTAGTACTGGTCTGTTAAGGAATCTTAGAAACTGCTGTTTTTCACCACCCTCAACGTAAATTTTGTTAAACGGCAGCAGAGTTTTTACGGGCTCCCATGTCAAGCAGTGATATTTATCCTCTAAATACCTTATTTGTCTTAACAAAAACTTTGTTATAAAATAATCTCGAGGTGGCTATATCAGCATCAGCATTAACAAACCATGATCTGTATATTCTTTTAACTTTATTGTATAATGGTTTACTTGTTTATTCTATATTTAAGAACAAGTTGGCGTCAGAGTATTTAATAATTATTTTCAGCAAAAAAGCAACCTCGATTTTAAAGTTAACATATCTAGGTACGTGTAAATATTTTTTGGTTAATAAGGCAAATCGGTAATTTTAAGAACCTGGCCCACTTGAATCGACGACTGAGCAAAAGGTACCAAATCTTTTATTTATTACTCAAACTGTTAAGTAGCTAAAATTTGTAACCATGGGTGTAGAAGTATACGTATAGAACTTTAGGATTTGTACACTGACTTAAAGGTTCAAATTAAATGTAGAAGATTAACTTCAATACAGCCTTAATTGTTTACATATATATCGTAAATACGTTAGATTCGCTTAAAATTGGATGTAAAAAATTTCCAAATAATCACTTTCATTAAAGATGAACGAAAATTACCGAGCCACTTCACTAACAAATTTCAGACCTCGTAAAATAAATAAGTTTTGTATTGACTAAGCTTTATTATTGATTATGCCACGTGTCTAACCACCACGCGGCACACTACGGGAGAAATGAGTAAGCTCGGCTAAAACTCAATCAAACGGTCCGATGACCGCAGAGCATACGGATTGCGTGGGTGCCTTGGAGGTACCGATAAAGTAGTTTAAATTAGAATTTGGTTAGTGAGAGAAGAACCGAAATAGGCACCACAAGCTTTAAAGAAAGAAGGAAAAGAAAATATCTTCTTATTCCTTGGAAGAGGGAGAGAGCCTGTAAAGCTTGAAACAGGAAGATAGGAATAGTAATTAAGTGACGATTTCCTGAACAAAAGTAAATTAATTTTTTTTAATTTAAATTTTCAACTAAGGAGGCAATAAACCAAATGTTATTGTATATAAATACATGAATAATAAATGAAATAAATCATACACAGTATGTATGTTATCCCCAAAACCACAAAAAAAAAGTTAAAATGAGATTGACGAGGGCAAGTCGTAAGCTTGTACTTACGCCTACAGTAAATTATAATTTATAATTATAATACCAAAACAATAACACTCCTTCCGGCCGACGCAAGATCTTACGTACCTTAGCCTGAAAAGGCCAATTTAATGAACTTAAATCAGTTACTTGCAAGAAAAAAAAATTAATTAAATAAATCAGCTTGCCTTTCGCTCAACAAACTGAATACAAACCTCTTTTTTGATTAAATTACCTAAATACAACTGGAAAAGCTTGTTCAGTCCACTTAATTTATCTCGAATAAAAAGAATATTAGTAATTAAGCAATTTAAATAAGAAAAGAAATTGGTCCGAACAACCTTATCCATAAAGTAAGTGTATATTATATATTTGAACCGCCGAATAGCATTTAAACTAGCACGAAATCCCGCGCTAACATTTGGTATTATTCAATATCACGATACATAAAAAGTAACATCTGGTATAAACATAAAAGTTGCAGAAAAACTATTGCGCATGACCACATAACCAGTAGTACAAAATTAATTATCCCCAAAATAGAGGTTGTATATGAGCTCCCTAATGAGTGTGGCATATAAAACCAATTTTAACAAAAATTATTCAAAATTATTGTTAAGTGTGCGGCGTAAAATATTAAAGAATGGTTTAATTATATAGCAGTTCTGCATAAGAGAAATTGTATTAATATTAGCAGACGTTAGGTATCAAGGTGACACCGAACTTATACTACAGGTAACATGTTTAACAAATACTCGTTGACATAATTAATATAAATTTATTTAATTTCGTTGTAGGCGATCGTAATCTTCTGAAGGCAATTTATGTATACGACAAAAGGAAAGGGGCGACCTGTGTTTCTGAAGGTTTATAAGTTATTTAAGGTAGCCAGGATTTCACCAGCTTCAATACAGGTGTAACCTCAACGATCACGCAATCCCAAGTACGTTAGACACAGCTGACTGCAGTTTACCAGCAGCACAATCCAAACGATAAGCCAAAGAAATATAGAGCGGGTAATCTTGCTACATCAATAAAGACAAAACCAAATGTAAACATGCACTTGAAGCAGTCGTAACGGTAAAGTTATATGGAAACTTAAGTGCTCTAAGGTCGCATGCGAGCGTTAGTGTACATATCCTAAACAATTTCTGATATCTATTTCTTTGAAGAAATAATCTGGAATTCGTTTGTGTTTGAAACCAAAAATGTGTGGACGGAGTGAATAATTTCTATTATATCCGTCTTTAATAGCGATTATATCACTTCTATACAACAAAGCGATATTATATTGTGAATATTTTCCAAAAGAAAATGATGCTTAACATCTAAGAAATAGAAAGAAAAATTTTCTAGAAATTTCTAAACCTTCCACAGCAATGGCGGTTTTGAAAAGAACCAATTTTACAACTTGAAAAATATTCTTATCAAATCAATGTTACCACAATAGCATTTTATCTATTTAGCCAGAATAAACCTTTATTTATACAGTGTATTTATTTAGAAACAACAAAATAACAGATCCCTATTCAGAGTTAAGTATACCAATCACCAGAAATAGGTACATCACAGAGATGGCGCTACAGGTATTAATTGAAATTAATTGTTAATGCATTAAACTGGCGGAATTAAAAACAAGTAAACTCTTGAAATACAAAGGTGAATATGAGAGAGAAATAATTTTCGTATAATGTAGAAACGTACACGTCAATAAAAGAAAATCATGTGTGAAGTAGAAATTAGCTACAGTAAAGAAGTAATGTTGTATATCATTTAATCCGTCATACTCATTAGTAAATGCCGTAAATACAGAAATTACAAATCATTATACTAAAGAAAATAGATACAAGTAAGCTTAAAGCACATTATTAAATATTTAAGTCACAGATACTTATTTAAGGTAGCTTTCAGGAACAGTAACCAGATAAAACGGTACAATTGATCCTATATCGATTTTTGCACGTTACAATTATTTAATAGTGTTGAAATATAAAATAAGGTAATGTTAGGTATAGAGTATCCGACAGTGGAAATTAAAGCGGTCATGTCATAATAGAAAGCGCACTGCGACGTGTTAACTCACTGGTAACTGCAAGCACGGCCGGGTTGTAACATTGGGGTTTTAGTGTTTAGTTATTTTATTAACGTGTATAGTACTAGTAGTAACATAAAAAGTACTTAAATTAAAAAATCTTTTGAAGGTAGATTATGTTGCGAAAGGTCACTCTATTTTCACTTTGGAATTGAGGAAGAGTACGCCTTGTATGCACAGCACGTAGCTTAAAATACGGAGATGTAATGCACTCAAAATTGTGTAGATAATGGCCACCTACAGTAAATGGTTTTGTACAAACTATGATCGCGTTTAACGTTCTTACTCAATACAGACAAGGGTTCGTACTCATACGTAGTTGTTAAGTTAGTTAATAAGTTGCTTGTTGTTATGAAAACTATAGCTTTGATTCAATAGAAGTGTTTAGTATTAGTGTTATTGAAATAAAACGTTTTTAAAAACAACTTATTTCAACCAAGAAATTTAATTGGCTATAAGCTCAGTCAAAGGAGAGTAAGGTTCGGATAATACTTGTGACAACCACCTGATTTTAATAAACGCACTAATTCGTTTTATTTCTTTATTCCTGTATTTCCTACAGTTTTATACATTTTACCTAAAAATAACTACTTTATATTGAAAAATAAAATAAATTCTAAAGAAAATAAAACACAAAATCAAACAAAAAAAAACGAAAGGAAGGGTCTCCAGATGGCTACTACCTGCACTGGTTCTGGCGGATGGTACGGGCTCCGCAATTCGCTAACGTAGTTTTAGCCTTTGTGGATGTGATAATTACTAATAAAAGAAAGACGAGTGTTACTCAAATTAGTTGAGTTGATCGGCCTATTTCCACCGTTTTTGCTTTTATAGCGAATCGCTTCGGAATCGGACTCGGCTTCCGCCATCAGGCTTAGTCCTGAGAAGGACTGTTTTCCCGCTTGAGTTGAATTCAGATATTGTGATTTTTTCCCAAGCACTTCACTACTCTCAGATTCGAACTTGGTACCTTTCACTTGTAAGTCTGACACCTTTACCACTGAGCCACTGAGTAATCCAATATATACATTTTTAAACTGTCGATCTGAAGGCAATGCGTATCTTATAATTGCTAGCTAACCTTCGTATTTTGTCTGAGGTACATTGTGTGTACGCGATTATCGGTGTGTATTTAGGTTCTTCTTTTCCGGTTACCCTTTCCCAGTTTAGGTTAGGTGTTAGATCGGGGTAGCCATTCTCTTTAAGTGTTCTAGCGATATTTTATTTTCCTTTTCCTAGGTTCTCTTGTTTTGCGCATATCGTTTTCGCTCTATCGTACAAGCATTTTGCCACGCCCAATTTCACATTGTTGTGGTGGTTGGAGTGTAGGTACCTCCCCGTGTGGGTAGATTTTCTGTACACACTTGTTGTGAAAGTATTGTCATTCCTGTGTACAGGTACATTCAGGAATGGCAGTTTCGGTTACAACTCTAATTCCATTGTAAATCTTATTGAGGGTGCGCGGCTATTCAGCTGAACTAGAAATTCATCTAGCTTATGCTTGTCGTGTTGCCAAACTACGAAGGTATCGTCCACGTATCTAAACCATATCCTTGATTTTTCTGTGAATTCGGATATCGCTTGGTCTTCAAAGTCCCCCATATATATATATATATATATATATATATATATATATATATATATATATAAATGTAGCTTATCGCCATCCCAAGTAGAATTTGTCTTCTACTTGGAAATACGTAGTTGTAATGCATATTGTTAGAAGTTCCATTACTGTATTTGCCGAGTTTCGCGCGTTCGTGTAACGTTTCATATCTTTCCAGCTTGTCCCTTATAGCAGTGGTTTATCTGTGGGCACATTTGTGAAAAGGCTTACGATGTCGAAGCTTGCCAGTGTTTCTTCGTGGTTTGGTTGGAAGTTTCTGATGTTTACAATTAAAAACTGAGACCTCACTAACTATAAGTTAATATGATCTCTGACTATTGTTATCAATGCAGCGTCTTTTATAACAATCATTAATTTACTTAAAATAACTAACATCTCTAAGAATTGATAAATTACAATAATAACAAATATGAAAGTTTCCATGTGATAATATTTGATGAGGCAATTAATATTTGATGTTTGACTATTGTTTACAGAATGATATGTTATACTAGCTATTTATATAATGATATATATTATACAAAAACTCTTCGAGTCTCAATCTCCATTTAATTAGTCCGGAATTTAAATCCTTAAAGGAGAATAACCAAACTAGCGACTTATCTGTTTCTATTATAAATTGTTTTCCGTAAATGTATGGCCTAAAATGTTTCATGGTTTCTACTATACTTAGCAATTCACGTTCGATAGTTGAATAATTGTGTTCAGCACAATTTAAAGACCTCGAGTAAAATGCAATTGGTTTGTTATTTTGCGATAAAACTCGCTACATTGGATGCATCGGTTGTAACATGAAAAGCTCTTTCAAAGTCTGGATACGTTAATACTGGTGCATTGGTTAGTAATTCTTTGCATTGATGAAATGTATGCAAATAATTTTGATCTGTGACATCAATCTTTGAATTCTTTTTAAGACATTTGGTAAATGGTTGTACAAGTTTAGCAAAGTTTTTTATAAATCTTCTGTAATATCCTAGAAGTCCAAGGAAAGCTCTTACTTCTTTTACTGTTTTCGGAAGTGGGTGTTATTCTAAAGCTTTAATTTTCGCGGAGTTAGGTTTTATACCTTGTGGTGTAATTACGTGTCCTAGGAACGCTATTTCTTTACACAAAAATTACGACTTATCTAGTTGAACGTTTAAATTACATTCTATTAATTTTTCAAATATCTGTCTAGTGTGTACTAAGTGTTCATGAGGTGATTTTGAGAAGATTACAATATCGTCTATGAATACAAAACAAAATGTATACAGGTATGGGCGTAAAATATTGCCCATTACTATTTGGAGCGTACTAGGGCGTTTTTAACCATTGTTTACCGAGAAAGGAGTTTTTTTGATAGAACCATGATCCATTTCTATCTGATGGAATCCTTGGGTAAGATCTAAGGTAGAAAAGTACATACATTTTCCTAGATTGTCCAATATTTCGTCAATTCTTGAGAGTGGATATTTATCTTCAACCGTTTTTTTATTTAGTTTCCTTTAGTCTATAACAAGTCGCCATTTTTTTTCCGCTCGCATCTGTTTTTTTTTTGCCACAATCCAAACTGGTGTAAAATTCTTCGGGTTTATTTCCATACAAACGGTATTTTAGTTACCTATCTCTAATGTTTGATTATTATAATTAATCGTAGCTTTAAGTTTTTGGAAATCTTCGCTATTAATGCGTCACACCTATCATGCCATTGTATTATATGAAAATTAAGTTTATTATCAAGTCCAAATTCTTTTAAAATAGGATATGATACATTCTGATTATCGGTTATCGTATTATTTAAACTTTTAGCTGTAAATGGTTTTAAAAAAATAATTTTTAGAATGTTCATAGGCGGGACCCGGATTTATTATTGAATTAGGAGCTGTGCTGTCTATTAAAATCTTTAATTTTAAACTAGGAATCGTTATGAATGGTAGTTTTGGTTTGCTTGTTAGCGAATTTAAATTTAAATTTGTGGTTCCGAGAAAGGCATTCGAAAATTTTCAGTGGATTCAAATAAGGTTTCAGAAAAATTTTCAGTAAATTCAAAAGTTTCAGGGTTCTGGTAATCTTCTTGATTATCTTCGTTGTTTTCCACTATTGCTAATGATTGTTCATAGCCTTGAAAATTGTAAAGTTCTTCGTAATGAAAATTACGGGGGCCCGTGTTTCGAAAATAGTTCGAAGGGTTACGTGAATTTATGGTCTGTTGATTTGGTCTGCCAGTATTTCGTGTGGATATTGACATCGGGATTGGTTTTGACTCAGGTTCCTACTTGCCAAACACTTGCGAATTTGTAGGATAATTTGTGAACACTGGTCTCGTCTGGAAATGTATCGGACCACGCGGAAATTGATTTTGACCTAGATCACGGTTTGTAAATTGTGGTGAAGGTTTATAAAAATGATTTGCGTTTGCCCATTGAAACTCTTTGGTTGTTGAGTTTCATTCGAGGAATTATTGAATTGTCTAGTTTGTCGAACAAAATTTAGAAAATTGACCTGTTGTTTATAATTATCATAGTTTCTTAAGTGAAGTAGACAATATTCGAGTGACTCTACATTTTTATAAGATATAAAAGATCTATGTGGTTCTAATAAATTTGCCATGTAGGTGAATAAAGCCTTTTTTTTATAAGCATTAGTTTTATAATTTTTAAAGTTAACATCTGTTTCATTTATGGTTATGAGTTCTAACAACTGTTGCAATTTACTTTTAATTTTTTTCATAATATTCATCGTAAGTTTCGTTTGTTAATTGTATACACGTTATTAAATAATTTTCTCGTAATGTTTCGTTTCTAGGGTCGCCGAAACGATTTATTAATGTTTTCTTTACCTCATCCCAAGTTAAGCAATTAGATATTACTAAAGTGTCCCTAGCAGTACCAACTATTTTGGAGCAGCAAATTTCGAACAACAATTTATTTAATGTACAGTTTTCGTGATCTGGTGAATTATTCCTATAATTAGCTATAAATTTTCACACTGTTGTGTGAAATATTATGTTTCTACTTCCTCCTTCATATTGAGGAATCATTTCTTTAGCAATATTTATTTCAGTATAATTTGCCATTATTATTTGATTATTAATTAATTGATTATCACAATCGGAGTTACTTGAATGACTAGATATTTTATGGGTGATCTATCGCTGAATTGAGTCATTGACGAATGCATGTCGTAGTTGATGACTTTTTTTCAAAAGAAGATAGCATTAACGCAGGCGTACCACAGGGATCCGTTATAGCGCCTACACTTTTTCTGCTGTACATAGATGACCTTATTTCTTCAACAACTAACCTCATCCATTGCTTTGGTGACGACAGCACTCTTCACTGTAGTTCATCTCAGGCTACTCATAGTGATAATCCACCTTCTACGTCAAATCAAGAAATTAAAGCTGAAATGGCAAATTCAATCAACAAAGACATTCAACGTATTCTCAAATGGGGAAGCAATAATCTAGTTAAATTTAATGCTAACAAAACTCAGTGTTGCCTTGTGTCCGCCAAAAAAGGTCGATTATTTCCTGTTGTAAGTACGAATGGCTCAGTTCTTAAGTTTTCAGACTCCATTACTCTGATGGGCATGACTGTATCTTCAAATCTCTCATAGGTTGACCATCTTCTGTCAGCTTCCAAAACAGCTGCTCGTAAAATAGGCTTTTTGTACAGATCTAAGCAGTACTTTACGTCTCGACAACTCCTGCTGTATAAGGCCCAAATTCGACCCCATCTGGAATATAATTCTCACCTCTGGGTTAGTGCTCCCCAATACGCTCTCGATATCGTTGATCGTATTCAAAAGAGAGTGATTAGGCTTATACATGACTCGTTCTTAACTTCTCACATACAGTCTCTTGAGCATAGAAGGATGGTTTCAGTTCTTTCTTTGTATTATCGTTATTATAACGGCTATTGTGCTCCTGAATTATATTCTTTGATACCATCTCGGGCTATCTTTGCGAGAAACACTCGATTCGCTCATTCACATCATCAGTATGCAGTACAAATCTCCACTTGTCGTATCAAACGGGCGCAATCCACATTTTTCTACACGGCTTCTAAACTCTGGAATGATCTCCCTAGTTCCTGCTTTCCTCTTTATGATATGAGAAAATTTAAGGTAGCTATTCATAGGCATCTATTGGCAATTCATTATCCCTCTATCCATCCTCCTAAGTGTTCCTGAGTGCTTTAGCACGATAGGCTAAATTTAGCCTATTCAGGTCCACAATCATAAGAAATAATAAAATAAAAGATTCCAACACGTATATTGTAAACAGAATGAAAGAAAAAGGATGTTATTACTTACAAAACTAAGGTTGCTAATAGCACCACAGGTATGCCTTGTAGTTGAGAAGTACCACAGCGGTTGAGGATTCTTGATGGATGGTGTTGCTATTGTTGCAGACTCTGGTTTTTGTTTCCTAAACATTGTCTACAGTTGAGGTCCGTTGAAGGGCAAAGTACCTCGGTAGGCCAGGTGGATATTCGTACCAAAATTTGCTTAGCACGATGATGAATAATGATGGTATACCCAATAAAGATTTAAAAATCGCCGACTCTACATTATATTATATAGAGCCGTTTGGGTATCCTGTTCGCAGCGCCAATTATGTTTTTATTGCAAATAAGATTTATTTAAAATAAATTATTACAGTTAAAAGCTGAGACCTCACTAACTATAAGTTAATATGAACTCTAACTATTGTTGTCAATGCAGTGTTTTTTATAACAATCATTAATTTACTTAAGATTAAGATCTCTAAGAATTGATAAATTACAATAATAACAAATATGAAAGTTTCCATGTGATAATATTTGATGAAATAGTTAATATTTGATGTTTGACTATTGTTTACAGAATGATATGTTATACTAGCTATTTATATAATGATATACAGGGTTATTACAAATGATGTTCATGATTTCAAGTGTACATAAATCTGGTTTTATTTACCATGTAAAAAAATAAAATGGTTACATTTAAAGAAAAACTCAAAAAGTTTCATCCCAGGTGTCAAGAATTAAAAAATGTTCGATATGGGAACTCCTTATGATACAACAGATGTCAAGGCTGTATTCAAACTCTTGCCATACTTTGTTAAGGCTGTCTTGGTCGATTGTTTCGTTGGCTCTGGCAATCCTTTGTTGTCTCAGGTATGCTTTCTGGTAACTGTGATGTATCACTTTATCTTGGGTGATGTCCGAAGATTTTGGAGGCCAGTTCAAGAGTGCACCATCATTTGGACCAGCACGACCTATCCATCTGTCAGGCCACCGATTTCGAAGTTCAGTCATAACATCGAAGTAGTAATGTGGACGTGCGCCGTCTAATTGTAGAATGAAATTTGGGTATTCTTGTTCTAATTGCGGTACAAGCCATTCCGTCATCATGTACAAGAAAATTATTCCATTTATTGTTTGTCCAACAAATAAGAAATGCCCGTACACTTTGTTGTACGTGATAGCACAAAACACATTAACTTTCAAAGAATCGCGCATGTGCTCGATTTAGGTGTGTGGGTTCTCCGAGCCTCATATTCTGACATTGTCTGTTCACTTTACCATACAAGTGGAATGTGGCTTTACCACTAAAGACTAACCATTTTACAAAGTTTCCATTTTTCATCAAGGTCTGCATGTTCTCATGAAATGAAAGTCTTAGAACTTTTGTTGTTTGGTTTTAACGCTTGAACAAGCTGAATTTTGTAAGGGTTGATATTTACACTATTGGCTGTGGTATACCAAGCTCTCTGCTGCATTTAACAGTAGATTTCTGTCGGCTACGCGTAAAACTTTACTTTACCTGCTCTACCACTTTCGAATAGTGATTACTAGGAGGATCTTCATTAAATTTGGTTCTAAAGTGTCGTTGGACACTAATAACTGATTTATTAATGTGGTAATCCAACACACAAAATGCTTTCCTGTCTTCAAACTCAGACATTACACAATTGACAACAATTGACTTTAACAAACAGCAGATACGTACCTAAACCAATGTAAACGAAATTTTATGAGTTTTTCTTTCCAGTGTTACCAAGTGAAATGGTCTTAAAACAGATTAATCCAGTAATATTTATAATTGAAATCGGGAACGTCATTTGTAATAATTAAAAATATATTATACAAAAATACCGAGAATATAACTACATGTATAGGGTGATGTCTAACCTACGTAGGAAACTGAAAGGGCAAGTAAAGATGCTTTAAAAAAGAATTTAGGTCAAATGATAATAATAAGAAACTTACAACGGTTTTTATAAGTTAAAGACTACGTATTCAGTGTCGTTGACTTTATAATTCACGTTTACATAGAAACTGTGATGTTTCAATTAACCATTTGTGCCTACACGATGGAAGTCAATTTTGTGACGTTACGTCTTAATTTTTAAAATTTAATGTGAATTAATTCTTTGCCCCACGTGGGCACGCCAATTTTGTGATGTAATGCTAAATGATAGTGGTACTTGAGCTCCATTCGGTGCTAATTTTGTGATGTAACGCTTTGCCAGCTAATGTTCATTCTGAAATAATATATTGAGATGAATCTAAGTAGATACATGTAGCTATGTAATTTCCATAGTGAAGTTTTGTTTTAGTTTGTACGAAAATGGTACATTTCCTTAAATAATCGTAGAATAAGATGATTAATAAACATTGAGGTGTTTGAGAAATTTAAGATATTTTCTTAATGTTGTGTTAGTAATGATAATTTTAGTAATAGACAACACAGTACATAAAAGTATATGGGATGTTTGTTTCGTTTTTGAATTAATTCAATTTTCTTTTAGTTTTATCAGTTTATATTAAACAATATTCCCTAACGACATGTAATACGGGTTGTGGTTGACAAAAATAATGTTACAATTAGAGATAGGCTGGTATCAATGTCACAATTTACTTGTGCGCAACCGAGTTTTGTGAGAACATTCGTATTGGTGCGTTAAACTTATAATAGTGCAAAACTTATATAAAAACAGAACAAGCACATTAGTGGGTGACTATATTACATGGATCATGCAGTATATCTGGAATTATTGTGTTTAATTCTACAGTTCATCACATTAAACTAGTGTATGACAACATTCCGACACTAGTCGTAGGAGAATTTATCAACCTACAAAAGTGATTAAATAAACTAACTTGTAATTTAAACTATAGTTCTAAACACTTACATGAACAGTTTTTGTGCTTAAAAAGGTGAAATTTAACATTAATTTGATAGAGACAATATGAGGTTATGTCATTTCCCCGAACATACAATTTTTGTGAAAAGTAATTTTAATTGAGACAATTCCTATAAAATAAATTAGTAGAGGCAAAAATAGTAAGGTAGCCTCAATTTTATGATGTAATTCCTTATATTTATGTTCAATTTTGTTAATTTTAGTTTGTAAGAATTTTGTTACATTTAAGAAATTTTTCCTTTCAAATTGGCCGCAGGCATGTTTGAGATGTATATTAGGGTGCAGTAGCTTCCCCTATTCCTGTGGAGGTACTTTTCAAGCCTGTAAATTGCATAGAATTAGTTTAATTTCAATAAATAAGGGTAGAAATCAACATAGTAATTAAGTGTCCGATTTAGATCTTGTTTGGTATCAAAATTTAGAGAAATTTATGTAGATTTTGGAAATGTTTTTAGATTTCAGAAATGTTAAATAGGAAGAAAGTTATAAGGTTTTAAAGAATTTTCGTAAATTAAGAATTGTGTTAACCAATAGGAATTAAGCAAAAATATCTCGTAACTAAGGAAACATTCGAAGAATTTGGTTGTCGGGTAAAAAGATATAAATACTAGCGTTTTTAGCTTCTCTAGATCTCTTGATTTTCAACTTTTGCAACAACTTGTCAGAGCAAGCTGTTGCGAATTGTTTTTGAAAATATAAGTTTAAACAAAATTTAAATCACATCGGGAATATAATAAAGTGCGGTTTAGTTTCGGAAGTGATCATGAAACAAGTGATAGTCTTTTGTTCGTGATATAATTTTAAATAAGGTTAGTTTACCTTTTCGAACCATAATTCGGAAGTTTCGTTCAGTTATAAAAATTTTTCTGACGTTTCGATTTTGTGTATTTAAATATAAATCGTATATGTTGATGTGCATACTAAATTGTGGTGTCCATAAGTTATTTTCATTATACACCCTGTTTATTAAAAAAGTGTTTTAATTTACGACAACCATCCATATTCCATGCTCATTCAAAAATTTACTTTTGAATGCAATTTATTAATGAAGCAATAAACCTAAAACAAAGATTCGTCAACATTATAATATTAATAGTGAAACTTACCGTAGTGAATAAGCTGATTATCGTAAAGAAAACTTTGGATGTTCGAGGGGCAGAATAGCAGTTTGCTGCAGCTGGTGTTTACTATCATCTTGTGCAGCAGATACCCACGAAGACAAGGACCAATATGTGAGTACTTTGTTGACATTGATAATATATTGTTATGTTCACAATTTATATCCTTTGTAATAACAATGATGTGCAACAACAAGTATGCATGTTAAAAGGGAATATTATTCGTTCTGGAATTTTAAATGTTTTCTTGATAACTAGTTTTTTTTTATTATTAATCAAACATCTTTATACTTACGGGTTTGTCAAATTTTACTTTCTTTATGAGATGTCATATGATTGCGGATTCATTGCGCACGCTCACTATAATTTTAAAAGTATTTGTTATGTACAGGGTATAACGCAAATATTTATGCGAAGTAAAGATTATAATCCAATTTATTTAATCAATTAAGATTTTTTTTTATTAAATAGGACATTACCTTAATGTATTTTGATCATGTTAACTATGGTTATTGTAGTCAAACAAATAATTTAACTCAAGTTCATGATAGTTTGTTTTATAATATTAAATGCAGGTTCCTTCTAAATTTTCGTTGATCCCTATCCCCTGTTAGATGAGTCTCATTGTTCTACCGATGTTTATTCTAGCCGTAATTAAAAATTTATTATTAGCCCATTAATGATGAAATATTTTGTATATTATTAAAACATTAAACATTATACTATTTAATTAAAAAGAGATACTATTTTATTAAATAATTATATTAAGGGGGGTTCATCGTAATATGTTCCTACAATGCGGTACCAAACGTGTGATGTGTCATTAGCCAATTCTCTTGTGCAATGCACAACACTTCCTAAATGCTTTGTTAAATTTTATTAAATAATGGTTACCCTGGCCAGCCTTTAATGATTGTTTGTAAGTGCAAATTATCTATTAATTTGTTATTGCTAGTGATTAAAACTTTTTACTGGAAAATTGCTCAATGTTTGTATCTGCTCACAAGTATTGGTTTTATATAAACAACTGAATTCCGTAATATAGATAAAATGCTATCTTTCCTGTCGTATTTTTAATGCTTTTAAGATTATTAATATAACAAATGTCATCAAACTAATTTCTTTTGAAAAATGACTCTCAAATTCGTTAATGTATCAATGGAAATGCTTTTATGCAGGTAACACATTTTAATGCGATCGTTTTTTAATAGTTATATTCACTTGAACTCTGACCCTGTATAATAGATAAGATCAAGTCCCTGATAGTATTAATCCACTTAGAATGATTTTCAATTGTGTTTTAAAACATCTGAAAAAGTAAAAAGATAAGGTTAATGAGTAATCTCACTATCATTTGACTTAATTGATAATTACATTTATGATCACTTTACTCTGACTGTGAGCTTGTATACTGTACGCTCGTGCCGTACTATGTGACTATATAATAGAATAATGAAAACTCTAGGTTTTCATACAAATTTATTGACAAATCTTGACAGATTTTTTTGCACTCAAAAAAAATTATCATAACCATGACATTATAAAAATATAAAGATCAAGTAACAAATATATAGAGACTAAAGTCTACATCCTCTAGTTGCCCTCTATTCTATTCTTGAACATTCTCCCACCCGTCAAGAACTCTTCATGATTCTTATCCCATTTCTAAGCACTCTATTAGACATATTTTCGCTACTGGTCTTCTATATGTACCGGCCTTTCTTTTGATATCGACTACCCGGACAATCCCGTCTGCTCCTGGGTACGTTTGAATAACCCGTCCTTTTGGCCAGTTATTTCTGGGCAACGTATTGTCCATCAGGATTACTATTTGATCGACTTTAAGATTATGTTGATACCACTTAGTTTCTTTGGTTAGAGTTGGTATATATTATTTGATTCACCGCTTCCAAAACTGACCAGTGAAGACTTGGGGTATCCTCCATTGTTTTCTAATATTCCATTCCTTTTGGCCAAATAATCCAGGTGGTTCGAATATACTGGACGTACGTATCAAAAAGTGGTTTGGGGTAATAATGATCCCCTCCATATGAAGACTCCCTGGGGGCATAAACTTCCATTCGATATTTTTTACAAAAGTTGGTCTTTAATTTGGTCTTGATTCAATTCATTCCAACATTTGCACAGTTCCTTCTCTGCTGCATGGAAATTCGTTCCGTTGTCACTATTAGTTTCGGCTGACCTCTTCGCGCTATAAATCTTCTGATCGCTAGATCCCTTTGGTCAAATAATCCAGGTGGTTTGAATATACCGGACGTACATATCAAAAAGTGGTTTGGGGTAATACTTTCAAGGTCGGCATTGTCACAAGATACATAAGTTAATGGTCTGCTGTTAACTATGTGTTCGACTTCTGCGATCAATGTAGTGAAGACTTCCAGACGAGTGCTCTTTGCTTGTAAGATAACCTTCAATGCAGTTTTCACTGACCGCACCATACGCTCCCATGATCCCCCATATGAGGACTCCCTGGGGGCATAAACTTCCATTCGATATTTTTTGCAAGAAGTTGCAGTTCCCTCTCTGCTGCATGGAAATTCGTTTCGTTCTCATTAACTATTAGTTTCGGCTGACCTCTTCGCGCTATAAGTCTTCTGATCGCTAGAATGGCTGTGTCGGTAGTTAGGGATTCTGCAATTTCTACATGTACTGCTCTTATCGACAAACAAGTAAATACCACTCCATACCGGCTCTCATTTCGCCTTCCCATGGTGACTTTGTAAGGCCCGAAGAAATCGACTCCTACATATTCAAAAGGTTTTTGTGGTTGCGGCATGGATATACGAAATTCAAATCGACTCCACTATGCCCATGTACCTTATGATAGTAGTGAGTTAAGGGTCTAGTTACATAATGTTTGTTGTCCAAAATTATTGGTCTCTTGGCGCTGTTTCTCAAATTTGTAGATTTCTGTGTTCTTCCATCTAAACGTAGTACTCCATCTACTCCTAAAGTTGGTGTCAATGTATATAACCTGCTATTTTTGTTCAAATCTTTACCCTCCTGTAATATTTTAATTTCATTTCCGAAATATTCTGCTTGTCTTTTTCTGTTCCAAATATCTTCGGCCAGTTTCATTTCTCCCAAATTAACATCTGATCTGAAAGTGTTATTCCGCAATCTTTTATTCGCATTAAGGACTCTAGCTGTGATTCTGATAAGAGTATTCCAAGTAAAGTATCGTTTCTCATCCATAGGAAATTGCTTTTCCTCCATGTTCCTTATCAGTAAACTATTTCCAAATTGCCGATTGAACTACTCTCTTCTCGTGACCAGTTGAGCGCAGAAACATGGGTCCTTGAAACCATCTTGCGTCTATGTTAATTGCAATTGTTACCTCGTTTCTGGTCAACTCATCTGCAACGTTGTCTCTGGTGGGTACCCAATACCATTCTTCTTTATAGGTTTTATCAAAAATTTCTCCTACCCTATGAGCGACTAAATCTTTAAAATTTCTGGTTTCTGATCGTATCCAGCATAAGACTGTTTTTGAGTCCGTCCAATAGTAAGTGTTTGTAATGTCTAGCGTATTCTCTCTCTTTATCGTTTCCGCCAATCTGCATGGTCACTAGCAGCCGCAAATATATGTAGTTCTATACTAAGAGCATTTATAGATAGGTAACTACGTGGAATTTTTAGTTTTGTTACCTTCTGTAGTTGTGTTAACCATTTTTTCCACTTTTTGTAGATTTTCTGCGGAATTTCATCGTCCCATCCTATACCACTTCTCCAAGTGTCTTGTAAAATGATTTTTCCTCTTACAACATAATATCCTAAAAACCCTAGCGGATCAAATACTTCAATAATTACCTTCAGCATTTCCCGTTTCGTGGGTACTTTGTTTCTTTCTAAAATTGCTTTATCTATCTTGTTCAAATCTATCGCAAAATAAATAATGTCCTCATTTGGATCCCATTTTATACCTAGGACCTTTTCATTTGGCAGTAGTTGTCCATTTCTTAAAATTTCGTCGTTGTTTCTCAAATTTTTAGGTATTCCCTGTAGAAATGTCTTAGAATTGCTAGCCCAACCTCGTAGTTCAAAACCACCTTTTTTATGTATCCATATTACCTCATTTGCTAGCTTGATGGCTTCGTTTACTGACTCCACACTATCTAAGCAGTCATCCACATAGTGCGTATGTGCAGTTGCTTCTATAGCCTGGGGGTATTTCTCCACAAATTCCAAACCATTCTTATATTTTATTTATTGGGCTGAAAATGTCATAGAAGTCATGACGTACACAGACGGTTCGTTTTGTTTAGGACTCTCTTTCCACAAATATCTTTGCGCTCCTTGGTCTTCCTTACGAATTTTTATCTGCGGGAACATTTCTTTAATATCCGCAGAGATCGCAATGGCTTTCTGACGAAATTGCAAAATCATTCCTAATGAAGGATTGTATAAATCGGGACCTTTAAATAGCATATCATTTAAACTTTTGTTTTCAACCTTTTGTGCACAGTCCATTACTACCCGTATCCTTCTAGGCTTATTTTCATTTACCACTCCAAAATGTGGGAAATACCATAGTTTGTCTGTACACTGCTCTATCTCCTCTCTACTCAGCTTTCCTGCATATTCTTTTTTTATATTATCTTCTATCTGGTTTTTGTATAAATCTGCAAACTTTTCATCAATGGTCATTCCTTTTTCAATGTATCGTAAACGCTGCATTGCTATAGGCTTCGTATCAGGTCAGTCCAAGCCATCGTCTTTCCAAAGAAGGCCTGTTTCCTATGTACCACCTATACGTCGAGTAAACATATCAAAAATATCTAAAGCCCTTTCGTCTTCTTTAGACATTAAAGGTTTTGCAGATATCTTAATTCCTAAAGATTCAATTGAAAAAAAGTGTCTTACCATATTATTTAATTCATCCAATTCATCGTGGGTTTGGTATCTTATGTGAAGAATACTGTTGTCTATCCTTCCGGCGAATTGTTTTACATTTCCATGTACTACACAACGTAGCTTGTGCATTCTTTGGCCCTTCTATCAGTTCTCTCGTAGCTATAAGGTCCCAGTGATCTTGACCTATTAATAAACGTGGTTGCCATTTTTCTTTAAATTTGCTAATATTTACAGTCTGGTCGGCAAATCCATATCTTTTAACGTAAACACATTAGTTAAAGTATTATCGCCTGCTACAATATCGAACTTTACTTTTTGACATTCTACATCTTTTCTACTATCTTTATCTGTCCATTTCATCCCTGAACTGGTTTTTGTTCCCCTTAGATCGAATTCATTAGCTAATGCCTCGTCTATCAGAGTAATAGTCGAACCCTCATCAAAAAGCGCGCAAATTGGCCATTCTTTGCTATCTTTTACAATTTTTATCGGAGTTATTCTTAAAATGACTACATTTTGTGCGATTTTTGACGCATGTGCTACTGTTCGTTCTTGGCTATAGTAAATTACATCTAACGTAACTATGTTTGAATCGGAATTATGTAGCTTTTCTATTCTACATACCTGTTGTTCTTTATGAAATGAAGGATGATGATATTTAGTGCATCCATCAATTTTACACTCTTTCTTTTTGATACAACGTGGGATTCTATGTGCGTCTTTTAGGCAACCAAAACACAGATCATTTCAGCCACGATGTTATACGATTAAATCTATTTATCTAAATTATGTTGGAAGTTGCAATATTTACATTTTAACTGATTTCTTTGATTAGTTTCAACTTTCTCTTTAGTGGTTAATAAGGTGCTGTCATATATACTTCTTCCTGTATTATTTCTAGTTATCATTGATTGTACAAAGCTGGCTCCTCTTGCTTCGTTTGCAATATAATCTTGAAAACTCGAAAGCGTAGCTTGTGCTTGATTTGCTGCTATCTTCTTCCCCTACGTCAGCTGCATTGAAAACCGCATTTTCTGTATTATTTCTTGCAGTAATTGCGGGCTCGTCAGGTAACTGTTCAGGCTAAGCGACTCAAACGTGGCAACTAGATTTTGAATAGTGTCTGAAAAATTTTACAGATTTGAAAAATCATTCGTTTTGACATAAGGCATGCACCTGACTTTCTCCACTAGCCACCTAACTATGAACTCTGGTCTGCCAAACCTATCTGTTAGAATTTCTAAAATTTTCTAAGATTTTCCTGAAATTGATAATCCTTCTACGGCTGGTCTGGCCTCACCCTTTAAACATTTATTTAATCGACATGTTTTCTTGGTCGGTCAAGCCTAACTATTTTGTGCTACCTTCAAATTGATTAAAAAATGTAGTCCATTCTTTAAGAAATTCCGTGAATATCGGTAATGTAATTCTTTATCAATACTTTGTCTAGCCAAAAATGTTTTAAATGTATTATCTATTTTAAGTTGACTTACTTTTGTATTTTTCTCGTCACCATCAATTCCTGGTATTTCTTTGCTGCACTGTATTATCACGCAGCCAATTTGCCACCTTGCTTTTTTCTGATAATGTATCCTGAGATCCTATATTACTACTACTCATACCTTCAGCTGTGGATACTTTTCTTTCTTCTTCTTCTATTTTTTTAGTTTGAACCTATTCTTTATCATATTTTTCTCTCTAACTTTTTCATGTTTAGTTCTTCCAGTTCTAAAATTTTGGCCATTTCTTCATCCGCCTCAATTTGGGCCTCCAATAATCTTTGTCTCCTGGTATTACTACTAAAGTGTTAAGAACGGGACTTATTTTTCTGCTTCTCTGCCGCTCGACGACTACCTGGATCACTTCCCAAATCGCCTAGACTTTGAACATTAGTTCCCTGTAAAGATTTTCTCGTGCCTCCGTGAACAACAGCCTTTCTTCTTATTATAACACCCATATCTGCGTCCATTTTAACTCGAAGGACCATCAATAATGTACGCTCGTGCCGTACTATGTGACTGTATAATAGAATAATGAAAACTCTAGCTTTTCATACAAATTTAGTGACAAATCTTGACTAATTTTTTGCATTCAAAAAAAATATCATAACCATGACATCACAAAAAATAAAAATCAAGCAACAAATATATAGAGACTAAAGTCTACATCCTTTAGTTGCCTTCTATTCTATTCTTGAACATATACGTTTGTCTAAAATTTTAATTGACTTATTTGTAAACACATTATAATGCAATGTAACCACACATTAATAAATAAACTGAATTTAAATAATTACTTTAGTATTAGGACTGGACTAGCTAATTTCAAACTTAGGAAAAGTTATACTTAAGCATTTCCTTACTCTACTAGAAGACGAAGTATAACCACTTATGTTCTGTTCTTTATAAGATTTATAGCACCTTTTCATTAGTCCATTGGATGCACATATTTCTTCTTTGATTGCACGGCGAATCACGTTTCTTCATGTTTTGTATTCACTGTTGCTGTAACGGTTAAATATACTCGTTGCTCCAGATCTCCGTTAACTAATGTCACAAAAATCTCAAACTTCGGACTATTCACTAATGTTCTTATAACTATTTAGATTTTTTAACATGTATGTATTTATGTAATTCCTTTTAATTTCACTTAAATGCAATTATTTTATGTGAGTAAATATTGCTAATTAACTCTCACTAGTAATTGTAATAAATGCTTCGCAGACATTTATTTAGGTCAAGATTTTAACTTTATAAATTTTGTAATGTTGACATTTTGTTTATTTCAGTTTAAACGATCAAACCTATTTTAAATGGTCATGATACTTTTCTTGTATTATTTGGTTTAAAGAAAATTATTTTAAAAATAAAACTTTATTATTTATTTAAGCACAATTACTATGTCCGCCACAGATATTCTGCTGAATCACTCCGTTTTTCTTTGACTACGAACGCGCGTCGCTTAATCTTAAACGTCTTATGCTGCCTCATCCCTCTGTTAATTTCTCTTTTATAAGTAATTTTTCTACTACTTTCATTTTAACTTTATTAGCCAATAAAAATGCGTAATATGATTTTAAAAAATGCACCTGACCTTTATTTCCTTTAATTGTTTCACAATATGGTGCAACGTTGTGCAATCTTTCGCAATAATGCCCATAACTCTGATAATCGGTTATAAAATGTAATTTGGATCATTTTCCTATGAACTTCTGGCCCAAACAAACGTACATAATCCTTTTTAGCGAGGAAAATCGAAGCAAATTTTTACAAAATTTGAGTGAAAAAAGGCAAACTTAATAAAAAAATTTAACAAAGCAACATGGATGCTACATCCACCTTCAAAATCTCATCAACAAGAATCGCACAGTAGTCTTTACGCATAAACATCAATGAAACTGATGTGCGAGCGGATGCGTACGAGTTCTAACTAAAAAAATTAAATGCATGTCTTTATGCAACTAGATATGCAACACACGCTGCACGCAATGCATGTTAAGTTGCCTAAATAAACGTAAATTTTATTACAAACGTAAAAGTTTGTTACATATTTTCATGCTCATAGTGGTACAGGCTTTATTGTACGGACGTGACAGATGTGAATTGAAAACTTATGGGTTAATATTAACAAGAAACCAGAAGCAGGTAAGAATACTTATAGTCCCTTCAAATTAACACTTAAAACTTTAATTCAATTTTGTAGCTGGCTGGACAAAATGACAAACAGACTAGTAAGTCTAGCTTACCCCAATAACCGAAACTTTTACCGCTGGACTTTCAAAACTTGATAATCAAACGTCATTTTTACGTTTTAAAATGCCAACACTCCTTGAAAATGTTAAATTAGTGGTATTCGTTTTTTTAGGAATTCCTCATGAATTATTAAAATTTAAGCGAGTCATTGTATCTGTTTAGCAAAACGATATGTGAAAATATAAAAATACACCATTTAAACCCGAAATATAAGTATATTAGTAACAAAACGATATGTTTGCCTTTATAAACAACATAAAAATAAACAAAACAAGATTCATTCCTCCGGTAAAACCCTTACCCTAAATTTCTTCGTTAAATATACTATCAAATTAACTGACACTCTTTTAAATTTCAAAACATTTCACAGATCGTGATCTTATAGGTGAAATTAAAGGTGTCGATTAGATTTACAATTGGACGAGGTGGTGGTGGCAAATGCGTACAACTTAATTTTTTCAATGTTGGTTTATTTCCAGAGCTGTTTTTTAAATGCCTCTATTTCGCGGTAGGTGAATAGATGCTTGAAATGGGATAAGACCACGCTCCGTGGCTAGTCTTTGTTTTTCCCACAAAGAAGTGCCGTTGCCCACAAATTAGCACTATCTTTCTCTCCTTTGGTGTTTTCTTAAGGGTGGTGCTAGCTTTGTAGGTACTAATATAGTCACACCCAGATTGATGAATGCACCTGTACCATCCATATTGCATGGTGCAATTACATAGAAGAATTAGAATCTAATTTGGTAAGAGGTTATTCTTTCCAAAAACATGGCCAATTGGAAAATACGTGCAATAGGATTTTCCACCGCACTATTTGTATTCAATAAGGTTTACTATACACAGTGGACCAAAAGACTGGAAACTCTCAATTATCTAGTGAATTGTTAGTCGAAATTGTACAAAATTTGGGATAAGCCTATTTTAGGATACGGAGATTCCAGATTTGACATTTGCAATGTTGTCAGATTTGCTGTTTCACTGATATTATTAGTCCCTTTGGTTTTTTAAATACATAACCCTGCATATGCAGTCATTGTTGGAATCTTCTCCTCAATACGAGTTCAACCGTATGCAACACATGATTTTATATAGTCTAGGAAGTCTGGTAACGCCTAATTGTGTCAATAAATTTTTTAATACAAACTATTTTCAACTACATTAAAACGTAACAATTGAAAAATTACAACATTATTAACAAAATGATTACTCAACCAAGTATTCAAAATATGCGCATTTGTGAGTTGACAGCACCCTAGTCGAAGGTGGAATGTGAATTTCTCCATGATTGTCTAGAAATTAATCGTGATTCAGCTATAATTCGTTGCCTTAGCTCTGCAAAACTTGCTGGTTTAGTTTTGTAAACTGAATTATTCAAGTGTCCCCAATAAAAATAATCTTTAGGAATTAAATCAGGTGAACGTTTAATACCACATCGCCTACCAATCCATCGTCCGGTATATATCTCATCTAAATAACGCCGAACACTTACACCAAAATGAGCTGGAGCTCCATCTTGCTGAAACCATCTCTGATTAAAATTGACTCGAAACAAGTTTCTCAGTGTAGGAACAATTTCATTTCACAGTAGCATTTCATACTTAACTGACGTTAAATTTCCTTCGATAAAGAACGGCCCAATTAACTGAGTACCCACTGTACCTGACCATACATTTAATTTGTGTGGTCTTTAAGTATGGTTTTCACGTATCCAGTGTGGATTTATGCACTCCAGTACCTTAAATTATGTCGATTTACACTCCCACAGAGTGTAAAGGTTACTTCGTCGGAGAAACATGGTAACGAAATTTCTGTCATTTCCAATTTCATCCATCATTATCTCAATAACTCTAACCTACGGCTGAAGTCATCTTCACTTAATTCTTGCAATAAATGAATTTTGTATGGTTTAATGTATTATTATGTAACACACGTACGACTGAAGAATGGTCTATATCATATAATTGTGCAACCCTGCGTGAGGATTTATGTGGATCTTCAACGAAACTCTACATTAAATCTACAGTTTTGTTGTCATTTATAACTGTTTTTGGTCTACCTGATCGGTATCTATATTTTACTCCTCCATAGCCCTGAAAGCTCTTTACAGTTTTTTGCACCGTCGCCTTTTGGATAGGAGAACGGTTTTGGAAAAGTATCGTTGAACAATTTGGTTACTTCACTATAAGTTCTTTTTCTGTCGCCGTACCTTTTCATTATTAGCAGTAGTAACTCGACACTCCCACTTCCAGTTTATTACGTCTCAAGCCCTGCCCCCTGTGACACTGTAACTTTCACTTTTTTTTATATTCCTACATGGGGATCGTACTTTTTCACCCGCATGACTTCTTTTCGGGGGCCATTTTCAACCCTTGGTGAAATTTTCGCCCTAATTTGGTTGTATTAAGAGCCTTTTTGGCCGTTCAGCCCCTGGAAGGTGTGCAAATGCGTGCGCATACAGTGTTCTGAATGGAGGTCCTAAGGACAACCCATTTCACCTGATTAGTTTCTGATAGGTTCTTAGCCCCATCCAGTTCAATCAATCAGATCAATAAATCAATCAATCAACTAAATCAATCTCAATAAGAACCAGATCATACCTTACAGTTTACGAAAACCAAGTTTCAGGTCAAAAATACTGATTTGATCTAATTAATTACAGCTTGCTTACTCAACATTAGCCACAGTTCAAAATACCAAATGGCTATAACGGTAATAAAGGACAAAAGGTTTTAATGGTTTATTATTACATGCGAATCAATAACTACGAAGTTTAAGACCAACAAATACGTGCCGCACAATGGTATTAATTAATTTATTAGAAAATATCGTAACACACATTTATCTAATTAACTAAACAAATGAGTAGTGATCCAGTAGAATAAGAGCTGATGCAGAGTTCGTTGGTTTATGACAGCCTCCTCCTATAATAAAATTTACAGGTGGTAGGCATGTATACTCTATGCCAGCCGGAGAGGTACCACCACCCTTACCATGGGCTCCTAAATATGGGCTCCTAAATATCGGGTCTTTGATTTTCTGAGCTCGATAAGGGCCGCCGGTTACCTTTTCCATCATCCTTAATCTATTCTCATCCTTATTCTTCCTTCTCGCCCTCACTGTCTTCCTATCGGATTAAAAGTCCCAAATTAAAAAATAAGATGACTGTAGTTTCTAGGGTAATAAATCCCGGACGTAAAATCCTGCCCCATTCGGATGTTCGGGAGAGCAGGCCCCAAGCGACCTCGGTCATCGAAAGTATCAACTTTCTGATTCACTACTCACATTTTTCTACACGGCTTCTAAGCTCTGGAACGATTACCCTAGTTCCTGTTTTCCTCTCACTTATGATATGAGAAAATTTAAGGTAGCTGTTCATAGGCATCTATTGGCAATTCATTATACCTCTATCCATCCTCCTAAGTGTTCCTGAGAGCTTTAGCACGCTAGGTCTAATTTAGCCTGTTCAGGTTCACAATCATAAAAAAAAAGAAATAAAAAAAATAATAACACATTAAAATTTTTATTGGCATTTTTGTAAACAATATCAAGTAAAATATATATTAAAAATAATTCGCATACCTTCAGATGTGTTTTTCTTTCGACTGTTCTAATAATAACTGTATTGGAGAACTAAACTAAATATTGGAATATTTTATGCAGTTTACTAAACCCGTTTTGTGTTTTTACTTATGAATAGTTGATACAAAACTGGCTATTGGTTTCTCCCATCATTAAGTAATTTGAGGAATGTAAATATACAAATCTAATTATCTTACCTCACTGCGACTTTCCCTTTGGAAGACTACTTGGAGCCACCTTATTTGAATTTATATAAAACCTTGTTATTTACCACATACATTTAAAAGATTTCACGTATATGATAAAACTGTTTTTATGGAATGCAGTTATTATTATTAAACAGTTATACAACTTCATTTTATATGAACTAGAAAGTAACAGTGAGCCGTCAACATCGTGTTAATTAATGTGTTTACAAATATTTTAAAATGTTGCTGCTGCATAAAATACATTAAGGTCTAAATGTTAGATGAAATAGTAATAATCATTTCTACCCTGAAGCAATAGCGCTTTTTTATAAAGGCAGATTCTGTATCTAAGCGGTCAGCACCTATACATTCGAAAAAATCGTGCCTGATTTATTTGTATGGTCAATTACTCACACACACACACACACACACACACACACAAATTACATTAAAATAAATAAATAAATGAGCGGCAATTAAGTGAGCAGGTAATTAAACATTATAAATTAGGCAGAGGCGGCGCCGGCTCTATTACAGTAAACATTCGCTAGTTTAAAAATATACCACTAGATGATGTCACAGACAAAACCCTGATTACTCCTAGAAATATAACGCCAGGTGTTACCTCCTTTAATACAGAAAAATGTTAATTAGCCCATACACAGCTAGATGACGAAACAAATTCAAATTTCCCAACAAGGGGCCACGACAGGGGGCGCAGGCCCTAAAACAAGTTCCTATGTCTGTCTTATAAGTTAGCAATAGGCCCCTTATTAGAATACAAGTTCAAATTTCTCGCAATAAATAATCAGAATATAAATATTTAAAGACAAATTCAAATTCAAATTTCCCGCCAAGGGACCAGGGGCGAGTTGCAAAGCTCTATGTGTATCTTATAAGTTATCATTAGGCTTCCTTATTACAACACAAGTTCAATTTTTCCCTCATAGACGGCGCCACAAACAAATTCATTTTTGGTCGAGGTGCGAGGACCTGAAAGTTAGTTGCCAAGCCCTACATCTGTCTTATCAGTTAGCATTATACCCCTTATTACAATACAAATTCATATTTCCAGCCATAACCTGCAGAGACTTAAATACAAACTCAAATTCAAATTTCCCGCCAGGGGACCAGGGGGCAGAGCCCCGAGAGCTAGTTGCCCAGCCCTACACCTGTCTCACAAGTTAGCATTGCGCATCTTATCATAATACAAATTCAAATTTTCCGCAAAGGGTACCACGACAATACACAAACCCCACGACCAAGTTCCGATCACGATAAGGGGCGAAGAACCGAGAACAGGTTTCGACACCTTACAATCACAGTTATGTTCGGCGAGGATTGGAGTGGGGTCGCTGAAACAGCTTTCGTATAATACTTGTTTTTTAACCATTCTACTCTGATAAATAAAAGCATTTTTAGTAGTTTAGTGGTTTTAATTAAGAGTTCCGTAACAAGAGAGGGGCGTGCATGATTAACTTCTATTGCAGAAAAATTTTCGGTGAAAAAAATCTGCGACCACAAATATATTCTACTCTGTCTTATATCCTGCTTATCTTTTAACATTAAGATAATTCTATTTTGTTGTTGTCTTTTAAATAGTAATGGAACATACAAATAAATCAAGCATAATTTTTTCGAGTGTATATGTGCTGACCACTTAGATAGAGAATCTGCTTGTGTAAAAAGCACTATTGTATCAGGGTAGAAATTATTATTATCATTTCATCTAATATTTAGACCTTAACGTATTTTTTGCAGCAGAAAAATTTAAAAATATTTGTAAACACATTAATTAATACGACATTGACGGCTCATTGCTACTTTCCAGTTCATATAAAATGAAGTTGTATAAATGTTTAATAATAATAACTGCATTCCATAAAAACAGTTTTATCATATACGTGAAATATTTTAAATGTATGTTGCAAATAACAAAACATCGTTTTATATAAATTCATATAAGGTGGCTCTAAGTAGTCTTCGAAAAGGGAAGGTAAATACGAGTTGCAATAAGGTGATAGAAATAATTAGGTTTTTATATTGACATTTTACAAATTACGTGATGATGGGTGAAACCAATAGCCAGTTTTATATCAACCATTCAAAAGTAAAAACACAATACGGGTTTAGTAAATTTTATAAAATATTTCAGTATTTAGTTTAGTTCTCCAACGCAGTTATTATTAGAACAGTCGAAAGAAAAACACATCTGAAGGTATGGGTATTATTTTTAATATATGTTTTACTTGATATTGTTCACAAAAATGCCGATAAAGATTTTAATGTGTTATGTCATGAACTAAACAACTCTGTATCAGCTCTTATTCTACTCGATCTCTACCCATTTGTTTAGTTAATTAGATAAAGGTGTGTGTTACGCTATTTTCTAGTAAATTAATTAATAGCATTATGCGCTACGTATTTGTTGGTTTTAAACTTCGTAGTTATTGATTTGCATGTACACCTTTTACTTCCGTTATAGCAATTTGGTATTTTAAACAGTGGCTGATTTTCAGCAAGCAAGCTGTAATTAATTAAACCAAATCAGTATTTTTAATTAATTAAACCAAATCAGTATTTTTAATTAATTAAACCAAATCAGTATTTTTAATTAATTAAACCAAATCAGTATTTTTGAACTGTAAGTTGGTTTTCGTAGACAGTAAGGTATGATCTGGTTTTTATAGAGATTGATTTAGTTGATAGACTGATTTATTGATCTGATTGATTATTTGCTTGTTTGAGAAAGAACCGGGAGAGAGAGAGACGTGCGTGAACAGCTTCTATTGCAGAAAACGTTCATTAGTCTATACACCACTAAATCGCGCCAAAAACAAACCCTAATTAGTCCTACCGTTAAGTGACGCTACCTTTATTACAGAAAAAATATTCATTAGTCCATACACCACTAGATGACCCTACAAGCAAATTCAAGTTTCGCAACAAGGGGGCCACGACAAGAAGACACAGACCTAAGACAAGTTCTTGTAGTTGTCCTACAAGTTAGCATTAGAGCCCCTTATTAGAAAATTTCAGATTTCCCACCGTAACCATTGCAGAGCCTTAAGCCTCCAATCAGAGCTCAGAAACTGGATGGGGCTAAGAACCAGTCAGAAACTAATCAAGTTAAATGGGCTGTCCTTAGGACCTCCATTCAGAACATTCTATGCGCACGCATTTTCCTACCTTCCAGGGACTGAACGGCTAAAAAGGCTCTTAATACATTCAAGGGGCTGAAAATGGCCCCCGAAAAGAAGCCATAAAAAGGAGTGAACTGACAAAAAGGTTTCTTAGCACAACCAAAAGGGCTCTAATTACGGTGAAAATTCCATCAAGGGTTGAAAATAGCCTCCGGAAAGAAGCCATGGGGGTGAAAAAATACGATCCCCACGTATGCATATAAAAAAAAAAAGTGAAAGTTAAGCAGTCCCAGGGGGCGGAGATTGTGGCGGAAAGAAGTGGAGGGCAAAGTGTCGGGTTACTACTAATGGAATAGTAATTCACTATTTTACATTATAAAACCATTTTAGAGAAACAATTCATTCTGCAGAAATTTTCAAAACCGTTCTAACTACTGTGTGTTTTATTTAATAATATAAATGGGAGCAAATGTCAAAATCACAGCATTCCATATTTAAACATTTAAATTTCTGCAAATCTACATATTTTCCACTATTTTATGTATTTAGAACCTTCTAGGCTACATAAAATCATAAGTGATACATATAGTTGAACTCGTATTGAAGAGGAGATCCCAATAGTGACTGCATATAGAGGGTGCTGTATTTAAAAAAACAGAGTGACTAATAATATCAAAGAAACGGAAAATTTGGCAACATTGCAAAAGTTAAATCTGGAATCTCCGTATCCCAAAATAGGTTTATTCCAAATTTTGTTCAATTCGGACTAGCAATTCACGAGATAATTGGGCGTTTTCAAAGTTTTGGTACACTCTGTATATTACTTTTTCAACGAGTTGGTCTCGGAAATAAAGATTTTAATGGAATATGTGTGCAAGGTTGTAAGTTAATTTCACATTCTTTTTAAATTACACATTAGTGTTATATTTGGAATTGTCACTTTTCTGGACTTTTTTAAACAATTTTTTCACACTTACTGAAATTACATGGTCACCTCCTAACGTTATTACACTCAAAATTATTTACTGTTAATATAAATTCCATCATCTAGGCACCATAAGAAACAAAATACATTCACGTACCATTCAAAATGAAACAATACCAAACACTTTTCAATAGCTAAGCTATCATTAGCAGTTGACTGGGACGAACTAATTAAATTTCTAGTGTACCTACATAACGTTAGCTTATCTGGTGAAAGCAAAAGTGAAAGTTATGTAAGTTTAATAAGTTCTAAGCAACCTAAAGATCGTTGATCGCCATCATTCACTAGAATTTCTTTGTTTTTGAGGACCTCTAAACTTTCACAGCAATCAAGTTCGCAATTAATGGCATGTTTGATTAAATATACGTTATCTATTACATGACTTCTATTAAACACATGTAGAGCTACGGCAGGCTTGTCCCAACGTTTGTATATGATATAAGCTAAATGTTCTTTAAGGCGAATTTTGATATGTCGTTTAGTTTGTTCTACATATATTTGTTCACTATTTTTACAATTAGTTTTGTAAATTCCGAACCTACCCTGCTTATCCACCTGATATTTTGGATTGACTAAAGGAGTTTGCAAACTCTTTAATTTTTAATCAAACATGGCAGTTATAAATACGTACTTTATTACTATGAAAAGTTAGAGATCTCAAAAAGAAACAAATTCTAATGAATAATGGCGATCAAGGTCCTTTGGGCTACTCAGAATTCATTAAATTTTCATAACGCTTACTTTCACTTTCACCAGATAAGGTGTACATAGTAGAAATTTCTTTAGTTCGTCCCAGTAGACCGCTAATGATGATAGCTTAGCTATCGAATCTCGTCTGGTATTTATGAAAATATAAACTTTCACCATTATCACACATTTTTGGTTTAGTTTTTAATGGTGCATTTACATTATACAATCTAAACGTTTCGATAACACTTACAGTTATCTTCGTCAGTAGTAATATTTGCTAAACATTGTTAAAGATGTTATAAACAATTTTGTCAAAGTTGAAAAATTAGAACATAAACATGAGCCTGCTATTAATATAACAGTTTGAGAAACGTATAAAGCCAACTATAAAATTTGTATAATTTAAATACACCATTAAAAAATTCCAAAAAAAGATAAATATTTTACTCGTTTGGTATTGTTTAATTTTTCTGTAGTATTGTCACGTGCTGTTAAAATTTACCTTACATTGTTTTTATTTTTCTCGACCTTTAGGGCATTTAAAACGTTATACGGTTATTGAAAATTTAGATATATTCGAACTTAAATTTTGAAAGCACTAATAGAGTTACAAATTTTACTTTGTTTGGCGATGTTTGAATTTATTACAAATGGGAGTAGTATTTAGTACCCAGTTTTGTGTGAATGGTATACACAACTACGATTAGGTTCCACTCGTCGACGATTGTAAAATAGTAGAGGGAATTTTATATGGAACTTTAACATTTTTAGTAACTAGAGAATAATCGTATTTTTAAGTAATCGTTAACTATAGTTTAGTTTGAGTTAAAATTAGGTCATTGAAATTGCTTCTTTGTAATTAAAGTTACTTTACGAAATGGTAGCTTGCAGGTTTAAAACATGCGTGACTGTATGACGGGAAGTGATTTTGAGAAATTAATTTAAGAAGACAGAGTAGGGTTTTTATAATACGTTGGTTTAGAGTCGATTTTTCAAAGTTTAGAGGCGGCGAAAACAGATCTTAAATGCCAGTGACCTATTTTTCTACTCGCTTCCCGAAACTCATCTCGTTTTTACCGTGCTTACTATTTGAAGGAATTGCCTTTTCACGATTGATGATTTGATGTAAAATGTAGTATGGCGAAATCTGTTAAATTTGTAAGAGGTTCGAGATGTAGACGAGAGAAGTTGGACGCTGAACGCAGGATGTACTGGATTTGCTTAACTTCCACCGGGGTTATTTGAACTTATCGTGGGGAAAGTTTTCCCTTCACCTTTTTTGGATTTTAAAGAATATTCAGCCACCTTGTTATGTTGTGTATTGATAGTCAATAGTTGCATTTATAGGGGGTCCATCGAAGAGTAATTACTGTTTAATGCTAGTGCTATTTCGCTATTGTTGGAATATGAACACGCTTTTCCGGATTTTTACATTGAAAGTTCAGTATAATCACAATACAAATAGAAAAATTAATAATTGTAATTCTTTGCTTTAGTGAATTTTCTGTGTGTAAATGACAAAAATCCGTGTCATTACATTATCTGCGCTATTTTTATTATATACCGATTACTGTATACTAAAATTTCATGCTACGAAAATTCGTCAAATTTATGTTTTTGACGTTATTATTATTCCTTTAATGTGTTTATTAAAATTAAGGTACTAAAATATATGATTTTGGGAATTTGAACCTTGCAAGAGTCAACTCTATTTGACTAATAGATTTTACAAAATTAAGTGTGTTTTAACGTCTGTGTCAATACTCTGATTGTTTAATTGATTTCTTTGCTATTGTCGGAATAGACGAATACCGTTGGTGAACTGGGGTATTATTTCGTACTGAGTGGAAAGGTATATGTGACCTCATTCCTTTATTATCGCGCATTATTATTCACATAGTACCAAGTCTAAAAGATTAAATATTTTGGTTACGTTCAAGTTACCGAGTGATCTATTTATTTTGTGGAAATTTTGATTCATGCAACTTTACAGCGACAACGTGCAATTATTTTTTTATATTCTTAATGACAGCTTAAACGTAACAACTTGTGGGAGGTTTCGTTGATACATTATTTGCTATTTTGTTTTCTCATAGATGAAATTTTGTTTTGAGATTTAACCTCACGTAAATATAGAATAAATAAGATCGTTGACCGATAAGCTAGTCTATTAGCACGTCATTGTATTGCGATTACGTGCAAATGTTTTGATGTTTTGTAGGACACATCGGGCCGAGCTACTGATTCACCTGGTTTGCCACAAAAGGTATGTAAGTTATTATTCGTTTTTTTTCTTGGAACTTAACTGTGAACTATTTGCATTTAGATATTACGGCCCATATATTAACATTTATAAACATTCTGGCGCCTCTGTAATTTATGACTTACCCTTATTGTGTTTTACGTATTACGAGCTTTTAAACACAAAAATTAGTAATACGACTACTCTCTTTATTCCACTGAGCTACCGGCCCCTTTCTTATCTGTTACTTCCGATTTACTGCCATTTTCGCGCGTAACAGTATGTGGGTACGTTTTGTTTGTGGTAGGTCCTACCATAGTTCCAGTGTTCTAAATTTTCCATCTGGGGGTCACCAAAATACATATCTATCGATTATCTTTTTGAGGGCATCGTAACAGGTTAGTCTACAATCACATTAATTTCACCTGGATGTCGAGGCAATGCATTTATGATAACTAATTGTATAACACCAATCTATGTCTCTGCACAAATGAAAATATTGTAACTATTATGCTGTGACAATATATAGTGATTCTATTTGAACTATTTGATTATTCGTACTAGTTGTACGTTATCTACAATATTGAAAGTGAGTTAAATGAACAAATTCATACACATTCACTTACATGTGTGTAACCTGTATATCTTTACTTATTTGCTTTTAACTGTCAGTTTACATTGACAAAATGTAACAGTGGCCCTTACACCGCTTCACTGCTTCAACTTTGGTTTGAATTATGCATAAAGGTCGTTAATATAAATTCTATTTTATTTGTATTTATCTGTCATAGCTTTAAATACAGACAGTTTCACATGAAGATTGGTTTGGTCCAGAAAAAATTATTGCCTTAGTTACTTACACCCTTGACCTCAACGATCTACATTTCTCTAGGTTTACAAATAACTACTTACTTTGATGTGCTACTGCGTTCTACAGAATTTTGGTGTCTCGTCTAAACTAATATTAGTGTGTTAAAACCGAAAATTTGAGTAACTTAAAATTTGATTTCTTTTTTATGTTTATTAAATAAACGAATTTCTAATTACGGAACATTTAATTTCTTGTATTGATTTATCTTTGACCTGTATACGTGGTAATTTAAATTTTCTCCTTAAGCTCCCTTCTCTATTTATTCCCTTATTGAATTTTCAGGGTTTTAATTTAGAAAATTCATAGCACCTACTGTTACTACTAAAAGGTCTTACGATTACCTACATTTTTACTAGTCTAGTGCAAATAATAATTCTTTTGACCACGCACCTAAAGTGCTCTTATTACTTTGCTAACTACTAGGTTATAATTTATACTCATTCTACGGTATTGCAAGGAAGTCATAGATAATTACAAACATTTTTGCCTCCTTTACAACGGACTAACGTACTTTGGAGGTTTTTGTTAGCAGTCTTGATTAGAAATCTTTGACTTTGCTCGAGACGGAATGAAACCAAATGTCTGACCTCGGGATAGTAGGTGCGTAATAGTACTTTCATGATATATACCTTGCGAGAAGTGTCTGACAAGGTAACACACATTTTGAAAATTCCCGTTATTGTTCTCTATCAATGAGAACAGGAGCATCAGTTTTTAGCGAGGGTCGAGCGTGTGTCACTCCAAGAGAACGAAATTCTTTACCTACGTTTAGAATAGCTGGTAAAAAAAACAGTTCGACGGAGTTAATGACAAGCATTATTTCACGTAGCTGTACGCCCTGATTATAGTCTTCAATTGCAAGATGGGTCAGTGGAGAAACAATAACTTAATTAGTACGTTTTGCTAGATTTTCTTGTAAAATATAAGGAATTATGCAACATCTTTGCAGAGGAACGGATATTGTGACTAGTGTATAGCGGTCGATTCGTTTTGGACATCTATTCGTTTAATCCAATAATCACCTGGGTTTTCTGATGAAAATGGTCTCCTATTTCAAAATATTTGCAAATTTATATTTATTTTACGGAGCTGAACACGAGTTCTGGCATAACGTTGATGAGACATTCAACATAACGCTTTTGTTTTTGCAAGGATGTTGTAATTTACTGTCAAAATACGTCTTAGTAGCTCGATGATTGCTTAAATATCTGCCTAGAATATGTGCATAAGTCCAAGCAGATAGTCGTCGAAACAAATGAGTTAGAGCTGCTTAGACTATTTTCTGGTGAAACGTATTGTAGCAATACATTTCAATTTGGTGAGAGGTTAGTACTTTGTTTCCGGTATTTAGGATTGTGATCTCCCGGTTTTAAACCTGAACAATACTCAGTTAGGACCCTACACGTCTGGAAACATCTGGAGCAGAAGTTTAGCAATTAATAGCCAATTTAAATTTACTCTAGCCAGGATACTACTTGAAGAGGACCGCGAATACGTTGGTAGTCATCCCATACTGATTTACCTTTTACATACTCAATTGCCCACTTCATTGAAAGATGTGTTTTTTTAGTTCCTACTGTACCTTAACCTGATAACTTGGTGATAAAAAATTCAGACAAAAAATAAGTAAAGAAAATTATGCCATGCTTCCTAATAATTTTGGTAGCTATGCCATTTGTCGATCTAGAATTTACAAACATACATGCATCTTTTGAAGCCTATTTAAAAATGACTTAGTCACCGTTACTGGTACATATTAGGACCAATTGTCATACAGGACTTCAGGTATCTGCATATTTGTTGCTAGAGGTTCTCTAAAGACTTGGTTTTAAATCGGTCCTTCTTGTTTACGTATAAAGTGAATACGGGTTTTCATCTAAATGTTATATTATAACACCATTTTTACCTTTCAATGTGCACCTACTATGTAGGTAGGTATGGACACTTATGCAATTGACTATTTTTCACTATCGTTAAATCGATTAACTCATTTTACAACGTTTGGCCAGCTTTCGCTTAGATCGGCCATGATGTACGCGCGCGTGTACGTGTGCGTGTGCGTGTGCGTGTGCCTGTGCGTGCGCGTGTGCGTGTGTGTGCGTGTGCGTGTGCGTGTGCGTGTGCGTGTGCGTGTGCGTGTGCGTGTGCGTGTGCGTGTGCGTGTGCGTGTGCGTGTGCGTGTGCGTATTCGTGTGCGTGTGCGTGTACGTGTGCGTGTGCGTGTGAGTGTGAGTGAGCGTATATGCTCGTGTGCGTGTGCGTGTGCGCGTACGTCTGTGTGTCCGTGTGCGTCTGCACTATTGATTTCACGCTTGTAACATATGGAACGTTACTGATTTTAGAAATTACCGCCATAACCCTTTAGGGTACGAATACTCTGTACACCCTCTTGTCAACATTTAGATGCCGTCGGAAACTCCAATCAGCAAGATTTGTCCTATTTACGAAAGAATGTATATTCGGTAGTAATACTATAAGTACGTCAAGATAATTCAGTTATACATCGATAACTTGTTGCATAATTACAAAGAATGTCAGTTTGACAGTTTAATTTATCCAATCGCTAAATAACGTTGTAATAAAGGTCTAAAACTAGCTGCTCTCTGCCATTTTCTACCAGACAGGAGCGTACTCCAAATATTTTTATACGTTTGTTTAATTTTCCTTTTTCTTGTTGCATTCTTTTTATATATAAAACTAAAATCATTTTAAACTTCTTGTAAACGCGCCGATAATATTATTTTCGCAGCCAAACTGAAGAGAACACCGGAGAGCCGCCGTTGTGGGCTCACCGCTGTCAGTCACACAGATGCCCGCCCATAAATCTGACGTCTTGAATATTTTGTATGAACCAAATTAAAGTGATTGCTAAGGAAATGTGAATAATATGAGATATTCTATTGGTAAAGGTATAGTCATGTACTATCAAAATTATTCCAGGTAACTTACCTTAATTGGACGTTCTGATTGGTTGAAAAATGTTACGATAAGAAATAATCTTGGAAATACACTCGTAATGCGTACCTGTCTAACTATTAGAAAAAAACTGGTGATTTGTTAGTTTTATTTGTATATTAATGCTTATTACCCTGTGGTTCTTTTATAAATTGTAACTTATTAGAAATAATTCAACCAGAAGCGTTACTTTTATTATATCTCCGCTTCATAAAGATAAATTCAGTTTTTATATCTCATTTTTAATTACCATCTGCCTTACATCAAACCGTTTAATTTTATCCGTAACAGTTAAAGGGAGATTTTTCGTAAATCTCACACCTGCTCTCAAGCGATTTTTGTCCTCAACCGTTTCTTCCACAAATTTAACAATTTCTTCAGCTGTCACATTGTTTACATTTTTTTTTAACACAACCACTGCCATCGGATGATTACTGTCTGTTTCATGAGGATAACCAAGAACCACAGCAGTTTCAACAGCTGGATGTTTAATAATGATACCTTCAATATCGCGCGGAATGATGTGTTGGTTTAGATACTTAAAGCTTTCCTTAATTCTATTTGTAACGAAAAAACATTTCTCTTCATTGTAGTAAACAATATCACCAGTTTTAAGCCAACCCTCTGAATCAAACGTTTCTGATGAATCTTGATTGTGGTACCCTGTAGTTATGACGTTGGATTTTAATCTAAGCTCACCCTGTTGATTAGGACCAAGGATTTGTTCAGTTTCAATGTCGACAACCTAAAACTGTCCATATTTTTTATCGTTGTCGTGTTTATCGTGTGCAAAAGTTACCTTGCAACAATAACCTTTCATTAAAGATCCAACCGAATTAATGTATTTTTCTGAAAGCTTTTGTCCTTCAGAATCCCATGGAAATTGCAAAGGATGGGTAAATGTTTCGCTTTGCCCATACCCGTAACGAAAAATGGTTTTAGGAAATACAGCTTTAATCTTCAAAATGTTTTCATTTGTTGCATAATTCCCACCACAAATTAAACGGTCTAAATTTGCAACATCGACATAATCAGGTTTCGCATGCTTAGTAAATGCCAAACACTGGATCGGGTTTAAAAAAGCGAAATGGATTTTGTACTTCAACATTCTCCATGGATCATTGAAATCAAACCTGGGAAAAACTAATCTTGCTAGTCCATTTGATACACTAATGTGTATAAACCTCGGGAAAATACTCCAATAGAGTGAAGTGAAGGACACTATAATTACATGATCCTTTTGATGTCTAAAATGAGTTTAGGTTTAGTGGTTGGTAATTAGAACTGTATACATACGGAAGCATATTATTTGATAGTATTGATGTGTGGGTATGACAAATGCCTTTCGGTCTACCAGTAGTGCCACTACTAAAAACAATTAAAGCAGTTTCATCTAGACTTTCAGCTTCTCTTGGACGAAAATCCTCTTCATCCGGGTACGTGGTCACAAATGTCGAAAAAGGTGTATGTTTTAATGTTTCTCCAAATACTACTATAAGTGGTTTCTTTGCAAGATGGTCTACTATTTCTTCTAGGAGAGCCACAGCTTCGTTAGAAACAAAAATTATTTTTGGGTAAACTTGTTCGAGTAATTGAATTATTTCTGCAGCTGACATACAAGGTTCCACTGCTGCCATAATTGCACCAGTGAAGAATGATGCTAGATAAGGCACACAAGAATCGAGGTGATTAAAAGAACACACTGATATAAAATCTCCTGGTTCTATTCCTTTATTTCGCATTGTAATGGCAACACGTATTGAACGTTTTAGTAACGCGTCAAAAGTCTGCTCCTCTCCAGTGATACCATCGATCTATCACAGAAATGTAATAAAATTGCAATACAAAATACGAAAGTTACCTGCGCAATTCTATCTGCATGTTTTAACATGGAATGAAAGTAAATGTATCCAATCCCTTTAGGATCGGGAGGATCGGGAAATTCGTCTGGCATGCACATTACGTGTGGGTGATCTAAAATAATTGTACTTTTCAGAAGATGCAAGAAATATTTGAAAAATAACTTTACATCTAATTGTGTAATTGCGGGTGGACTAAAATGAGTAGTTTTAGAAATATGTGGTTATATAAGAACTGCAAAAAGTGTTAAAAGTAATTTATCATGTAAAGAAATGTAAGCATAGAAGCATAGACTTACGATTGCGGTCATTCATTTTCATCAGGATATGATGGCGTCAATTGCTTGGAAAAACGTATTTATTCCACATCGCACATAAAGTATTTATCTTTTATGTATTTGGGTAAGATTCGCATATCTATAATTATAAAAAAAAGATAAATGAAATATCATATGCTTGATTACATGAACTATATTAAATGCTGCATTGATAGGTCGGTTCCGCGATACACGACGTAAAACTCACAATATATTCAATTTAAAATACAAGTATGTTTAAGTTCTTTGAGTCCGTTCTGAATTCTTTAAAATGGAAAAATCAATTAGCTGAAGCTAATGGTAACCTGTAAGAGTAAGATGAAAGGGAGATATAGCATGGGAGTAGATATGATTCCTGAATTTTTAATAAAAGATGCTAGATCTGTTTTATCTAAACCGTTAACGTTTTTGTTTAATGTAGTACTAAAAGCTGGTCATTTTCCCACCATATGGAAGTTGGTTAAAATCGTACCTGTCTTTAAATCTGGAGATAAATGTAACATTAGTAATTATCGCCCAGTGGCAATACTTAGCTTTTTTCAAAAGTATTTGAAGTTATTATTTTCAATAAAATTTTTTCAATTATTTCTACTTATATATCGTCGAATCAACATGGCTTTCTTTCCTGGGCGTTCAACGTCAATCAACCTTTGTATCATTACCCAATATATTTCTCAAGCAATGGATGAAAACAAACAAGTGGACGTTATTTACACGGATCTTACAAAGGCCTTTGATAGAATAAACCATTTGAAACTTTTAGAAAAAATGTTAGCGGTGGGAATTAACAGTAACATTGTTGAAGTTCTACGATCTTATCTACATAAAATTTGTTGAATACCAAGGTTTTTCGTCTTACGAATACATTGCTACAAGCGGAGTTCCACAAGGATCAAATTTGGGCCCACTTCTGTTTCTGTTGTTTTTCAATTCTGTGGGTGATAGTTTTAATAATAGATATCTATGGTATGCGGAAGACCTAAAAGTATTTAGAATAGTTGAATGTATTTCTCTGCAGAATGAACTTGAGGTATTGTTCAGTTGGTGCCAAGATAATGATCTAACGTTAAAGACTGATAAATGTTGTGTGATGCCATACACTAGAAAAATCATCAATATAGTTTTGATTACCATATTAAAAATAATAAATTGTCCATGGTCAACAAATAGACAGATCTAGGTGTAATATTTCATAGTAAACTGACATTTAACTTGCATGTTATTCAAGTTGTCAGGAATTGTAATCGATTACTAGGTTTTATTATAAGGAACAGTAAGTTGTTTAATTCATTGAAAATTTAATTACTTTATATAATGCTTATATTATTAGTAAATTAATCTATTATCTGGTCTCCTTGTCAGCAAATTTACATAAACATGCTAGAAGGAGTCCAAAACGATTTTTAAAGTATCTTATACAAAAAATACAAATTTTTGATGTTGATACGGTATTGTGCTAATGGTATCAAACTAATGTCTATAATAAACTACATACAAAATTTGATGAATTTTCAAAAAGGTTTCAGGGTAGGGTTTGCATAAAACGTTGCATCCAAAGTTAACGTTATCAAACACGTTCCTCTAAAAGGTGGAATGTATCTTAACATACCTAATTTCGCATTGTATAAAAGATAATAAATGCACAATGTATTGAGCATTCAACAAAGCGATAGAGGACCGATAAATCTCTTAATACTTTCTAACGATTACCAACATATCACTTTACATAGATTAAAAGTATGACAATTTCATATGTACGATAATGATTTATCAAAATATTACAAACTGAGCAAACGGTATTTTTAATACCATCCTGCCAACACCCTGACTAATAACCAAATTGATGTTTTTCATCCCACTACTGTCTGTCATATTTGCAATCGAGCTTTTCAGCCCGCTGACATTAACATTAAGGACAATAACCATTTGACGAGAAAGTGGCAGCCCAATATCTAAATTTTAAAGACCCGCTGACTGTCTCTGCTGTGGTACACAACTTGAGTGGTTATCACGCCAATTTCCTTATTTGAAAGCTAGCATTGGGTTTTCCAGGAGAAGTATCTCTATTACCTTACCCTATTTTAACTGTGGATAATACCATAACACTCTTGTTATAGTATGATTACTGGATGATATAAAAATAATTTTTATTGTTGTTTATGGTTTACTGGGTCGTAGGGTGCATAAGAATTTCTATATAGTATTGCGAAACAAACTACAATTGTATTGATTTTCTTAATAAATTACAAAATAAAAAATGATAAGACTTTATGTAAACAAAAAGTTAATTGTAGAATTAAAGATATACTGGGACCCCTAGTGGGTGGGGAATCTTGCTCGAACCGGTGTATTGGTATTAGTACATTATAGAGATTATTCCTTTTAATTGTTAATTTATTGTTAATAGATGATAAACTTTTGTTATGTGATACCAGGGGAATTTTTTTGAGTGCGATATAGGAAACACGCCTTATAAAACAAAAATGGCAACCTTTGTTTGTGCCGGTGTAACAAAACACTTAGGGTTGAAAATGTTGTAAAAACTTTTTCTTTACTTATAGTATTTCCGAACAGGCTAAGATTTTCCTAACATGCTAAAGCACTCAGGAACACTGGGAGCGTTTAGGAATATTGTGAGGCTGCCGAGAAATGTTTATGAATGGCTAGCTTAAATTGACAAAGTTTGGAGGAAAGCGGGAACTGGGTGGTGCATTCCGTAATTTGGTCGCCGTGTGGAAAATGTAGATTGACCCTGTTTAATGTGACATGATGGAATTTTCAGTGCGTAATTATGGTGTGAATGGTGTTCCTAGCGAGGATAGCCTGCGAAGGTATTAAAGAGTGTATTTCGGAATGACACTTGCCATGGTAACAGCGATAGAACAAGAAAAGAACCGAAACTATTCTATGCTCCTGGGGTTGTAGGTTAGAAGTCAGAGACGGGTCATTTATAAACCTTATAGTTTTCTTTGGATACGGTTCACCATATCAAGGGTGTTTTGGGGAGCACTGACCCTGAGGTGGGAATTGTATTCCAGATGAGGTCGAATTTGAGCCTTATACAGTGAAAGGAGTTGTTGCAATGTGAAGTACTGTTTAGATCTGTATAGAAAGCCCAATGTATGGGCAGCTGTTTTGCTGGCTGACAAAATGTGGTCAACTTGAGTTCTAAGCCATTCATATTTACAGCAGGAAATGATCGGTCTTTCTTGGTGGACACAAGGCAAGACTGCGTTTATCGGCGTTGAACGTGAGTAGATTATTCCGTCCCCATTCAAGGACGCGTTCTAAGTCACTGTTGATTGAGGCTGCAACTTCCTGTCTAGACTTATTGTTGTGGGAAAACTGAGAATAACTACAATGTAGAGTGCTGTCATCCGTAAAGCAATCGATCGGGTTATTTGTTGAGGAAATGAGGTAAATTATGTACAGCAGGAAAGGTATGGGAGCTATCACTGATCCTTGGGGTACACCTGCGTTAATAGTTGCTTTTTCTTAAAGAAGCCATCGACGACGACACTTATACGTCTTTTGTCAAGAAAGCTGGATATCCAATTGATGAGCGCATCGGGCAAGCTGAACGAAGTGAGCTTGGCAAGTATGCACTTGTGCCAAACCTGGTCAAAAGCTTTTGAAACATCTAAAGATACTATGCCTGTTTCACTGGACCTCTCTAATGTGTTATTCCAAAGTTGGGTGACATATAAAAGATCACCCGTTGAACGACTGTCTGAACCCATACTGGTGGTCGTTTAAAAGTTTATTGGACTCGAGGAACGAAAGTAGTTGGTGGCTTTCTCCATTATTTTCGACAGAATGGAAGTAATGGCTGTATTCGATAGGTCGATAGTTTGAGGGATCTATTTTGTCGCCCTTTTTAGGAATAGGCTGGATGGACATTTGCCAACTTCCACAATGAGGGAAACTCTCCAGATGAGATGGAGATCGAAAAAAGTTTGGATAATTCAGGTACTAACCAGGGGTACCATTTTTTAAGGACGATAGTTGGAATACCGTCAGGGTCAGTCGCCTTGTTTGGATCAAGTTTATTGATAATTGATTCCAGGAGCTTGTAACTAAAGTGGATTGGTTTAATAGCGTATGGAGTAGATTTGGACGACGGCACATTTTTACCAAAATCATTGAGACATGAATTTTATGCAAAGTAATCGACAAAGAGGTTGGCTTTTTCAGCACGATCAGCTACTACAGCTCCGTCGCGAAACGTGATGGGAGGAAAGGAAGATGTACTAAAGTGTTTACCGATGGATTTAGCTAATTACCAAAATTTACGACCACCCAAAGGACATGAGACTAATTCTTTGCATTTACGTTCTTCAAACATCTTTTTGTCCTTGGTGATGATGATTTTGAAACTATTCCTTGCGGAAATATAGTTGGCGTGATTTTCGATAGATTTATTGGTTTCCATTTGATGGAGGGTTTATGCTTTTGCGATAATGCATCAGTGCAAGCCCTATTAAACCAGGGTTGAGAACGGGCATAACCTACACTATTATGTTTGTGGAATGTATAACTCCATACCCATCAGGATAACTTCAGTTATTGAAAGAGCAGTTTTGAAGAGGAGGACCATTTAAAGAAATACTCGCGCCAGGGGAACGTTGCAAAAATATCGCTCCAGTTAGCTAATTTAAAGCACTACATAGTTCTATCTTTTTTTCGAGTAACAGTGGGATTGGGTACAAAGGAAGTTATTTCGATTAGGCAGTGGTCTGATTGACCAAGTGGGTAAATGAATATTGTTTCATAGACAAGTGGGTTGGTTGTAAAGAATAGGTCCAGGAGATGTGGAGTATGGTTGGGGTTGTCAGGGATTCTGGTTGGTTCGGAAATGATTTGTGTGAGATCACAAGATACAGCAAATGCTTCTGCCCTATGACCTGCGGGATTAGTAGTAGATGAAAAATGGAGCCAATTGGAATTGTGGACATTAAAATGTCTCACAATTGAAATATCGCAAGATGGAAACTTTTCTAAGAGGTAGTCTACTTTCAGACTAAGGTAATCAAAAAGATCTTGGAAGTTGTTATCATTAAGAGACCTACACAAACAACAGTAGAGTTTCACAAATTCGAGTCCAGAATGTTTTGCAAAGTGGACATCCTCTTACAATCTACGTTCTCCTTGGTATACGCACATACTCCGCCTTTAAGGCGACAGTTAGAGTGGAGGTTGTATCTGGGAAATTTCAGGTCCGGCGAATCAGTGGTTCCAAAGGAGACTTGTGTTTCTGATAGAAACAGAATGTCCGGTTGCACTTGTTCAAGGTGTTGGGGAAGACCATTAAGATTCGACCTGATTCCACGTATGTTGCAGTAATGAATCTAAATGTTTGCACTTTCGGTGACCAAGGTCGTTTGAGTCCTGCCCTCTCGGGCATCCGAATGGGCCAGAATTTTATCTTGCTCTTCTTAGTCTTCATTTTGGCATTGATGAATGTTTGTCCCCTCCCCACCAGAATCATTTGGGCGGATCGACGAATCGATGTGAGAGTGTGGGCATCTCGTCCTACTCTCCTGGTGTATAGCATCTGTTTTAGAACTCATTTTAAGGGTTTAGCCGTTAAAACGCCGCGCTTGGCAAGTGCATGTTGGCGAGTACATAAAAAATAAAGGAGAAAGTTACCGAGCTCATAAAATGGAAGCACCAATATTAAGGAGCCCATGGTACAGGTGGTGGTATTGCACCGGCCGGCATGGGGTGTACATGCCTTCCACCTATGAAAACTAAAAGGGTATTACAGGTGATTTTATTTAAGTGACAAAGACAAATATTTTTGTATGTAACTTGAAGTGTATGAGTATCTGGTGGTTAATTACAATATTTAATTGATTCTTGAATTAATTAAAGAAAGAAAACGTAAATTTTATGGATTCTGTTCAGCAGGTAAGTTTTCATTACGAATTAATATTTAGTTAAACATGCCTGACTTTATTTTGATTAGTTATCGAAGTAGTACGTGTTATAATTGATGTTCCTTTACTTTCAAAAGAAAACACATTTTCCTATCGAATTCAAATTCGTTTGCAAAATGGCAATGACGTGAAAGCTACTACTTTTAATAAAATGATTGAAATCGTGGAATATTCGCGTTTTATAAAAGCATCCCGGTTAATTACACAAATCTAATGAAATAGAACAGGTTTTAAAGCAAAATAAATTTTCTCATCTGGTCCCTTTCAAAAAATAGTTATTTGTGTTACAAGGGTAGAAAATGGGTTCTTGCGTGTACGAGTAAACTTTGCAAATTTATGAGTACTCGCAAAAATTTATGGCAGTGATACACAAGATTTTTTGAGTCAACGTCAACAATTGTTACTAAAATGAATAAACAAAATTGTTGTACTTTTTAAAACGTCATACCTGTTGAAATTAAGCTGTCAATACTGACAACTAACAGTAACCAATATAACCTAAACAATTATTCACTGTAGGTACCTTAACACTTCGTTGACTATATAATAATTTATAGATGTAATTTGTAGTTTATAACGAACTACTGCGGGCTTAATAATGGATGCGTACACGATAACGCGATCTGTCAGAACTAATACCAACTGTAATTTAATATTATTTTTACCGGCCTAGGCCGGAAAACGCATAGTTTCCGGACGCATTTGCGGTCTGCATATGCCCTATTATAGAACGAAGACACAAAAATGTAATTGCTGATAATTCTGGAACTTTAAATATAATGTAAATTTTGAAATTAAAATTATTTTATTTCTTTTAATTTAAGTTAGCATCTAGATGTCTATTAACCTCTGTCTGTCATGAAGTTTTAAACGTCTGTTTATTGTTTTTTGTTTTTACAATGTTGCTTATTTTGGTAATAAATTGATAAAAATGGTTACATAATTATCCTGAAGAAAATATTATTAAAATTATTTCATTTATGTAATTTCCATTTTATAGGTTAGAATGTCATGTGGTGTTCCACACGAGATATTTTTGTATTATATAATCTAAAGGTTTGGATAACACTTATAGTTATCGTCCTCAATAGTAATAAATTCTACTGAAGACGACAACTGTAAGTGTAACCGAAACGTTTGGATTTGTTAAAAACACACCATTAAAAACCCAAAAGGTAGGTATTTTAAATACTTGTGCAATAATGGTGAAAGATTATATTTTCATATAACATAAAATAAGCACATAAACGATTTATTGTCTAGTAGTAGTATGGACGTGGCAATATCTAGGACATCCCATTAATTATCGGTGAGTGTATAGCAAGTTCTACACCTTATGCAAACCACGAGTCACTAAAAATAATGATTGATATCGGATAGAGAATAAAAATTAGGGTAGCCGGTAGACACTCTACCTAGCAGAGATAGGTCTATTTCAGGGAAGCGACCCTGCCCACGCGAGCCTTGGTTCCTCCTACTTGCTAGTACTGAGAGGAGCCATGTCTTTCCTAACCCAAATCCAGGTTACTCCTTTAATCTTTCATGCATCCTTTCCTATCCTTCAGCACGCTCGGCCAGCGTGGAGGATTATGGCCAGCAACGTTTTAAAATGAAAGAATCTGGTCCCTAGGTGGGTAAACACAAACCCCATCCCTCCAAGGAGGGCTGCCTCAATGAATCTGGACGGGGGAAGCAAAAATTAACAACCCCAAAACACTTTTGTAATATTGTCAAATGGCATATTACAATTTACAACACAAAATCATTACAAATGGGAAAACGTCTAACTCAACTAGAAGAGGAATTACAAAACGTAAAATGGGACATGATATGTCTTAGTGAGGTAAGAAGAAGAGGAGAAGAACTGCTAAAATTCAAAACTGGTAATACCTTCTATTATGCGGGTGAAAATGGTATTTCTATAGGAGGAACAGGAATTATAATACCTAAACGTCACAGTGATAAAATCGTATGTGTGAAGAAAATCTTAACTAGAGTGATTTATGTCATATTAAGTAAGAGATACTGCATCAAAACTATACAGGTCTATGCGCCAACCACAGATCATACCGATGACAAAATAGATATATTTTGCGATGATGTATAAACGACTATTGCAGAAAATAAAACACATTTCATTATTCTGCGGATTTTAATGCCAAAGTTGGGTTAAATTCGATGATACGGAAACATCACAAGGAGGTTATGATCTGGAAGGTAGAAAGGACCGCGGAGACACAATGTAAGGATTTTTGCTTGAGAATAATATGTTTAATATCAACAGCTTCTTCTACAAAAAAACCACATAAAAGATGGGCCTGGATAAGTCCAGATGCACATACGAAGAAGGAGATTGACTTTTTAATAGGAAACACACAGTTAAAGACGTGTCGGTAATAAACATGTTCGGTATTGGAAGTGACCACAGGCTGGTGCGAGCGAAAATAGTAATTAATATAAGCAAAGAACGATATAAAATGATACGCAATAAGATTAATAATAATTCATGGATGAAACCACCAGATGTTGAAAAATTCTAGCGAGACACTAAATAACATGCTGGAGAACACCGAATTACAAGAAAACGTTAATACCGTATACAAATCCTTAACGTTATAGTCTATAGGTTTTATAATTATACTTTTACACCCATAGCTACAAATTTTAGCTACTTAACAGGTAATAAATAGAAAATTTGGTGCGTTATGCTCAGAATAAGTGGGCCAGGTTCATAAAATTATCTATTTGCCTTATTAAACAAAAAATATTTTCGCTTTAAAGTCGGGGTTGCTCCTTCCTGAAACTAATTTTATTACACTACCTATATTTAAGTATAAACAGAAATGTCTTAATGCTAATGTTAGTAACGTTATAACCTAATGAATAGCTAATATTATTATGAGTAATTAATGGAATCAGAATACCTTATTCTTGGTCACACTGTAGATAACGAAATGGATGCATGCTGCGTCAGCGATATTGGAAATTGTTGCGTAATGTTACTTCAGGTTGAAATAAATCTAGATTTGTATGCTTAATAATTCCCAAATGAATAAATCTCACTCTCTTTTAATCGTACTAATACCGTAACCTAGATTAAAGGTAAAATGTTTAATTGAGTAGATGTGTTTGAACGTGCAAAGGTGAAGTTAATGTAAAAAATAGAACGTAAACATGAAAGTAAAAATAAAAGTGCCTGAAAAAAAGCAAACGTCTCAAACTTTTATATAATAGTTTAAAATAACTTACCATACAAATTGTATAGCACTTTTTTTATAAAAAAATTTACAAGCAATAATGGATGCTACATCCATCTTAAAAGTGTCATCAACAAAGAATCGCTAGTCTTTGCGCATGAACATGTCTGAAACTGAATGTTCAAGCGATATGCGTACGAGATCGAATTAAAATAATTAAATGCATGTTTTTGTGCAACTAGATATGCAACACCCGCTACACGAAATGCACGTTAAGTTGCCTACATATAGGTGAATTATTAACAACACGTTCGAAGTTTGTTACAACCGTAAAGGAAAAAATAACAATTGCAATATTGGATAGTCAAAACAAACACTGGCCCAGAACAGAAAGAGAAGAAAAAAATCAGTCAAGAGGCTAAAACTTAAAGCAGAAGAGGAGGGGTATGCGAAGTCAGAAGACGACGACAAATGAAGAGCTAAAAGAGATAAACAAACGAATATCAGTAGCTATACGAAAAGATATGAGAAAATACCATACAGAAGAAATCATACAAACCATTGAGGATAATAAAAGCATGAAATTGTTGCGCAGAAAATTGGGAAATGGAAATAAATAAATAATCAAAGTTAAAATAAAGAAAGAATCATAACCACAAACAGAGAAGATATATTGAAAGTAGTAGATTTTTGTCAACTGCTGTATAAGGTCAAAAAGAAACCACACTCGTCTTCTGATTCAAATTTAGACTTAGATCCAGACATGTTAACACAAAGAACGGGGCATATTAAATCAAACAACAGAATCACTACCAGACATTACTTTAGAAGAAATTAGATTTGCCATTAAAGAAGTCAAAGAACAATAAGGCACCTGGGGAAGATAAGGTCATTACTCACGCAATAAAGATAGAAGGCCCCTGCTTACTTGAGAAAGTGAAAGTCTTATACAACCTATGTCTGTAAAACACCAAAAGTATACCTATTGGAAGGGGAGTTAGACAGAAGGGCGTGATGTCACCCAAGTTGTTTACGGCAGTATTGGAATATGCTTTTAAAAAGCTAAATTTGGAAGGATAAAGGCCTGAACATAGATGGAAAGGATTTAACAATTCTCCGGTTTGCGGATGACATAGTCTTATTGTCAGATAATTTACAAGACATTTCGTTAGTGTCAAAAAAACTCCAATAGGTGTGTAATGAAGTAGGCTTAAAAATAAACAGCTCCGATACAAAATTTATAATGAACTTAGTGCCGAGTGGGAACTTAAAAATTGACAATAATAATATAGAATTAACATACAAATATACAAACACCTTGCGCACGAAATACAAATCTCTAGAGATAATCAAACTTGCGAGTTCAAGGGAAGAATTATTCACGCCTGGGATGCGTCTGGAAAACTCAGTGAGATCTCCAAAGGTGATCTGCCTATATTTATAAAAAGACAAGTCCTTAATCAGTGCGTGTTGCCGGTTATAACGTATAGGACCGAAACTCTAATTTTAACCAATGCAACGGCTAAAAATCTTAAAACAACACAGTGAAAAATGGAAAGATCGATGCTTGGCGTGTCCTTAAGGGACCATATGAAGAATGAAAATCTGCGACAATGAACAGGGGTAGCTGATGTAATCACAAGGATAGCAAAGCTGAAATAGAACTGGGCCGGACATGTGGTCCGGATGAAGGACGGGAGATAGACGAAGAGGTTGCTTGAATGTAAACCGATAGTAGATAGAAGGTGCAGAGGAAGGCCGCCCACAAGACGAATGATATCAGAAGAATGGTCGGTAACAGGATTCAGGCAGTCCAACGTAAAGCGGAATAGGCGAAAATCGGGAAGACCTATGTCCAGCAGTGAACGCGAAGGGTTGAATGATGATAGAAAAAATATTAAGTACCATCTTGATTCAACATAGATATCTGCGCCAGATTCAGGAAGATTTACATCAACTGAATACAATTACAACAGACCATTAGATTTATTGTACACAATCATGAATTTTTGAAAATAGTATTATGAATTGTAATGTAAACATTATGTTCACAATATGTGTGAGTTTTATTTGGAATAAGCACTATATTTTTACGTAAAACTACTACTAGTATTAAAGCACCCACTCTACCAAGATCTGCATATTAAGCTTTTGGTGTTCTTGTCCTTAGAACCCTCCCAGGATAAGGTGGTGAACCCTGAAAGCAGCTCAGAATAGGCCAGATTTCTCAAAAAGAGGTGAATGGTTTCTAAAAACAAGTGGTCGTTTTCGAAACAGCCTGCAAACGTTTAGTTAACAGATTCATGTTGAACTTATCTATGCTGTCGCTCTCTATATTGGAGAAATATCAATAGTCTGGATGTGTGGGTTTAATATCTAAAAATATGTACGTATGTGCTGAAAAGAAATTTCCCGATTGACATTGACTGATGTTACTCTGATGCAGCAGATAAATTCATTTTCCAGATATTCCACCGATATATCTCTATTTTTAGATATCGAGTGTCAATTTCAATTAATAGTCTACTCCAAACTGGTGGGATAGAGGTTTGCATGATAAGAATGAGCAAAAGTTAGTAATCACATAAGATCAAATTTTTGGAAATATGGCAATATTGCATAAAATAGCTTTGAGCATATTGACGTAAATAACATTTTACACAAAGACTACTTACTAGTTTTCCGTGTGTAATAAATACATCCTCGTGAAGCGCATAGTTGTCGCCATTGTAAATTTATGTAATGTAACGAGAGCTTCTCCACTTTATCAACACAAGTACCCTAGATATGCTATTACGTAGGTAGCAGCAAATTTTTCCACGTGTATATGGTATTCTATCCTACTATACCTAGGTGTATGGCTGTAACGCTATTTATTGCACAAACGTTGTCTGTCAACGCTGCGATAAAACATATAGATAAAGTAGCTCATTTATCTTAAGAGATGTTCAAAGTGTCTTCCATCTTGTTCAAGGTATGAGTCTATTCTTGCTTGAAAGGACATTTCCACATCTCGGTGCATTGCGTGAGTAATTGTTGCAAATGCGTTGATTATTCTTTGTCGCATGTTCTGCTCAGTTGTAGGACTTTCCGTATAAACAAGGTCTTTTACATACCCTCATAGAAAAAAATCGAATTTGGTTCAATAGGGCGACGTTGCAGGTCATCTAACTGGTCTCCTATTCCAATTCAACTGTTTTCGTGTTATCTGTCGCTAAAATGGGCTGGAGCTCCATCTTGTTGTAACCATTTATTTTGTCCGTGCATATTTGGTGGTAAATTTAAAAGCAACACATGTAAACCGTTTGTTAAAAATTCGAAATACAATTAACCGGTAAGGTTACCGTTAACAAAAGTAAGGGACTATGTAACGTGCAAAAATCGATATAGGATCGATTATATCATTTTATCTGGTTACTGTTTCTAAAAGCTACCTTAAATAAATATCTGTGACTTACACATTTAGTAATGTGCTTTAACCTTACTAGTATCTATTTTCTTTACTATAATAATTTAAAATTTCTTTATTTACAGCATTTACTAATGAGTATGGTGGATTAAATGATGTACAACATTATTCCTATACTGGAGCTAATTTCTACTTCACATGTGATTTTATTTTATTGACGTGTACGTTTCTACATTATACGAAAATTATTTCTCTCTCATATTCACCTTGGTATTTCAAAAGTTTACTTGTTTTTAGTTCCGCTAGTTGAACGTATTAAAGCTTTCGATGGTTATTTAGCATGTATGAAATAACAATTAATACCTATAGCGCCATATCTGAGATGTACGTAGTTCTGGTGATTGGTATACTTAACTCTGAAAATGGATCTGTTATTTTACTATTTCTAAATAAATACACTGTATAAATAATGGTTTATTCTGACTAAATAGATAAAATTCTGTTGTGGTAACAAAGATTTGCTAAGAATATTTTTCAAGTTGTAAAATTGTTTCTTGAGGCGTTGGCTTTCCTTTCAAAACCGCCATTGCTGTGAAATGTTTGGAAATTTGTAGAAAATTTCTCCTGTTTCTGTTTTCGTAGATGTTAAGCATCATTTTTTTGGAAAATTTTCGAAGTATCGCTTTGTTATAATATATAGTGATATAATCGCTATTAAAGGCGGATATAATATAAATAATTTACCCCATTCACACATTTAGGTAAGCCGTGTCAGATCTTGTGAACCTCGTTGTAATTAGAACTTCTCTTTCAGGTTTCAAACACAAAACAATTTCACAACACTTCTTCAAAGAAATAGAGTTAACATATAGTTTAAAACATTTACACTAAGGCTCGCATTCAACCTTAGAGTTAACATTATCACTGAATAAACACCGTCGTAATGCTTTATATTGGTTTTAGCAATTAGGGTTCCATACCCTTACGTTAACATACAATTACGTTACCATACACTTAAGTTTCCATATTTACATCAAGTTCATGTTTACGTCTGGTTTTGTCTTCATTGATGTAACAAGATTATCCGTTCTACATCTCTTTGGCTTATTGTTTGAATTGTGCCTCAAGTACTTCGGATTGTGTGATCGTTGAAGTTACATTTGTATTGAAACTGGTGAAATCCTGGCTACCTTGAATAACGCATAAGCCTTCTTAAACGCTGGTCAGTTCTTTCCTTTATCGCATATATAAATTGCCTTCAGCAGATTACGATCGCCTACAACAAAATTAAGCACATTTACCTTAATTCTGTTAGCAAGTATTTGACAAACCTTTTACCCAAGAATGCAACTCGTACCTAAATTGCCTTCAGCAAGTTACGATTGCCTGCAACGAAATTAAGTACATTTATATTAATTCTGTCAACGACTATTTGTTAAAGGTAGTACCTGTAGTATAAGTTCGGTGATAGTTTGGTACCTGGCTTCAGCTAATTTTCAACATAATTTCTTTCATGTAGAACTGATATATGTTAATTATACCATTATTTAAGAAAGATCAACGTTTTGAATCATTTTTTTAAAAATTAGTCTTATGTGCCACACCCGTAAGGACTCATATATAACCTCCAATTTGGGATTAATTAATTTTGTACTCCTTATGTGGTTGTACGCAGTAGCTGTGCTGCAACTTTTATGTTTATACCAGATGTGACCTTTTTTTATGTAGCGTGATATTGAATCATGTTGTAAAGGGACGCCGTCGGATATCCCAATTTTTTATTATTATTAATTAGTTTCCTAAAGTTTATTAGCAAGACGCTGTCCTTTATCAAAATTTTCCTATCATGGATAATTATTTGCTAAGTAAAATACCAATACTGATATAATATTCACGGAATTTATTAAGATAAAGTGACTCGCTAAATGCACAGGTGCAAGCAATTATAAAAATTCGTAGAAGTTTTAGTAAAAGTTAAACATATTTCATAACGTTGCAGAAAATTGCACAATAATTAATCATGCATTCTCCCTCCAGACGTAAATCCCAAAAACGTTTAAAAGTTTGTATACGTCAGAGAATCTTCCGCCAATACTGGCCTACGGAATTTCACCACCAAAGTTTCGTAACCACCCTCGCGAATTCTTTATAAATACGCGGCACGCGTTGCTAGAGAATGATTATCAATCGCTCTCCACCAGAAGCTCTCTACGAGAAGAATCCGAATAGAAATCGTGTGCTCTATCGTCGCGTTCGCGCCGACTACTACCGTTTAAAACCGCCAGCCTGTAACCGCCGTTCGAAGTAGAAATCGCGACTCCGCGACTTGATAGCCTCACCGAAGTCAAAGGGTTAGAGTTGCAGAGATCTAACGTTGAAAGTACGTAAGTTGAGATACCTGGTGGTAGGGATATGCAGGGTTGTAAGCCCGACATACTCTTTCATTACTAGACACCTACACTGTGGGGTTTGAAGGGTAGTTGCCCGACATTCCATTGACCGTCGGAGATCCTCTTGTTTAGTTTAACGGGTAGTTGCCCAGATTGCTAACGAAGGAGACCCACACACACATACCTACACTGTGGAGTTTGAAGGGTAGTTGCCCGACATTGCATTGACCGACGGAGATCCTCTTGTTTGGTTTAACGGGTGGTTGCCCAGATTGCTAACAAAGGAGACCCACCTACACAAATTTACACTAATACTAAAACAAAAACACCTCGACAAACGTACCCGCAACCGCAGAGTACCTGTAATTAAAACCTCGTCGGAAGATTAAGCTTAACACCTTGTTTACACCGTTAATCCAGTAATATAGAAACATAATCGTAAAAACTAGACGTGTTCGTCAGTATTAAATTTACCACCTGTAATAAAACCACCGCCGCTACCACCGAAAAACGTAAGTTACACCGTTTGAAATTAATAAGATTGTTACCTGTAAACCAGAAACTATCCGATAATATATTTCGTGTTAAATAATTAAAATCATTATTGTTAGACGCGAAAGATTCACTTTAATAGAAAACGAAGGTTTTATATTTTAAAATCGGCCAACATATCAAAAGTATTTTTATAATATATGGCGCGAAAGTTCGTGCTAGTATAAATGCTATTAGGTAACTCACATATATGATATTGATTGATATTGTTTATGGATAAGGTTGTTCGGACCAATTTCTTTTCTGATTTAAATTGCTTAATTACCAAAATTCTTTTTTATTCGAGATACGTTAAGTGGACTGATCAAGCTTTTCCAATTTTATTTAGGTATTTGAATCAAAAAGGGGTTTGTATTCAGTTTATTAAACGAAAGGCAAGCTGAATTATTTAATTAATTTTTCTTTCTTTAATAGGTTTATTAAATTGGCCTTTTTAGGCTAAGGTAAGTAAGATTTAGCGTCGGCCGGAAGGGGTATTATTGTTTTGGTATTATAATGATAAATTATAAATTACTGTGGGCTTAAGTACAAGCTCACGACGTGCCCTCGTCAAGCTCATTTTAACTTATGTTTTCTTTAGTTATGAGGATAATATATAACTTATTTTATTTATCATTCGTATATTTATATAACTATACAACAACGTCTGGCTAATTGCCTCCTTAGTTGGGAGTTTAAGGAAAGAAATAAATTTACGTTTGTTGAGGGAAGTGTCACTTGATTACCATTCCTATTACCCCCTGTTTCAAGCTTTACAGGCTTTCTCCTTCCTCCAAGGAATAAGAACCTATTTTCTTTTTCTTCTTTCTTTAGAGCTTGTGGCGCCTATTTCGGTTTTATTTTCACTAACCAAATGCTAATTTAACCTACTTTATCGATACCTTCAAAGTACTCATGCAATGCAAGTGCTCTGCGGTCTTCGGGCCGTTTGATTGAGTTTAGCCGAGCTCACTCATTTCTTCCGTATTATACCGTGTGGTGGTTAGACACGTGGCAACTACCACATGTTCTCTAACAATTCCTTCCGAAACATTTATTGACCAACGATGTTGGTAGTCAATTTGTCGTATGATTCTTGGTTTTTCCGTAGCGTAATAGTAAAAAAGTATAAGTGTTGACGCATACATTGTTGTGAAATGTGGCCTCATCACAAAATAAGACGTTCATTTGTATCCATTTTAATCCTTTCTACCTTTTTGTAATCTACGCTCCCTGTTTTAAGAAACCACTCGAGCAGTGTGCTAAAGACTATTGGGTCGGAATAGCGCTTTTTGGGCATACATTCTGCTAGAAAACAATTTTTATCACTATTTCCCAATACAAAAATCATGTTATCCTTTCAAAAGTTTATTTTTTAAAATAAAATATTATCCGCTTAGGTACTACCTATTTCGTAAGCGTAACGTCAAAATTATTTGTTAAATAAACATTGTTGCTTTTCCATGGCTTACTAAATTTTTTTAATACTTTACTAATTATACGAAAAGTGTTTGTATTTAAATTCTGCATTAAATGGCGAAATAACATACAGCGCGGTTGGTCTCAAAATCTTAATAAAAACTGGTCTCAAAGTTGTCATTTTTGGAACCAAGTTTTGGACACCCTGTATAAAATAAGAAAAAACTATTTAATGTCAAAATACCGTTAGACTTGTAGCTCGGACAAAACAAATATAAGACCGTTTTACCGTTTTACTAAAGCAAATTAAATAAACTTTTGTGAGAAAGAAAGAACACACAAAAGAACTGAAATATGCAAAAAATACAGGGTGTACCATCAAAAAATCCATTTTATGTCGCCATACTTTTTTGGACCACCCTGCATGTGAGAAAATATTTTCCGAGATACACATATGTACAGTATAGGTAGGTCTGCGTTCAAACGAATTTCGGAACTTAATTGCTATAGGAGCTATGGATGCCTGACACACTATTGCATATATGTATATATATATATATATATATATATATATATATATATATATATATATATATATATATATATACAGGGTGAGACATCTCAGCTCCGTCGGTTTGTATACGAAAAATGGTAAAATATTTTTGAAATCTTTTTTTTATTATCGTGTAGGTTCATTAGGAGCACGTTTTAAAATTATTTTCGAATATGCAGGGAGGTCCATAAAAATTTTAAACATCAAAGTTATGAAAATTTAAATAGAACACCCTATATATGATTGCATATTTCGATTCTGTGGACTAAGTAAAGGTCACTTACTGTTATAGCCCCTGTACCCAACTCCACCTGTTGTCGAGATGTTTCATTATTTGTGGGAATGTAGATCGAAATTCAAAAGAACTTTCTGTTTTACGTACTCGAGGAATTTATTTAAATGTTTTTCATTGTTTACTGAAAGCATCAAACTTTAAAATCCACCGAAGTTATCACAAAATTTATACTGGGTATATAAAAACTCAGTTACTATTTTGACCAACATTAAAGCCAATTAACTTCCTTATTTTAAATGGAACACCCCGTACTTATCACCATATTTTTATTCTAATTTTAATTCCCTACAAAACTGTATTAGGGTTCCCTATATTTATCTCTTACAGATTGTTTGTAATTTAGGATTTTCTAATTAAATAAACATACATGTGTTAAAGAAGTTATGAACAGCAATTTTAATAGAAATTCTGCTATTCCTGTTTTCAGCAATTCTAATAAACAAGTTGCATATTTCGTTTTCACTCAATATTTGCGCACAATAACAATGAAGCATAAGAAATGTATCTTTCAGGTTGCTTTAATTTGTCTTGATTGTTTTTAATTGTATGTGTGCTTTATTATGGCTACAGAGGCAAAGCCAGATAAATGTATCGTGCACGAACAGCTTATAATCGAACCACTAGTCATTCCTTCTTCTATCAACCCGACTAGATCAATTTTATTACCATTAATAATAGATAATTTCCCAACTGATAGTGAGGATAATCCGGATCCATCTGTGATTACAGTGAGGGTGATGGTTATACACGCTTTTTTGAAAAGCAAATACTATCAGTAATTTTTTTTAATATACTCACTGTTATAATCATTAATATTTAAATAATTTTTTAGCAGCACGCTACCTCAGTGTAAGGCTTCGCATAAACAACCGGAAGAACCAGCAACCGGCTACAGCACCACCACAGTGGCAAACAATACAGAGGTACTCTAACGGCTTGCTGAATATCATACATTGACATCCACCTTTTGTGGGGTGCAACAAGGACAGACATCAAACTTCTGAAGAAGATAAGACGCATTCTAAAAGCATCTTAGATGAAGTAACGCGTAGAGAAGTGCAACCTGGTACTGTGCTTGAACGTTTAGTTCTTGTTAGTAAAATTAACAAATGTTTTTAAAAGTTTGACTGCCTATTATTAATTTGCAATTGCTTCCGGATGATACAAAAGCATTAAAAAAATTACTTTAAAGTTATTAATTTCGTTGTGACATTCTTCAATTATTTCTAAACTTGTTTAACTGATACTAAAATTTTTCCGTTGTCTAATTGAGCATATAACTTATAATTGTTATTGACTACGGCGTATATACAAACTTTGTTATAAGTTATAGAACACACTCGTTTCTGTTCTTTCAAAACACACAATTTGTTTTTCTATAACTTTACACTTTTCATTAGTCCATAGTTCTTTTCTTACATCTTGAAGGTGATATTGGAACGGCGGTATTAGCAACTTGTTTTGCTGATCAGGTATCGGGTAAATTCTTTTGTATTGGAATATTGAATAATTGAGGATGGGTGTATGCAATATACATGTAATTGAATCTTCTATTGACAAAATTCTAAACTTTGAAAATTCCAGTATTTTAAAAATATGAGTTTTATCTAATTCAGGCAACTCCGTCTTTTTATAAATTAATTTTAAATGGTCGATAATTTCAGTTATTTCTATATCAGACATAATTTCGAGATTTGTTATTCCAGAAAAACCTAAAGAAATTTCTCTTTCAATAGTTTGAAGGATGTCCAATAATTTAGAACTTAAATAATTAACTGTATGTCAAGAATACTGTTCACATTTTTTAATTCATTAAAAATAAATCAGTGTTGTTCTGGATGGTTTCCAAGTCTTTGGAGTACCTTTCAGTGATGTGATTCGCAAATTAAGTGTATTTATTTACCTGTTGAATAATTTTATCTTGATTTTTATGTAGTGAATTGAGATTTTTATTAATTTCAGTTAAATCGTTGTTGTCAGGGTTTCCAGTAATACATTTTATTACTGTACCAATAATATTAGCAAGACCACGTTTTCTTTTATGTTTAAGTTTAGATAATTGTTTTTCTATTAACTTACAATTTTCTTTTAACACATGGACTAATTTCTGGATCACGACTTTTGAATTTATTTCTAAAATTACTACCTTACTTAATATTTAATAATAACATAATTCTAAATCTGTTATATTAATATAGAAGTAAAACTTATGATAATGATTTCCTAATTTGGCTGGGCCTATGTCCTCGGTAATGTACCCATTTGTATTAAATTTTTCAATTTGAAGGCCCCGGTTCTGGTTTGCCAGGCAAATCCTCCAAACAAAATTTCTTTTTAATACGTTTCTTGTGTGTATGTTCGCTGGTCTATTTGAACTTTCTCTTAGTCGTTTGATTTTATTTTTATTAACGGATGTTATATTTACTTTATCAAAGCACGGATCTGTTTTTCTAATTCTTTGCCGTGTAAAATAGGCTACTGGTTCATTTATTTCAATAGTTGATTCTTTATCTCTATTTTTCTTTTCTAGAGTCTTAGTGACCTTTTCTAATTGTTTGTGATATAAGTGTTCGTAGAAGGGTAACAAGTCGGTTTTTCGCTTTTCGGTGTAGTTTTCGTACACAGTTTTGTTTAAATCAATTTCAGGTGCATTTAAGTTTTCGTAAGGCCCGTACAGTAGAGTAAAAGGTGTATTACCCGTTGCAGAGTGTATAGACTGATTGTATATTAATACGGCCGATATCATTAAATTTTGGGGACTTCCGTTATTATTTTCAATCTTGACAATACTTAATTTTTCTAACATCGTGGAGTGTACTCTTTCTATTGGAGAGTTACTGTTACTGTTATGCTTAGTAGTGGAATGTAATTCAATTTTGAATAAAGCGCAATATTCTTGGAAGACCTTGTTCTTGAACTCCTAACCTTCGTCGCAAACGATTTTTTTTGGGTAACCATGGTCTCAACTTATTTAACACTGTTAATCCTGATGCGTCTGTTATGTAATAGGCTTGTGTATATCGTGAAAAGAGGTCTATTATTGTTAAAAATTTGTTTCTTTCGAAACTGAATGTATCAATGTGCATTACATCAGAAAGGTCCAGAAAATTGAATTTCATATGGATTTCTATCGTACTTACTAACGTTACAGGTTTCGCATTCGTTAATTACTTTGTTTCTCGTGGTTTGTAAGTTAGGTCAGTAATATTTGGTTTTTAAGTGATTATAGGTTTCTAATATGTCCTTGTGATTATTAGAATGATATTTATCAATTACTTCGATTTGTTCATTCGATTGTTGTATATCTGTTGTTAGAAGGTTGCCTTTAACAATTTTATTTTGTTATTGAATAAATTACTTGTTATTTCGAAAAATTTTGATTCTAATTCCTTATATATTTAAAGTATATTCCGTACAAGTTTTTTGGATCTATGATTTCCTTTAACATTCGCGAAATGTTTTCCATTTCGTTACCTTGCCTAATTGTAACAACATAGTCATCTTTTATGAACGGTCTGTGATATTCTATTTTATATTGATTACGCGATACACGATACATGAAATCATTTACTGGATTCTCAGAGATTGGTACTGAGAATATTTGATTTTCAGTAGATGTATATTGTGTATTATTCAATTGATCATGTTGCTGCCTGTTCAATGATTCTTCTAAACCATCGGACAACGGATTTTTGTCGACATTTGGGATTATTGACATAAGATCTAGTTCTGTATCGTTTGAGGTTTCCTTTATATTAATTTCGATTCGCGATAACGCATCGGCTACTAAATTTTCTATGCCTTTCTTGTTTTGTATTTTGTAGTCAAACTCTTCGAGTCTCAATCTCCATTTAATTAGTCCTGAATTTGGATCCTTAAGGAAAAATAACCAAACTAGCGGCTTATGATCTGTTTCTATTATAAATTGTTTTCCGTAAATGTATGGCCTAAAATGTTTCGTGGTTTCTACTATACTTAGCAATTCACGTTCGATAGTTGAATAATTGCGTTCAGCGCTATTTAAAGTTCTTGAGTAAAATGCAATTGGTTTGTTATTTTGCGATAAAACTCCTCCCATGGCTACATTGGATGTATCGGTTGTAACATGAAAAGCTTTTTCAAAGTCTGGATACGTTAATACTGCTGCATTAGTTATAATTCCTTGCATTGATAAAATGTTTAGAAACAATTTTGATCTGTGACATCAATCTTTGAATTCTTTTTAAGACATTTGGTAAATGGTTGTACAAGTTCAGCAAAGTTTTTTATAAATCTTCTGTAATATCCGATAAGTCCAAGAAAAGCTCTTACTGTTTTCGGAAGTGGGTATTCTTCTAAAGCTTTAATTTTCGCGGGGTTAGGTTTTATAACTTGTGGTGTAATTACGTGTCCTAGGAACGTTATTTCTTTCCACAAAAATTCCGACTTATCTAGTTGAACGTTTAAATTATATTCTCTTAATTTTTCAAATATCTGTCTAGTGTGTACTAAGTGTTCGTGAGGTGATTTTGAGAAGATTACAATATCGTCTATGTATACAAAACAAAATGTATACAGGTATGGGCGTAAAATATTGTCCATTACTCTTTGGAGCGTACTCGGGGCGTTTTTAACCATTGTTTACCGAGAAAGGAGTTTTTTTGATAGAATCATTATCCATTTCTATCTGATGGAATCCTTGGGCAAGATCTATGGTAGAAAAGTACATGCATTTTCCTAGATTGTCCAATATTTCGTCAATTCTTGGGAGTGGATATTTGTCTTCAACCGTTTTTCATTTAATTTCCTATAGTTTATAACAAGTCGTCATTTTTTCCGCTCGCATCTGGTTTTTTTGGTACAATCCAAACTGGTGAACTATAAGGTGAAATGCATGGTCTGATGATTTTGTTATCAAGCAGTTTTTGAATTTGATTTTGGATTTCATGTTTCAATAGATGATTATTTACAATAAACTGGTTCGTTATCATTTGTTCTGACGTTGTGTTTTACAGCGTTGATAAAAGTTAAGTCACAATTTTCGTTGTAAAAGGTGTCTATATTTTTTGCACAAAGATATAATTTCTATTTTTTCTTCAAGATTAAGATGACTAGTTCGAATGACATTTGGAATATCAGTTTTAAAATTTTGAATTTTTGGATTTACTAAACAACAATGGTAATAGGTTCTACCTCGTATTGTTGTAGAAAATTTATCTCTACTTCATGTTCTTCTTCAAAAGGAATAATGCAAATGCCATTTTCTGCAGCGGCAATTGATTCTGTAATAATGTAATTGTCTAATTTACTTTCTGGGATTATAACTTGTCCTCTATCGACATTTACGGGAATTCTAATAGTATTTTTAACAATCTGTTTTACTGGTGTAAAATTTTTCGGGTTTATTTCCATAGAAACGATATTTTAGAGTTACCTATCTCTAATGTTTGATTATTATAATTAATCGTAGCTTTAAGTTTTTGGAAATCTTCACTTCCTATTAATGCGTCAATTCTATCATGCCATTGTATTATATGAAAATTAATTTTATTATCAAGTACAAATTCTTTTAAAATAGGATATGATACATTTTGATTATCGGTTATCGTATTATTTAAACTTTTAGCAGTAAATGGTTTTAAAAAAAATAATTTTTGAAATGTTCATAGGCGGGACCCGGATTTATTATTGAATTAGAAGCTCCGCTATCTATTAAAATCTTTAATTTTAAACAAGGAATCGTTATGAATGGTAGTTTTGGTTTGCTTGTTAGCGAATTTAAATCTAAATTTGTGGTTCCGAAGAAGGTATTCGAAAATTTTCAGTGAATTCAAATAGGGTTTCAGGAAAATTTTTAGTACATTCAAAAGTTTCAGGGTTCTGATTATCTTCGTTATTTTCCACTATTGCTAATGATTATTCATAGTCTTGAAAATTGTAAAATTCTTCGTAGTGAAAATTACGGGGGCCCATGTTTCGAAAATAGTTCGAAGGGTTACGTGAATTAATGGTCTGTTGATTTGGTATGCCAGTATTTCGTGTGGATATTGACATCGGGGTTGGTTTTGACTCAGGTTGTTCCTTCTTGCCAAATACTTGCAAATTTGTAGGATAATTTGTGAACACTGGTCTCGTCTGGAAATGTATCGGACAACACGGAAATTGATTTTGACCTAGATTACGGTTTGTAAATTGTGATGGAGGTTTATAAAAATTATGTGCATTTTCCCGTTAAAACTGTTTTGGTTGTTGAGTTTCATTCGAGGAATTATTGAATTGTCTAGTTGTCGATGGTTTTCGTCGAACAAAATTTAGAAAATTGACCTGATGTTTATAATTATTATAGTTTCTTAAGTGAAGTAAACAATCTTCCAGTGACTACATTTTTTTAAGATATAAAAAACCTATGTGGTTCTAATAAACCTGCCATGTAGGTGAATAAAGCCTTTTCTGTGTAAGCATTCGTTTTATAATTTTTAAGGTTAACATCTGTTTCATTTATGGTTACGTGTTCTAACAACTGTTGCAATTTACTTTTAATTTTTTCATAATATTCATCGTAAGTTTCCTTTGTTAATTGAATACACGTTATTAAATCATTTTCTAGTAATGCTTCGTTTCTAATGTCGCCGAAACGATTTATTAATGTTTTCTTTATCTTATCCCAAGTTAAGCAATTTGAAATTAATAAAGTGTCCCTAGCAGTACCAACGAATTTGGAGCAGCACATTTCGAACAGCAATTTATTTAATGTACAGTTTTCGTGACCTAGTGAATTATTTCTATAATTAGCTATAAATTTTTCACACTGTTGTATGAAATATGATGTTTCTACTTCCCCCTTCATATTGAGGAATCATTTCTTTACCAATATTTATTTCAGTATAATTTGCCATTATTATTTGATTATTAATTAATTGATTATCAGAATCGGAGTTACATGAATGACCAGATATTCTTATAGGTGATCTATCGCGGAATTCAGTCATAAAAGATTCCAACGCGTATATTGTAAAAAGAAAGAAAGAAAAAAGATGTTATTACTTACAAACCTAAGGTTGCTAATAGCATCTCAGGTATGTCTTGCAGTTGAGAAATACCACAGCGGTTGAGGATTCCCGATGGATGATGTTGCTATTGTTGCAGACTCTGGTTTTTGTGTCCTAGGCGTTGTCTACAGTTGAGGTCGTTGAAGGGCAAAGTACCTCGGTAGGCCAGATGGATATTCTTATCAAAATTTGCTTAGCACGATGATGAATAATGATGGTATACCCAATAAAAATTTAAAAATCGCTGACACTATGTTATATTATATAGAGCCTTTTAGGTATCCTGTTCGCAGCTCCGATTATGTTTTTATTGCAAATAAGATTTATTTAAAAATAAATTATTACAATTAAAAACTGAGACCTCACTAACTATGAGTTAATATAAACTCTAATTATTGTTATCAATGCAGCGTCTTTTATAACAATCATTAATTTACTTAAGATAACTAACATCTCTAAGTATTGATAAACTACTAATAACAAATATGAAAGTTTCCGTGTGATAATATTTGATAAAGTAATTAATATTTGTTGTCTGACTATTGTTTACAGAATGATATGTTATACTAGCTATTTATATAATGATATATATTATACAAAAATACGGAGAATATAACTATATGTATAGGGTGATTTCTAACCTACGTAGGAAACTGAAAGGGCAGGTAGAGGCGATTAAAATAAGATGCTTTAAAAAAGAATGTTGGTCAAATGATAGTAATAAGAAAGTTACAACGGTTTTTATAAGTTAAAGACTACGTATTCAGTGTCGTTGACTTTATAATTCACAATTACATAGAAACTGTGATGTTTCAATTAACCATTTGTGCCTACACGATGGACGTCTTCATTTTTAAAATTTAATGTTAATTTATTCTTTGCCCCACGTAGGTACGCCAATTTTGTGATGTAACACTAAATGATAGTGGTACTTGAGCTCCATTCGGTGCTAATTTTGTGATGTAACGCTTTGTAAGTTAATGTTAATTCTGAAATAATACATGTTCCTACAATGCGGTACCAAACGTGTGATGTATTATTAGCCAATTCTCTTGTGCAATGCACAACACTGCCTAAATGCTTTGATAATCAATTGTATTAAATAATGGTTAGCCTGGCTAGCCTCTAATGATTGTAAGTGCAAATTATATATTAATTTGTTATTGTTTGTGATTAAAACTTTTTACTGGAAAATTGCTCAATGTTTGTTTCTGCTCACAAGTATTGGTTTACGTGCGAATTTATATAAACAACTGAATTCCGTAATATAGATAAAATGCTATCTTTTCTGTCCTATTTTTAGTGCTTCTAAGATTATTAATTTAAAAACTGTCATCAAACTAATTTCTTTTAAAAAATGACCCTCAAATTCGTTAATGTATTAATGGAAATACTTTTATGCAGGTAACAAATTTTAACGTGGTCGTATTTTAATAGTTATATTCACTTAAACTGTGACCCTGTATAATAGATAAGATCAAGTCCCTGATAGTATTAATCCACTTAGAATTTTAATTGTGTTTTAAAACATCCAAAAAAGTAAAAAAGTAAGGTTAATGAGTAATCTCACTATTATTTGAATTTTTTGAAATTAATAATTGCATTTATGAGCACTTTACTCTGATTGTGAGCTTGTGGACTGTACTGTTATGCCGTACTATGTGACTATATAATACAATAATGAAAACCCTCGCTTTTCAGACAAATCTATTGACTAATCTTGACAGATTTTTTTTGCATTCAAAAAATTATCATAACCATGACATCATCAAAATATAAAAATCAAGTAACAAAAATGTAGAGACTATAGTCTACATCCTCTAGTTGCCGTCTATTCTATTCTTAAACATTCTCCCACTCGTTAAGAGCTCTTCATGGTTCTTATCCCATTTCTAAGCACTCTATGAGACATATTTTCGCTACTGGACTACTATATGTACCGGTCTTCGTTTTGAAGTCGACTACCCAGACAATCCCGTCTGCTCCTGGGTACGTTTGAATAAGCCGTCCTATTGGCCAGTTATTTCTGGGCAACGTATTGTCCATCAGGATTACTATTTGATCGACTTTAAGATTATTTTGATGTTGATACCACTTTTTGGTTAGAGTTGGTATATATTATTTGATTCACCGCTTCCAAAACTGACCCGTGAATACTTGGGGTATCCTCCATTGTTTTCTAATATTTCATTCCTTTTGGCCAAATAATCCAGGTGGTTCGAATATACTGGACGTACGTATCAAAAAGTGGTTTGGGGTAATACCTTCAAGGTCGGCATTGTCGCAAGATACATAAGTTGATGGTCTGATATTAGCTGTGTTCGACTTCTGCGATAAATGTAGTGAAGACTTCCAGACGAGTGCTCCTTGCTTGTAAGATAACTTTCAATGCAGTTTTCACTGACCGCATCATACGCTACCATGATCTCCTCCATATGAAGACTCCCTGGGGGCATAAACTTCCATTCGATATTTTTTACAAAAAATTGGTCTTTAATTTGGTCTTGATTCAATTCATTCCAACATTTACGCAGTTCCTTCTCTTCTGCATGAAAATTCGTTTCGTTGTCACTAACTATTAGTTTCGGCTGACCTCTTCGCACTGTAAATCTTCTGATCGCTAGAATGGCTGAGTCGGTATTTAAGGATTCTGCAATTTCTATATGTACCGCTCTTATCGACAAACAAGTAAGCACCACTCCATACCTGCTCTCATTTCGCCTTCCTATGGTGACTTTGTAAGGCCCGAAGAAATCGACTCCTACATGTACAAAAGGCATGGTTGCGGCATGGATATACGAAACTCAAATCGACTCCACTAGGCCCATGTATCTTATGATAGTAGTGGGTTAAGAGTCTAGTTAGATAATGTTTGTTGTCCAAAATTATTGGTCTCTTGGCGCTGTTTCTCATATTTGGAGATTTCTGTGTTCTTCCATCTAAACGTAGTACTCCACCTTCTCCTAAAGTTGGTGTCAATGTATATAACTTGCTATTTTTGTTCAAATCTTTACCCTCCTGTAATATTTTAATTTCATTTCCGAAATATTCTGCTTGTATTTTTCTGTACCAAATATCTTCTGCCAGTTTCATTTCTCCCAAATTAACATCTGATCTGGAAGTGCTATTCCGCCATCTTTTATTCGCAATAAGGACTCTAGCTGTGATTCTGATAAGAGTATTCCAAGTAAAGTATCGTTTCTCATCCATAGGAAATTGCTTTTCTTCCATATTCCTTATCAGTAAATTATAATCTTCCTTTATTTCTAAATTGCCGATTGAACTACTCCCTTCTCGTGACTAGTTGATCGCAGAAACATGGGTCCTTGAAACCATCTTGCGCCTATGTTAATTTCAATTTTTACCTCGTCTCTGGTCAACTCATCTGCAACATCGTCTCTGGTAGGTACCCAATACCATTCTTCTTTATAGGTTTTATTAAGAATTTCTCCTACCCTATGAACGACGAAAGCTTTGAAATGTCTATTCTCTCTCTTTATCGTTTCCTCCAATCTGATTGCTACTACTGCGGCTTGTAGCTCTAATCCAGGCATAAACATTGGGCGTAAAGGTGCAACCTGTGTTTTAGACATAACAAAACTTACTTGTCCTTCATATCGAAAATCAGCTACACTTCCAAAAGCTTGGGCACTAACAGCCGCAAATATATGTAGTTCTATACTATGAGCAGTTATAGGTAGGTAACTACGTGGAATTTTTAGTTTTGTTACCTTTTGTAGTTGTGTTAACCATTTTTCCACTTTTTGTAGATTTTCTGCGGAATTTCATCGTCCCATCCTATACCACTTCTCCAAGTGTCTTGTAAAATGATCTTTCCTCTTAAAACATAATATCCTAAAAACCCTAGCGGATCAAATACTTCAATAATTACCTTCAGCATTTCCCGTTTCGTGGGTACTTTGTTTCTTTCTAAAATTGCTTTATCTATCTTGTTCAAATCTATCGCAAAATAAATAATGTCCTCATTTGGATCCCATTTTATACCTGGGACCTTTTCATTTGGCAGTAGTTGTCCATTTCTTAAAAGTTCGTCGTTGTTTCTCAAATTTTTAGGTATTCCCTGTAGAAATGTCTTAGAATTGCTAGCCGAACCTCGTAGTTCAAAACCACCTTTTTTATGTATCCATATTACCTCATTTGCTAGCTTGATGGCTTCGTCTCCTGAGTCCACACTATCTAAGAAGTCATCCATATAGTGCTTTTGTACAATTGCTTCTACAGGCTGGGAGTATTTCTCCACAAATTCCAAAGCATTTTTATTTTTTGTGTATTGGGCTGAAAATGGAAGTGATATAGACCCAATTTTAATTGAAGTCTCTTTCCACAAACATCTTTGCGTTCCTTGGTTTTCCTTACGAATTTTGATCTGCGGGAACATTTCTTTAAAATCCGCAGAGAACGCAATGGCTTTCTTACGAAATTGCAAAATCATTCGTAATAAAGAGTTGTATAAATCGAGACCTGTAAATAACGTATCATTTAAACTTTTGTTTTTAACCTTTTGTGCACAGTCCACTACTACCCGCATCCTTCCAGGCTTATTTTCATTTACCACTCCAAAATGTGGAAAATACCATAGTTTTTCTGCACACTGCTCCATCTCCTCTCTACTCATATTTCTTGCATATCCTTTTTTTTATCTTCTATCTGGTTTTTATATAAATCTGCAAACTTTTCATCCATGGTCATTCTTTTTTCAATGTATCGTAAACGCTGCATTGCTATAGGCTTCGTATCTGGTAAGTCCAAACCATCGTCTTTCCACAGAAGGCCTGCTTCCCATCTACCACCTATTGTACGTCGCGTAAACTTATCAAATAGATCTGAAGCCCTTTCGTCTTCTTTAGACATTAAAGGTTTTGCAGGTATCTTAATTCCTAAAGATTCAATTGAAAAAAATGTCTTACCTTATTATTTAATCCATCCAATTCATCGTGGTTTGGTGTCATATGTGAAGAATACTGTTGTCTATCCTTCCGGCGAACTGTTTTACATTTCCATGTACTTCACAACGTAGCTTAGTTATGGAAATCGCCAGTGCATTCTTTGGCCCTTCTATCAGCTCTGTCGTAGCTATAAGGTCCCAGCGATCTTGGCCTATTAGTAAGTGTGGTTTTACGATAACATAACTCTTTACTTCGAAATCTTTTAACGTAAATACATTAGTTAAAGTATTATCGCTTGCTACTATGTCGAACTTTACTTTTTGGCACTTTGCGTCTTTTCTACTATCTTTATCTGTCCATTTCATCCCTGAACTGGTTTTGTTCCCCTTAGATAGAATTCATTTGCTAATGCCTTGCCTATCAGAGTAATAGTCGAACCCTCATCAAAAACTGCGCAAATTGGCCATTCTTTGCCATCTTTTACAATTTTTATCGGAGCTATTCTTAAAATGACCATATTTTATGCGATTTTTGACGCATTTGCTACTGTTCGTTCTTGGCTATCGTAAACTACATTTGAAACTATATTTGAGTCTGAATGATCTAGCTTTTTTGTTGTACATACCTGTTGTTTATTATGAAGTGAAGGATGATGATATTTAGTGCATCCATCAATTTTACACTCTTTCTTTTTCATACAACGTGTGATTCTATGTGCGTCTTTTAGGCAACCAAAATACATCATTTCAGCCACGATGTTATACGATTAAATCTATTTATCTAAATTATGTTTGAAGTTGCAATATTTGCATTTTAACTGATTTCTTTGCTTGTTTTCAACTTTACCTTTGGTGGTTAATAAGATACTGTCATATATACCTCTTCCTGTATTATTTCTAGTGATCATTGATTGTACAAAACTGGCTCCTCTTGCTTCGTTTGCAATGTAATCTTGAAAACTCGAAAGCGTAGCTTGTGCTTGATTTGCTGCTATCTTCTTCCCCTACGTCAGCTACACTAAAACCGCATTTTCTGTATTACTTCTTGCAGTAATTGCGGGCACGTCAGATAACTGTTCATACTGAGCGACTCAAACGTGGCAAATAGATTTTGAATAGTGTCTGAAAAATTTAACAGATTTGAAAAATCATTCGTAAGGCTTGCACCTGACTTCCTCCACTAGCCTCTTAACTATGAACTCTGGTCTGCCAAACCTATTTGTCAGAATTTCTAAAATTTTATCTAAAGATTTTCCTGAAACTAATAATCTCTCTACGGCTCGTCTGGCCTCACCCTTTAAACATTTATTTAATCGACATGTTTTCTTCGTCGGTCAAGCCTAACTATTTTGTGTTACTTTCAAATTGATTAAAAAATGTAGGCCATTCTTTGAAAAATTCCGTGAATATCGGTAATGTAATTCTTTATCTTTACTATGTCTAGCCAAAAATGTTTTAAACGTATTATCTATTTTAAGTTGACTTACTTTTGTATTTGTCTCTTCACCATCAATTCCTGGTATTTCTTTGCTGCACTTTATTATCACGCAGCTAATTTGCCACCTTGCTTTTTTCTGATAATGTATCCTGAGACCCTATATTACTACTACTCATACCTTCAGCTGTTGATACTTTTCTTTCTTCTTCTTCTTCTATGATCAATTTTTGTAGTTTAAACCTATTCTTTATCATATTTTTCTCTCTAACTTTTTCATGTTTAGTTCTTCTTCCAGTTCTAAAATTTTGACCATTTCTTCATCCGCCTCAATTAGGGCCTCCAATAATCTTTGTCTCGTGGTAGTACTACTAAAGTGTTTAGAATGGGACTTATTTTTCTGCTTCTCTGCCGCTCGACGACTACCTGGATCACTTCCCAAATCGCCTAGACTTTGAACATTAGTTCCCTGTAAAGATTTTCTCGTGTCTCCGTGAACAACAGCCTTTCTTCTTGTTATAACACCCATATCTTCGTCCATTTTTAACTCGAAGGACCATTAATAATATACGCTCGTGCCGTACTATGTGACAGTATAATAGAATAATGAAAACCCTAGCTTTTCATACAAATTTATTGACAAATCTTGACAGATTTTTTTTGCATTAAAAAAAATTATCATAACCATGACATCACAAAAAAATAAAAATCAAGTAACAAATATATAGAGACTAAAGTCTACATCCTTTAGTTGCCCTCTATTCTATTCTTGAACATATACGTTTGTCTAAAATTTTAATTCACTTGTTTGTAAACACATTATAATGCAATGCAACCACACATTAATAAATAAACTGAATTTAAATAATTACTTTAGTATTAGGACTGGACTAGCTAATTTCAAACTTAGGAAAAATTATACTTAAGCATTTCCTTACTCTACTAGAAGACGAAGTATAACTACTTATGTTCTGTTGTTTCTAAGATTTATAGCACCCTTCCATTATTCCATTGGATGCACATATTTCTTCTTTGATTGCACGGCGAATCACGTTTCTTCATGTATTGCATTCACTGTTGCTGCAACGGTTAAATATACTTGTTGTTCCAGATCTCCGTTAACTAATGTCACAAAAATCTCAAACTTCGGACTATTCACTAATGTTCTTATAACTATTTAGATTTTTTAACATGTATGTAACTATTTATGTACACCTCTTCATACAATTCCTTTTAATTTCACTTAAATGCAATTATTTTATGTGAGTAAATATTGCTAATTAACTCTCACTAGTAATTGTAATAAATGCTTCGCAAACATTTATTTAGGTCAAGATTTTAGCTTTATAAATTTTGTAATATTGACGTTTTGTTTATTTCAGTTTAAACGATCAAACCTATTTTAAATGGTTATGATACTTTTCTTGTATTATTTGGTTTAAAGAAAATTATTTTAAAAATAAAACTTTATTATTTATTCAAGCACAATTACTACGTCCGCCACAGATATTCTGCTGAATCACTCCGTTTTTCTTTGACTACGAACGTGCGTCGCTTAATCTTAAACGTCTTATGCTGCCTCATCCCTCTGTTAATTTCTCTTTTATAAGTAATTTTTCTACTACTTTCATTTTAACTTTATTAGCCAATAAAAATGCGTAATATGATTTTAAAAAATGCACCTGACCTTTATTTCCTTTAATTGTTTCACAATATGGTGCAACGTTTTGCAATCTTTCGCAATAATGCCCATAACTCTGATAATCGGTTATAAAATGTAACTAGGATAATTTTCCTATGCAGTTCTGGCCCAAACAAACGTACATAACCCTTTTTAGCGAGGAAAATCGAAGCAAAATCGATTTTTTACTACATTTGAGTGAAAAAAACACATCACGAACTATAGTTCTACGAAGATAATCTAGTAGGCATTATTCATTTGCAAAACTAGTAAGTAACTTCTACTATGTACAATCTTGCGCACATTATGTAACTTAACTTTTTTTTTCTGTAATAATTAATGTTAAATTCATCCACATTTTCACTGACAGGTGGAGCCAAAATCGATACCTTTTGAAACTAATTATGGTCAAGGTTTTGTCAGTGCATATATTTATATATATATATATATATATATATATATATATATATATATATATAATATATATATATATATATATATATATATATATATATATATACCGTCATAAAGTTGAATACAAATGGAAAAAATTGTTATTGTTCATTTCTCAGAAAATTTTATTCTAGATAAAAGTACCTGCTCGATCGCAAACCTAAAATGGACTTGTGCATTTCTTGATGTACATTTCTCAACATTTGCGGGGTTACTGTTCGGATACAATTTCTAATTGTATTTTCCAAATGCTGAATTTCTCTAAATGGTTGCTGTTTATAAACTTTCTGCTTTAAGCATCCCCGTAGGAAAAAGTTCATTGGGGTAATATCGAGTGATCTTACAGGTCATGGATTGTTGGAATATCTTCCTATCCAGCGATTAGGAAATTTTAGGTCCAACCATGACTTCACCGCCACCGTTGACTGTATTGATGCGCCATTTTGTTGGAAGAACATGTTGATTCTGGTTCTCAGAGGAAGATTATCCATATAATTTGATACATAAGTCTGAAGCATATTTAAATATCTCGCAGAGTTTAAATTTTCTCTAAAAATTCTGGTCGCACAATTCATCCTTTAAAATTTCAAACCAAACGTTGATTTTAAACGAATATTGATCCCTGAATTTGATCTTAAAGTTAGGGTTTTCATCTGCCCACCATCTACAGTTTTGATAACTTACGATACCATTTGATATAAAACTGGATTCGTCAGTCAAAAATTCTTCTCGAAAAATATTCGTTCTCTATTTCTCCTTGGAACCAAAAAGAAAATTCTAACCTTGCCTCTTTCCTGAAGGGTATGAATAAACTTGGGTTTGTATGACTTGGATTTATTTAATCGCATTCTTCTAATTGATCGCTCAGAAACATCGGTAATTTTTTCTTGCCGCTGTGATAGCGATGTGCTCGGATTCACCACAGTAGATAGAACAACATTCATAGCATTGACATCATTACCAGTTACATTTCTTCTATGTTGTATTGTATTTATATTTTCTTTAAATTTTTTTATTACTTTTGCAACTGTTGCATTACTAATGTTTCTATCTGTGTATCTTGCAGCATTAAAAATATCCGAGAAGTATGGTAATTGTCACCATTCACTAAAACAATCTCAACGTTTTCTTGGACATTTAGACGTGCAGCCGTTAACGTGAATAATTAGTTTTCAGACACCAGCTAAAATTAGACTAACAGCGATATCGGAAATGTCAAAATGACATTGTTGACCATTATCAATTTTTTTCCAAAACCTACTTTGCCCAATATCAAAGCGAAATAAGAAATAATGGGTATTTGTGAGACATAGGTATGATTGTAAATAAAGAAATCAATTTCTATTCCTTTGCAGACAAGGATTTATTGATCAACTTTATGTGGTTTGATGTTCTCTACAACCCCGTCACATTTACTAGGTATAATCTTGAAGGAATATGTAGTTTACTCGAGTGGATACAAAAACCTAATTTGTAACTAATTGGTAAATAATACTTATCCTTTTTAGCATATTGTTGTTCCATCAGATAATAACTTACTTCCGAAATATTTTGTTTCCCGTAAAATACAGAGGTGGTAGAAAAAAAGGAAACATAATTTTTTTTCAGAGAAGCGGCTAAAATCGTATTTGACATATCTTTTCAATTATAAACAACTTTTTCAAATGACATTTTTGTGTATTTTGAAAAATAAGGGTCCTTTACTCTTGAGCCGCATTCACATTTTCGACTCTCCCTCGTATAAGATTTATTCCATCCAACCATTTTAGGTTTACGATCAAACAGCTACTTTTATCAAGTATAAAACTTTCTGAGAAATTAACAATAAAACTTTTTCCACTTGTATCCAACTTTATGTCGGTCACTATATATATATATATATATATATATATATAAATTGTATTTTATTTAAAATTAACTTTTAAAGCACATACAGTAAAGGATTAATTCGAGTGGGACTTGAACCCACGACCTTCACTTTGCTAGAGTGGGGCTCTTCCATCTGAGCTATCGAGGACGCAAGTCACAATCGATTCAAACTTGAACTTCCCTAGTTACGATGTATTATAATTATTATACACAGAATGAAGGATCACAATCAACTTTTTGTGAATGTCATGTGAGCCCGCAATTCGTTAAGGTTTCTCACATGACAACACGTGACTGATTGTTAATTTTTATTTGCTGTATGCAATACTAACAGATAACTATAGAAATTGGTTTAGTGAACGAACAGAAGTTCAATTTAATAATCATTAATTGTACTTTATTTAAAATTAACTTTTAAAGTTGACTGTGATCCTTCATTCTGTGTATAATAATTATAATACATCGTAACTAGGGAAGTACATACAGTTCAAGTTTGAATCGGTTGTGACTTGCCTCCTCGATAGCTCAGATGGAAGAGCCCCACTCTAGCAAAGTGGAGGTCGTGGGTTCAAGTCCCACTCGAGTTAATCTTTACTGTACGTACTTTAAAAGTTAATTTTAAAGAAAATACAATTAATGATTATTAAATTGAACTTCTGTTCGTTCACTAAACCAATTTATATATATATATATATATATATATATATACATCACTGTCGTATCGTGAAGTTTCCAATTGTTGCTAAAAAAATACACAATACGTTTACTAATTGAATCTCCATTATACTTTTTTGTCTGAAATTAAAATATTAAATTTTCTAATATTACACGTTTCACCTACTTCTCCTATTTCACCTATATCACCTATTTCACCTATTTTTCCTATTTCACCTGTTTCACCTATTTCACCTATTTCACCCATTTCACCTATTTTACCTATTTCATCTATTTCACCTATTTCACCTATTTCACCTATTTTACTTATTTTACCTATTTCACCTATTTCACCTATTTCACCTATTTCACCTATTTCACCTATTTCACCTATTTCACCTATTTCACCTATTTCACCTATTTCACCTATTTCACCTATTTCACCTATTTCACCTATTTCACCTATTTCACCTATTTCACCTATTTCACCTATTTCACCTATTTCACCTATTTCACCTATTTCACACCTTGATAAATTAATTTTGCATGAACAATAAAAATCGTTTCAAATACTTATATCTTGCAGGTTCACCGTTTCCTTCAGCAGCTCCATACACAATTATTATATCTACGTACTCTTCATTACTATAATTCACCATTTCAGACAAATTAGTAACCAATAATTAATAAATAATATATATATAATTACTATAATATTAAAACAATATTTATCTGGAATTCAATCTGCAATCTACAGAAAACAACTACCAGTATTTGTCCAAATTTAAGAATGTAAAGTTAAAGCGGATAGGTCTGCAATGGACTAAAAAAGAATTGAGCACACCTTCCTCGACTGCAAACGCATCGCCTAATAAGAATGCAAACTTAAGAGGAGAACTACATACCCTGCAATGAATGGATGCTCTGGTGACTTGAGTAAAGGCACATTAAGTTTTGTTACGGTTATAACAGGAACCAGATGGCAAAACGAGTTATCCTTTAAGACCACATCTGAAAATGAATTACAAGCATCTTCTGTTCATCCACTGCCGTTAGTTTGTGTGAACATGTTGCTGTACTATAGACTTTTTTGTTGGCACAGGTATTTCGGTTTTTTTAAACAGCATCGACCATTTACCAAGAGGATGCAGCAACTTCCTGAATTCCTGTAATAATGTTCGATACACAAACTTCACACATTTGGTTTACATATACGTGTGCCAAGTGCGCTTCTGCCGCCAAAAAAGCCAAACATTTCATGTAACAATTTATTTTTAGATAAAATGCTGTTCTCAGGGTTGTATTGAATAGTTAAGGGCGTGTCATTTGCGCATTTCATGCTGAGAGAATTAGATGCAATATGCAAGCTAACCGTACCGCAGTTTTGTACGCTGCATACATAATCCTGCCATCAAATACCTGAACTCACTTCATGTTTTAGTATTTTGTCGGGATGATCCATTTTATACTTGAAAATTGCACTAAAGGTAGTCACTTTTCCAAACCTTTTGGAGAATAAGCTTGAGCGGCATGTTCTATAGCATACCCATTACACTGACAGACGGAGAGCCTACATTATCTAGGGTTATTATTGCAAAAAGGACTTAAAACAGTCAGCACTTGATACTAGGAGTGTTGCATATCGTCAACAAATTTAGGAAAACTACAAACTCCCAGCATCCGGAAAGATTTGCTTCTGAAGAAATCAATTCAATGATTACCTTTACACGATACGTAACACAATTTCTGTCAATACTGACTATGATTTGTTACTAATAGGAGCGTCTATTAACCTCTAGCTAACATAAAGTCTGACGTAGGTTACGTTTGTGCTTTTACAATGTTGCCTTTCGTTATCAACGTATTAAAAACGGGGTTTCGTAGTCATCCTAAAGGGATTATTATTATTAAAATTAGTATTTCTTTTCTTTTAATTTCCATTTTGTGGGTTGGAAGGTAGTGTGTTGCTCCATATTAAATATATTACAAGACAAATTTTACTGAACCAAAGTTGGAAACGAGAATGACCTTTTGCTTATTGGGAATACGTAACTCCATCCCCACGAAAATAATTTCAGATACTAAAAGATCAATGACGAAGACGACATGAGAAGGTGTAATGATCCAAATCCTTATCCCAAAACACCTAACTTTATTTGTAACTCTTACTAATCCAATATGCAATACGTTTTCCTCCCACACGTCCCCGTTCCTATAGGAACTGTCGCAGAACCGTGAAAACTCTCTCTTCCAACTCAACCGACCTAAACATCCTTCCAATTTAGAGAACAGACCCAACCCTCTCTTACAATTCAACCGACCTAAGCCGCCTTTCAAATTTAGACACCACACTAAATCTTCCTTTCCGGTTCAATCGACCTGAGAACCTTTTACAACACCTAACGGTTAACCTGATATACCATACATACCAGAGTTCGCAATTCAGTTATGTCACCAGTACAGTACAATTCGGAGGCCAAACCGAATTCTCTTTTCCGATTCAGCTGAACTGAGAATTTTTTCCAACACCTGGCCGTTAACCTGATATATCATAAACATCTAAGTCCGCAACTCATTTACACCACCAATACACATTCACCCAACTCTACGTGTCAAAACTAACGCAAAATAGACCCTTACCATTCCAGAGTTGTAGGTAAAATACCGAATGAGCCAAAATGTTTTCTTCCTCAGAGTTATATGTGTAAAACCACACGGGTCCAACCTCCTGCTAACTTAGTTATCCCTCAAAAATATCCTTATTAACCGAGAAATTGCAACCATTTACACAAAAACGCTGAAAACATGCATTTTGGGTCTCATACTGCATATAACCAAACCATATTTTATTTACTGTTTATTTTTTATTTACTAGTTGAAACCCGTTTTTCTATAAAAAAATATTCGGAAATAAATTTACAAAAATTACCTCTACAATTAAAGCAAATATCCCACAGCTTCACCAACCGGTTTATATCTTGCTCGTAAAACTGTCGTGGCTGCTGGTTGAAGAATTCCTTGATGGCGTTAACTTTTCAATACCTTTTTTAGTGCAACGAAGATATGGAAATCGCAAGGTCATAAATCTGGGCTGCAGGGTGGTTGTTCTAAAACCCTCCATTTTTTTTGCAAATTTACTATCACTACGTTTAAGACATGAGGCTGCGCGTTGTTGTGAAGCAAAATGACACCATTGGAAAATTTCCCGGGACGTACGGCTTGATGAAGTTTATTCAAAGTTTCGTTGTACAGATTTGCATTAATATTCACTCTGTGATCTTTAAATTCTGTCAGCAATAATTCTTTGTCCAAAAAAATCTAAGTATCACCTTGCCTGCGAAAGGTTGTGTCTGTAACTTATTTGGTGGTGGTGATTTTGAAAGTTCCTATTGCCTCGATAATAACTTACTAGACGGTTCGAAATAATGGCACCAAGTTTCGTCGTCAGTAACTATTGATAAAATGAAGTTATTACCAATTTCGTTGTACTAAGCAAGGTGTTGCTGAGATAAACCCATCCGCAGACATTTTTAATCCTCAGAAAAAAGACGGGAACCCATTTCTGTAATCCAGTTTCAGCGCGATACTGTGGACGGATCCTACACTCACATCAATATTTTGATTCAGTACACAATGCACCTCTGCTCGCAGGGTATCTTTTGTTCCATTTCTAAATTAACTCCTAATAATAAAACATGTATAATTAAAAGGAATAATTAAATAGACTGGTTACTAGGGAATACTAATTATTTGCTTTCAGATCTACCGAGCCTAACCCATAGGGTGGACGCCACCGCGATAACGGGAATACACCAGTGCCAGAAGGATAGTCTACCCACTAGGGGTCTCAATACTTATTTAATTCAAGGGTTAACTCCATTTGGTTGTATATGGCATCAACCTCTATTTTATTTTGCAATTTATTAAGGTAAATAAATACCTGCCTTGGTTTATTGTTTTGTAATACTGTAAGTCACTTGCTTACAATAATTATAATGGTTTATTTTAATATGCCTCGGTCTAGCTCAAATCGGATCTTGTCTTAACAAGACGGGGGTGGTTCGTATTTTGGTGCTTAACACTGTACACTTTGAATAATTACAATAAAACGTATATTACCTATTTCTTTTATAAAAATATATAATCAGGTACTAAACTAAATGAATTAAATTAACAAGAAAATCTGATCTCAGGTTACCCGGGATGTCCTTCCGGTGTAATTATTTGCTCCTGATACGTTTCTGTGGAAATATAAATTATTGTGGTTCAATTGCTAGTCTGTTAGGACCAAAAATCCTAATAATGGCGATTTATTTTGATTTATTACGAACGCTTAGGCCGGCCCTGTGAACGGTGGCGTGGTATTTACCAGGTGACGTTGTGTAAAATTCTCCGTATTACATAAACAGGGGGCAACGATCGTGTTAGTGTTTGTAAGCAGGTCAAAGAGAAAAATCAATAATTTAAAGTAACCTTGGTGCGCATGACTATTCTCATATTTGATTTGGCTTTCAGACTAAATAGATGTGAATTCAGTACTTGGAATGCTTCACAAAGGACAGGTTAATATTTACAAGTTTCTAAATGCAAATTGTTCGTAAGCGTTTGATTATTTACTCTAACGTATTTACATTAATTAATATCTAACATTTAATTATGCCCGGAAATAAGACGCATTAATTTTTTATTATTATAAAAACGCCTGTTTTTGTTAAATGCATATAACTTTCTTATGAGAGAAACTTATTCTACCTATTAAATACAGAGAAGACGGAGTTTATCAGGATCTTTTACGTTAGTTATTATTAAAAATTGCTTCTATTATTAATTATTGTGAACGAATTAATCTGAGGCGGGTTTACACGATCTTTTTGGACTGAGTGAACTAAATTGAATAATTGTTTCCGACGGCATGCAGGTGTCTTAAGTACGCGATTATTCTCGGGATTAAAATGAGAGAATCTATTCGGATGCTGGTAAATTAGTCAGGCCTTCGGGAACGAAATAGTGGATAGCTTTTCGTTGCAGGAAAATGTACTCGCGATACAGGAATATTTATCTTACCGGATTTCCTTTATTAAGAAATATTATTAGAAGAATATCTAACAAATTTATATGTGATTTGTGCGACGTTGGAGCACGTTTGATGCAATCCACCACGTAAACGCACCACGGGTTCGTTTTTATTTAACTGGAGGATCACGCGGGTGATCTCTAAGAATACGGCTTCTGGTATAGAGATTATCTCCAGGTCAAGGCGTTGCTTGTTTGTATTGTTAATCTTTTTCAGGATCTGGTTGGTGTATTGTATGTGTAAGATATGTTTACTGGAGAGCCCTTTATAAGATTCTGGGTCCAGCCCGTCGACTGCTGCATAAAGGGCGTTAGCCCGCATTAACAACGTACTGGTTTGGATGTATGTGTGCAGAAGGTGACTTCAGGCTTTACAGCCTGTCGTGTCTTCTAGTGTGTGTACTGGAACGGTGAGATAACTTCCGGGCTCTGCAGCCCGTCGTTTCTCTAGGTGTCTGGTGTAATGTTTAAGAAAGGTGGTGCAATAAAACTTACGTGCTGTTAACCTTAGCGTATCTCAACCAGTAGTTGGATTGTATAATGCTGATTTACCGGTGACGGCAGCGAAGTAACGCGACTAAAGATACACGACGGTTCAGGATGAACGGATGCGGCAATCGACAGGTCGACCACGTACACAACGAAACTAACTACGGCAGGCACGCGCGGTCCGGATTTCGGTTCTAGATGCTAGAGTAGCGGAGTATCAGAGTAGCGGAGAGTAGAGCGAGCAGAGAGTAGTAGTGGAGAGTAGACTTTCTTCCGGTGGCGCCGCGGTTTATATAGCTAATTCGCGGTGGGTGTGTCCGGCTTCTATGCTGGGGTCCTCTGGCGGTGATTGGCTGAGGGTTCTCTGACGTAAGAGCATTTTATGTTTTTAATATCTAGGGGATTAAAATTAATTATTCGTGATGCAATATCGCGCTATCTTTTGTAATGAGTTTTAATTTTATGCAACTTTATCTGTCTTGATTACTGTAGTGCAATTAAAAAAATAATTAATTACAAAAATTTTAGTAAAGTTAAGCTGGATCTTTACAATACTGTATGCAAGTTCTCACTAGGGCTCAGTCGAATTTCTAATTCTCCAAAGAAGAAAATCTAATATTCGGATTCCTTTAACAAGATAACGTCCAAATAGTATAGTTACTGAAACCTGTGTGTTATCTTAAATGTTATAAACATATTAAGGTATAACCAGTGCTGTAATCTGTCAGTGCCATATCTATTTTAGTCTTATCGCATATTTAAATGTTTTTGCATATATTTTTAATACAACGGGATGTCAGCGATTTTCACTATTTTTTTTAATTAAAATGCAAAAGACAGCCACCTATTGATAAATTACAAAATAAAATAAACGTAAGTATGAAAAGTTGCCTAATATCTAGGAGTTCACTTATACAAAAGCAGAAATAAATTTACACACCACAAGAAAAATGTTAGACACGCACTAAATTTGTTTATTTATAACCATTTCTCTTAATTTGAAACGAGTAATTTTATCAGTAACTGTCATAGGAATACTTTTAACAATTTTTACTCCTCCCCTTAACTTGTTTTTGTCGTCAACCCTTTCATTAACAAATTTCATAATTTCTTCAGGTGCCACACTTTTACTTTCTTCATGCAAGACAACCACGCCCATTGGATGATTAGTGTCCGTTTCGTGTGGAAAACCAATTACAACTCCTTCTTTTACAGCTGGATGTTTTAAAAGAACAGCTTCAATATCACTTGGGGTGATGTGAAGATGAAGATACTTAAAACTCTCTTTGATTCTGTTAGTAATAAAGAAACACTTCTCCTCGTTATAATATGCTAAATCTCCAGTTTTAAGCCAACCATCGGAGTCGATCATCTCAGAAAAATCACGATTGAGATAACCTTTAGCTTGACATTTTGATTTTATCCTAAGTTCGCCCTCTTGATTTGGGCCAAGAATTTTATTAGTGCCCAAATCCACTACCTAAAGTGAAAACGTTTAACTAGCAATGAATATCTGGTTAATCATACCTTGTAAGAAAAGTTGCATATTGGTAGTCCTACAGAATTTGGATACTTTTGAACGAGTTCTGTTCCTTTAGGGTCGATTTGGAATGAGAATGGATTTCCAAAGATTTCAGTTTGGCCGAACATGTAATAAACTTTATTATTAGGAAATCGAGCTTTTACTTTTTGAATATTTTCTTTTGATAAGTAAGTACCACTGAAAAATAGAACGCCTAAGTTTGCCAGATCAATGCAATCTGGTTTTGCGTGTTCTAAAAATGTCATACACTGTAATGTGTTTAGAAACAAAATATTGATTTTGTGATTAAGTGTTTTCCACGGATCTTTAGGGTCGAAACGTGGGTAGATAAGTCTTCCAAGTCCTTCTATGATGCTCATATGTAAGCCTACAGAAAAAACACTCCAATAAGGTGATGAAAAGAAAACGAGGGTTAAATGGATCTTTCGATCACTAAAAGGGCAGTTTTAGTCATGTTTGAGTATTGTTTAAATTTATTACTTACCCTAACATACGATTTGATAGCATTGAAGAATGAGTGTGGCAAATTCCTTTGGGTTTACCAGTAGTACCACTACTAAATATAACTAGAGCAGTTTCCTCTAAACTATCAGTTTCTCTAGGACTAAATTCGTGTTCATTTTCCGAAACTAAAAAATCTGAAAATGAATTATGGTTTGATTCTCCAAATACGACTATAAGTGTTTCCGTTTTGAGATTGTTAACAACTTCTTCAATAAGTGCAATGGATTGCTTTTCTACAAATATGATTTTTGGTAAAACGTGTTTAAGTAAGTATGTAATTTCGGTCGCAGACATTGTTGGTTCTACAGCAGCCATGACGGCTCCAACAAATAAGGATGCTATGTAAGGTACGCAAGTATCAAAATGATTAAAAGTGCACATTGATATAAAATCTCCTGGTTTTATTCCTTTCTTCCGCATTGCTACTGCAGCTTGAATACATCGCTTTAGAAGTGCATCGAACGTTTGCGTCTCACTAGTGTCCCCATCTGTCTACCTGTAGAATATTAATAAAAGTCAAATTTGAGAATTGTTACCTGTGCGATTCTATCCCGATGTTTGATCATAGAATGATAGTAAACGTAACCAACTCCTTTTGGATTTGGAGCTGTCCCAAAATCAGGCATAAAAATCGCATTTGGATGACCTAAAATTTTCAGTTAACTATGACTAAAAAATAATTACGTACTTACTATTCCTAGCCATATTGAAAATTACTAAAGTACTGTTTTCCTTAGTTTACTTTGTAATTTGCGCTGCTAGTTTTTAAATCAGTGAAATATTCAGAACTGTAAGAATATCTGTTAGTATTATTAATTCGATTCTGGTTTCAAAGTATCACTTATAGTCTTAAATTAAATGCTTGACCTTAATGGTTACAACAGCCTTTATCTTTATATGAGTTTATCTGCCCGTAATGATTTGAATAACGAAATCAGTATTTGGATGATCCCAACCGACGTAAAAATAGGAATATTGTTAATGACGTAATGACGTAAAGACGACCAAAAAGTTTACTTCTCACTTAATTGTTTGATGAATGATAAAAATAAAATATCTGGTGTGGAACGACCTTCCAATCTACCAAATGGAAATTAAAAAATAATTTTAAAACATTATTTTTAGGATAATTATGCAACCTCCTTTATAATAGATTCATTACGAAAATAAGCAACATGGTAAAAACGAAAACAATATTCCACATCAGACGTTTAAAACTTCATGACCCACAGGTTAAAAGACATCTAGATGCTCACTTAAATTAAAAGAAATGAAATAATTTGAATTTCAACTTCTACCTTGCAAACTACAGAAGGTTATGCAATCGACTTTTTTCACTATCGCTAAATCGACTCATTTTACAACCTTTGGCATAGTTTCGTCAAGATCGTCCATCATGTCTGGATGTGTGTATGAGTGAGCGTGTGCGTGTGCGTGTGCATGTGTGTGTGTGTGTGTGTGCGTGTGCGTGTGCGTGTGCCTCTGCGTGTGCGTGTGCATGTGTGCGTGTGCGTGTGCGTGTGCGTGTGCGTGTGCGTGTGCGTGTGCGTGTGCGTGTGCGTGTGCGTGTGCGTGTGCGTGTGCGTGTGCGTGTGCGTGTGCGTGTGCGTGTGCGTGTGCGTGTGCGTGTGCGTGTGCGTGTGCGTGTGCGTGTGCGTGTGCGTGTGCGCGCGCGTGCCTACATGCGTGCGTGCGTCCCTGTGTGCGTGCTTGCGTGTGTGTGTGTGTGTGTGTGTGTGTGTGTGTGTGTGTGTGTGTGTATGGATGCATGTTAGTATCCACGATAACTCCAGTACGAAAACACTTACTTAAAATTTTGCAGTTAAGATTGTTTTCATTTGGCGTAGAGCTGATCAGATTTTCGGAGAAATCCAGAGTCTGGGAAGGGGGTTATTAGGGTCAGTTTTGATTTTTATCAAATATTTGTAAAATAGCTGCATATTTCAAAGATGTATCTATTAATTATGTTGGACGCAATTTTTTGATATGACGCGTAATTTAGCGTCAAAAATTCCTAAAATAGAATTTGAGTGTTAGTTGATTGTACAGCATTATTGATATCTTATAGAAGCGGACGGCTTTGGAATTTTTTTAATTACACACGTATATATTAATATCTATCTGACCATCTTCTGTCAGCTACCAAAACAGCTGCTCGTAAAATAGGCTTTTTGTACAGATCTAAGCAGTACTTTACCTCTCGATAACTCCTTCTGCTGTATAAGGCCTAAATTCGGCCCCATCTGGAATATAATTCTCACCTTTGGGTTAGTGTTCCCCAATACGCTCTCGATATCGTTGATCGTATTCAAAAGAGAGCGATTAGGCTTATAAATAACCCGTCCCTAACTTCTCACATACAGCCCCTTGAGCATAGAAGGATGGTTTCAGTTATTTCTTTGTATTATCGTTATTACAACGGCTATTGTGCTGCTGAATTATATTCTTCGATACCATCTCAGGCTATCTTTGCGAGAAACACTCAGTACAAATCTCCACTTGTCGTACCAAACGGACGCAATCCAGATTTTTCTACACGGCTTCTAAACTCTGGAATGATCTCCCTAGTTCCTGTTTTCCTCTCACTTATGATATGAGGAAATTTAAGGTAGCTGTTCATAGGCATCTATTGGCAATTCATTATCCCTCTATCCATCCTCCTAAGTGTTCCTGAGTGCTTTAGCACGATAGGCCTTATTTAGCCTGTTCAGGTCCACAATCATAAAAAAAAAATGAAGTTTTAAACGTCAGCCTGACAGATTATTTTATTGTTTTTACAATGTAGCTTGTTTTAGTTATGAACGTATACAAAAAGAAGTTGCATAGTTGCCTCAAAAAATTATAATTCAAATTATTTCATTTCTTTTAATTTTTTATGTTAGCGTCTAGATGCCAGACATGAATTTTTAAACGTCTGTTTGACGTAGATTATTGTTTCTGTTTTTGCAATGTTGCATATTTTCGTAATTAACTTATTACTTTGTAACATCCAAAAATTCATTTGCGCACAACTGTGTTAATTGCTATACAATTATCTATTTTAACTTCTTGTCGATATGTACTAAACGCACAATTTGTACACTCAGTGTTGAAAAACACTGCAGTAATTTACGTGTCTTCAGTTGTGTAATTTAACAAAAATCCGGTTAATGTTAATAATTTTTACCAAAAGTAAATAGGTATGACATCTGTCGGGGTCTAGCTAAACTCTGTATTATGCAATGGTTGTAAACACAAATACTTTAGGTTAGTTTACAAAATTCTTGTAAGCGGGCGATGTTTAATGTATCAAATAACCAATAGTAAAATCGTTTATTGAATATACATCTAATAGATGACACATTCGATTTAATTACTTCCTCAGTCAGATAGGATTAATTTAACGTCCTGTCTAACACTATTTATATTTTTTTAATGATTGTGGGCCTGAACAGGCTAAATTTGACCTATCGTGCTAAAGCACTCAGGAACACTTAGGAGGATGGATAGAGAGATAATGTATTGCCAATAGATGCCTATGAACAGCTATCCTAAATTTTCTCATGTCACAAGTGAGAGGAAAGCGGGAACTAGGGAGATCATTCCAGAGTTTAGAACTCGTGTAGAAAAATGTGGATTGCGCCCGTTTGGTACGACAAGTGGAGGTTTGTACTGCATACTGATGAAGTGAATGACCGAACCGAGTGTTTCTCGCAAAGATAGCCCGAGAAGGTATAAAAGAATATAATTCAGCAGCACAATAGCCGTTGTAATAACGATAATACAAAGAAATAACTGAAACCATCCTTCTATGCTCAAGGGACTGAATGTGAGAAGTTAAGGACCGGTCATTTATAAGCCTAATCGCTCTCTTTTGAATACGATCAACGATATTGAGAGCGTAATGGGGAGCACTAACCCAGAGATGAGAATTATATTCCAGATGAGGCCGAATTTGGGCCTTATACAGCAGAAGGAGTTGTCGAGAAGTAAAGTATTGCTTAGATCTGTACAAAAAGCATATTTTACGAGCAACTGTTTTGGTAGGTGACAGAAGATGGTCAACCCATGACAGATTTGAAGATACAGTCATACCCAACAGAGTAATAGAGTCTGAAAACTTAAGAACTAAGCCAGTCAACTTACAACAGGAAATGATCGACCTTTTTTGGCGGACACAAGGCAACACTGATTTTTGTTAGCATTAAATTTAACTGGATTATTGTTTTCCCATTCGAGAATACCTTTAATGTCTTTTTTGATTGAATTTGCCATTTCAGCTTTAATTTCTTGATTTGACGCAGAAGGTGGAGTATCACTACGAGTAGACTGAGATGAACTACAGTGAAGAGTGCTATCGTCAGCAAAGCAATGGATGGGGCTAGTTGTTGAAGGAATAAGGTCAACTACGACTCGTATTCGTCTTTTATCAAGGAAACTAGAAACCCAGTTGATGAGCGTATTATTTAACCCAAACGAGGTGAGTTTGGAAAGTAAACACTTATGCCAAACTTGGTCAAATGCCTTTGAAATATCTAAAGCGACTACAACTGTTTCACCGAACTGCTCTACTGTATTGTTCCAAACTTGGGTCACATATGAAAGAAGATCTCCTGGTGAACGACTTTGCCTAAACCCATATTGGTGGTCACTAAGGAGTTTGTTAGTTTCAAGGCACGTGAGTAGTTGCCGATTGGTGGCTTTTTCCACGATTTTAGGCAAAATGGAAGTGATGGCAATTGGTCGGTTGTTTGAGGGATCGGTCTTATAGCCTTTTTTGGGAATAGGTTGAACATTTTCTAACTTCCATGATGAAGGGAATTCCCCAGAAGACATAGAGATCGTATAGAGCTTAGATAGGACTGGTACTAGTTCGGGGGAACATTTCTTTAAGACAATAGCTGGGATACCGTCTGGGCCAGTCGCCTTATTGAGGTCAAGTCTGCTGATGATCGATTCCAAGTGCTTGTACCGAAACTGAATTGGTTTCATAGCGTATGAAGAAAAGTTGACTAGGGGCACATCTTTTCCAGAATCATTGAGACACGAGTTTGATGCAAACAAATCCACAAAAACATTGGCTTTGTCTACAGAATCAGCAACAACCGATCCGTGAATAGATGTCAGGGGGGAAAATGAAGATGTTCCACAGTTTTGACTAATGGCTTTAGCTAAAGACCAAAATTTACGACTGCCTAAAGGAGATGTAGCTAGTTCATTGCATTTTCGTTGTTCGAACAACTTTTTAGTTTTAATGATGACACTTGCAGATATTTCTAGCACCAACATATTCTACATGACTGTCGACCGATTTATTATTGCATCAGCCCAAACCTTATTGAACCAGGGTTGGGAACGTGAATGCCCTATACAGTACTATTTTTTGGGAATGTATAACTCTATTCCCATGAGGATGACTTCAGATACTGAAAGAGCGATGTCCGAAGGAGAGGTCGACTTAAAACAATATTCACGCCATGGAAAGGTTGCAAATAAATCCCGTAAATTACTCCATCGAGCTGACTTAAAACATCATAAGGTTCTATCGGTTTTGCAGAGAACAGTGGAATTAGGTACAGTAGAAATGATTTCTATTAGACAATGGTCGCAAAGACCTGAAGGCGAGAGAACGGAAGCTTTATAAACAAAAGGGTTTGATGTAAGAAAGAAATCTAGAAGATGTGGAGCATGGTTAGGGTTATCAGGGATTCTTGTGGATTCAGAAATCATTTGTCTGAGATCACATGAAATCGCAAATGTTTCTGCACTATGACCAGCAGGATTTATTGTAGATGAAAACTGAAGCCACTTAGAGTTATGAACATTGAAATCGCCTACAATTGAGATATCGCAAGATGGAAACTGAGACCGGAGATAGTCAACTTTCATACTAAGGTAATCGAAGAAGTCTTGAAAATTACTGTCATTAGGAGACCTGTAAATGCAACAGTAGAATTTCACAAAATTGGGACCAGAATGTTTAAACCAAATCACGTCAAAATTTTAATTTTCTAAGGAGGGAACCCTCGTGCAAGCAATTCTGTCCTTGATGTAGGCACATACGCCTCCTTTATATCGAAAGTTAGAGTGAAGGTGGTATTGAGGAATTTGCAAGTCGGGTGACTTGGAGCTTTCAGAGGAGACTTGTGTTTCAGATAGGAACAAAATATCAGGGTGTAATTGTTCAAGATGTTGGTAAATAGCATTAAGATTAGACCTTATACCGCGGAGGTTGCAGTAGTGAATCAAAAAGTTGATACTTTCGATGACCATGGTCGCTGGGGCCCTGCCCTCCCGGATATCCGAATGAGGCAGGATATTACGTTTTAAGGATTTTACGATTTAAAAAAAGTTTAAGATGGTGGGTGCACCTAGAGACAATTTTTCCTAGACTGAACATTGTGAGCTGTAGATTTTTGGTGAGTATATGATGTTTGAAACTACCTTTCAATCATTTTACTCCTTATATCAACCCCGCCTATTTCCACTGAAGCTGGCTCTACAACCCGCTTACTTCTGTGTGTGTGCGTGTGTGTGTGTGTGTGTGTGTGTGCGTGCGTGCGTGCATGCGTACATGCGTGTGTATGTGCGTGTGTGCGTCTGTGCTTGTGTGCGTATGTGCGTGTGTGCGTGTGTGCGTGTGTGCGTGTGTGCGTGTGTGCGTGTGTGCGTGTGTGCGTGTGTGCGTGTGTGCGTGTGTGCGTATAAGCGTGTGTGCGTGTGTGCGTGTGTACGTGTGTGCATATGTGCGTGTGTGCGTGTGTGAGTGTGTGCCGGTGTGCGTGTGTGCTTGTGCGCGTGTGTGTCTGTGTGTGTGTGTGTGTGTGTGTGTGTGTGTGTGTGTGTGCAAGTAATTTTAATAAAACTTGAAATTTTATTACTATTATTATTGAAGTCGTTTAAATCAGTTCAAATGTCAAGATACCTTGTAGTAGTCATAGAACACATATTGTAAATATCTCGAAACTTGTATCTTTAGTGACGAGACTGTAGGGACAACTTCTAAAGATAATTAAATATCTGATAGGTTTTCGTAGTATAGGTGACCTAAATTATCTATTGTCTGTCTGTTATCTGTTATCGATATTTGTCGATGATACTTATATTGATCAGATCTTCTTGAATATATTTTAATTCTATAGAACTTAAAATCTACGAATTGATAAAGGTGGATGTAAATAGTGCTTAAGGGAAGTAACAACAATTAGCTTGTTTAATCCATAAAGCTAACAACCAATGATAAATACAGCACAAGATTAATGTGTGCCAAATGATTGCGACTACATATGTAAGTAAATTTACTGATCACGAAATAGAAAAAACCTAATTTTTCTTATATATAATCATTTCCCTTAGTTTGAGGACATTAATCTTGTCAGTAACTGTCATAAGAATACTTTTAGCAATTTTCACTCCTACTCCGTTTTTATCCTCAACTCTTCCATCGACAAATTTTACAATTTCTTGAGGAGTTACATTTTTACTTTGGTCTTGTAATCCAACAACTCCCATTGGATTATTTGTGTCCGTTTCGTGTGGAAAACTAATTACAGCTCCTTGCTTTACAGCTGGATGTTTTAAAACAACATCTTCAATATCGTGTTATGTGTCCATGATTTTATCAAGGTTTGCCGATAAATTTCGAATTTATAAATTATTTGTCAGTACCGAACATATTGAATGGGGTATAGACTCTCGTAATTGGATCTATTCATGCATCAATGAGAAGTTTTCCTATTGTAACCTTTTCTTTTGATCTTTACGTAATTAACATGGTTTACGTTTTTTTTTTTTGTATCTTACAAAACGAAAATGAAGTTTTTGTTGTTGATCGTAGTAAGATGGAAGTTTAAAGAGGAAAATGTGATTTACATTTTAGTAGTGATATTTAGGAAACCCTCCTACTAGAGTTTGAAAGGAAACATTCGTTAGTGTCTTTGTAAATGGGAATAGTTCTGTACAAATAAATCCTTTCGTACTTTAAAATTGGAGAAATTTAATTTAAATCACGTCGGGATTGCATCGTATAAAAATCAAGAACTTATTCAAATATTACATTGTAAAGTACATCTTTTGCAAAAGTTTTGGTAGCCTCCAGATAGGCACCATTGCTATTGATAAGCGTTTGGTTTTAGAACAAAGAATTTGACTTTAGACACATAGCATTAAATGCTACTTTGCTTGAAAATCCAATTCGCCATACATCAAGTTTCTTAGATAATGTTTCGAGGGAGAAGTGGGCTGCTGACAGGGGCAATCTCACTTTATGATTTTCGAGTTCAGGTTCGTGAATGCACGTAGATAGAAAAACTTAAGTTTTTTGGCTAATTAGAGTGAAAGGGGCTAAAAAAACCAGTGTGGCCGCAAGTGAAATTATTCGTAGGGGCAGTGGTAGTATAGTCTCAGCGGCGTATAGTTTCGCATGAAGGTGGCAAAGTTAAATCGGGTTCGTGTTGAAGGAACTGTCGTTATAGGGTGTCCATCACCTCACAAAATTCCAATAAGGGATCATATAATTGTTCAACCTTCACGAGACCAATTTATCGTTATGTGCAGTTACTCCTTAGGGATATATCGAGATCCACAACGGCGTTGAGTGTTTAAGTACCAAGTGCTTTTGCCCTCCTATGGAGAAAGTTTTGCTTTGATTTTTCGGAAAAATACAACGTTCGTTTCAAGGTTACAAACATTAAGTTCACAGTGCGCTATTAAACAAATAACCTGTTGAAATTAAATAAGGCTTTTTCGTAATTTAAAATAGTAAGAATTATTACATTAAACATTCAGGTTACATCTGATTTTTCATTTTAAATTAATTCTAATTATGTGTGTAGGTTAAGGTTATCAATTAGTTTAATTATTGTGAAGCCACGTAATTATATTTATGTTTGAACCATTACAAATTGCATTCATACAGAAGGCAAACAGTAAGTATTGTTTTTATTTATTGAATATACCAATATTCATAACAATTGTCTCAGTTTTGAGTTTACGTTTGATAGTAAAGTGCAAGTTTTTCATTTTTTGTTTTAATTATCCAATAAAACGAGTGGGGCAGATCTAGTTTATAGCTGTGGATTTATCGTTGACATCCCTTAGGCGTTAAGATAAGAAAAGGTGATTTACACTAAATCTTTTAATTTAGGAGTACAGCCGATATATTTTTTTGTGAAAAGTAGACTTAATTTTCTTTTTATATTAGTTATTTATTAGTAACTTTTACCTCAATTCAGGATTTCTTCTTGTCTTCCTGAAAGTCAAACCACAGGATCCCAATTTAAAGAATTATCTAAAACCTCCGCATAAAACATAGACAAGGCAACGTAAATGGTACGGTATCGTAATGTAATGTAAAAATTACAGACACACTTCTAACCAGAGCTTCAGTAATAACGATAATTCAGTAGGTACATCACGAAAAATTAACCTGACTTTGACTTTTACTAAACCACGTTTACCACAAACCAACAAAAATTACTAGTTACTAACAGCATTCAGCTTTCAGGGTTCATCACCAGCGTTACAAGAGTTTTCCTACAGAAGCTAAAATTATTATTCCAAACTTGTCTTATCTAATGTATTGTAACAAGGAGATAATGCATTAGATCTTCAAACAAGCAAAGAAAAACTTACGCCCTCAAACTAAACCCACAAAATCTCGAATGATGAAATCGAAATCTCATAGGTAGAACAAATTTAGACTAGGCCAACATTCAATCCGTCTCAATTTATCACGTATCGTAAAACGTGATTTAATCCTGCTAAATTTTTGTGAATAGCAGAGTTCCTCATAAAGCTATCGTTTTGGTAGGACAAATCAAAAAACTTGGTCTCAACACCTAGAATGTGGTCTAACGAGCATAGAAACAGTATTCAGTTGTCTGTTGACCAAAAATCAAAGGACTAAATTGACTAAATTAAGACATATCATCGTAAAAGCGGTGGTTGATGCAACCAAATCAGAAAGAAGAGCTAATTTTTGTTACATGATCAAACCGCACTAGACGTCGTGAAGGATCATTTACTTATAAGACGGACAATGCCTGAAATTTAAATACACACACCTTATACTTACCATAAAACATCAAATCACAACAGTCAATCCGGGAAAAATGAACACTAGGCTCCGCCACAATTTAGAATTTTTTTGAAATAATTAGCCGTAGACGAGTCCTTTAATTAATCCTACCCGACTGTAAATGGTAGAATTGTGGCCTATTCGTTAATATAAGATTCGATTCATTCTCAAACATTTAATACCTACTACACGCTTTCGCTTTAAAAGAATACATTAAATTTTGTCCCAATGATACACGTCAACTTAATTTTGAAAGCATTTGAGTTCAATTAGTGTTAAAACAAATAAAACATATATATATATATATATATATATATATATATACATACATTTCTTGTAAAATTATTGATCACACTCTGTGTACTTATAAAACTAAAGCAGTACTTGTATGTATGTACTTTCGAATTTACCCTCGTATACGCATAAGCAGCAAAGTTCTGAAATAAATAAACATTACCCAATTTGAAAAATAATAATTAAGTGTATTAATTTTTACACACAAAATTAGTAATTCCTATCTCAAATTTAAAACAAACGTAGCGATCAGTGCATCCCTTATGAATTGCATTTTTAATCACTAAAATATGGTTCAATTTTTTCAAGTATGAATCGCTTAGATTCAAGTATGAACCTTTTTACTTTTATCTACACAAATCAATCCTGACCAATATAATGATAAACAGCTTCTGCAACCACGACTAGTACTGTATATTTAATAACCAATAAATTAAAACCAATGAAATTTTGTGTTCGGTCTGTTCACAAAAATTAACAATTTTCAGATCAATCCGTTATAAATATCGCCTAAATGTTAAAAGCTTTACTATACTTAAACTGTGCAATCCTCTGTGTAACTTTACACATATAAAAAACAAAGAAATTTAATAAAGCACTGTTAATCAGTAATACATAACTTAACTTTTTACTTTAAACCGTCAATAGGATTGTAGGATAAGGACCATTATAATTGAAATAAATGAATGAGTTTATGAACCAATTCTGCAAAAAATATTTACTCACATTATGTGTATGCGTCAGTGAAGCAACATAAACAAACAATTAATTCCAGCAGTTTAGATTAATGTCTCTACTAAATATTATTATCTAAACATAACAAAAAATAATGGTGTAAATGATATATAATAAATTTACAATATGAACAATGACATTTCTAAAGGATGATCAAACTCCATCATTCAAATATATCTAAATTACGCTTAGATATAATTTTCCGAAGTCATGCCAATAATATCAGGCATTCTCGACATTAACAGTAGACCAACGGTAACTTAAATGTTCCGCTTTCACTCACGCTTTTTTACGCGTGCAGTAATTGGGTAATTTAAAAATTATTATTAATTTTACTAACACATATATAAAAAGTTTATCTCGAGTAGGATTTTGAACATACAACCTGTATTTTGAGTACAACTTATAATAATTGGGGAATTTATTAACTAATTGCCCCCTCAAATGCCTGTCGAACTTAATATTTTAATTCAAATCCTTAGCTGTCCAAAAACTTGATCGATATAGCTTTTTACTCAGTATTATTAATATTCAATACTGTCAGCTTCAATTGCAATACTTAAAACCTCTATTTACTTATGAAGGATTACTTTAAAGATTCTATTTCTATTGCGCGAATTTTGTACACAAACTTTTCTTAATACAACGATTGCTGTTTATCACAAATCTGCTTAAACACTACTAAAAGTTTGAACAAATCTCTAGGGAATCGCAAATAAAGACCTTCTTACCCTGCTACTCGTTCCCTTTTATAGTGCTAACGTTCATCTTGCTTAACCTCACCAGAATCTACCCGCTAAAACAACCATTCATAAGGGGTTTAAATGTCACATAAGCTGTCACAGAACCAACGGTTTTCGGGTCATCCCTCTGCTATTTTAAGAAAATGATAATAACTCCGAAATATCGAAATTTGACGTTCAGGTTCATTCAACGAAATACTCAAACCTATACAAAAACTTTTATGAAAGTTTTAAATACGTGGGAAGTCACTATTCATGCTTGATTCGTACATAAAATTTTCAGTCATTTATACTAATGTAATATATATATATATATATATATATATATATATATATATATACGTATTCATTTTATCATTTAATGCAATACTAATATATCATTGATTCGCTTACGCTACTCATTTCTAGCAAATTTTAATTTGCATTCCCCAAATACAAGAGCCAATACACATTATCGTCGCTGTAGGGCCTTTACTAATTTCCATTTTAATTTGATTCTTCCAAATCATAAACCGTAAAGACATCCTACTGCTTGCCGAAGTACTACTTTAAGCGACCATATGAAAGAAGAGAGCAAGTGTAGTATACAGATGACTCCAAAACAGCAAGAGGCGGAGGAGCTGTGACTAACCGGATTCGTCGAAATCCATCAACATAAGCCTCGGAGGAAACAGCACAGTTTTCCAAACTGAGGTATATGCCTTATCAGAGTGCCTCCGAAAAAACTGAAGGTTGGAGTGCAGCAGCAAGACCATACACGTTTTCACAGATAGTCAAGCTGCTATTATAGCACTTGAAGCCTACAGAAACACGTCAAGAATGGTTTGGGTATACAAACAACCTGTACTAAGACTTGGCAGCGCCAACGAAGTAGTTGTGGAATTGGTGCTTAGCCCATCAGGAGTAGAAAGAAGTGAATGTGCGGACAAGTTAACCAAACTAGGCACTAAACCCGAACCCTTTGGGCCAGAATATCCTATGGACAGGCGCAATGGAGCCTCACGCAGAACCGTAAACTCTCAGAAAGTCCATGGGCCGGACAGTAGTGAGGAAATTAGTGGGGAAAGTGGCAAGAAAATGAAACAGAGGAACACATACTACTTAAGTGTAAGGCCCTGAGTCGTCACCGACTAACAACCCTTGGACCTCTTAGTACAGAGTTGGGAAACATCCAGGTAAACCCTATAGACACCATTCTTAAACTTATAAGGCTGTTAATACTTCCCTAGAGCTTAACACCACGCGGAAGCAATAGATCTACTACAAGGTCCACGCATAAACCTTTATGCAAGGTATAATATGCTTTTACATAATTCTCAACGATTTACTATAATTCCAGTGGCGCAACATTTTACACCTGCCCTGCAAGTTATGTACCCAAAACAAACAAAAATTCTGTCGTACAGACTCACGTTCATACCTTATCAAAAATATGTACTACGCACAACACTAAATATACCCAGTGAGTCAAAATGATCTTGCACTTTATGCAAATTCTGTGCCTGTGCTGGTCAGATAGTAAGCGAGGGGACAATCCAGTGCCGCGTATGCGCATTCTGGAAGAAAAGTTTTTTTTATTATTTCCTTGATTACAAAACGAAATCGAGAAGTGGTGAAACTCATCTTTGGCCCCGGTACAAAGGTGTTGAATCAACAGGACATTTGTTAAATTCGGTATGTACGTTACGTTCAAAAACCGGAGATAACTAATACTGAATAAGAAATACGAAAACGAGAACGTTGCAGTGCTTTCCAATCTGAACTTTAAACAATACAAAGAGAGACACTAAAGATTTTCAAGACCTTACGTAAGGTTTAACTTTCAGGTATCTAACATGTAGTTTCCACGTCCATTCTTAGTCATCTTGAGAAGTGACTGCAATTTGAAGTGACAGATATCGTAATAAGTAATGAAAGCGTGGCGGAATACCAAAGAAACGCAAAAAATTAAAAGAAGCAAAGAATCACTAAAAACTGCAGATCAAGATCCAATCGTTCATGGTTTTTAGGTTGCCAACTAATACTAAGTACATGATTTAAAAATTAATTTGAAGTAACGCAAGATAGGAAGATATCAATCTTTACAAATCTATGTAAAAACTATTAAATTTAAGTTCACTATTTAACTGTTCGTAGTAATCAAAGTGCTAGGTTTTTGTTTAGAAATTTCAACGGCGGGTGTTTTCAGAAGTTAATTTTTACGAATGCAATAAAGGTAAACATCTCAGGAATATCGAAGACCGAAATGAACAGTATGGAGCAATTTAGCTGTTTTACCAAAAAGAAAACTGTGCGAAGGGGTGTTTCCCTCTAGCGTTAAATTTTATATTTTATTTATCAACTCCAAAGTATTCCCGACAAACAAAAAATTAGGTATATACGACCAAAGAAATTACAAAAAGTTACAATCACTTACTAAAATTGGGCGCCACGAACTTTGCACCATAATGCTTACAATACCGAAAAAGAAAAAAACACACGAATCCATAAAATGTTTCTGTTCATATATCAAATTGCTTACCACGTGGCGTTTTAGTTGTAAGGTGAACAAAGAAAGTATCACCATACAGAATGTAGAGATTTTTAGCAAAAATGTTCTAGAAATGATATTACCAAGACAATCACTGGCTAGTTGTATATTTATATAAATAAAAATTTAAAAAATTGAAATACCTTATCTATCCTTGCTATTAAAGTTCAACTTTATCTACATATAGATTTGGGTTGTTCAAAGCACACTTTAACAATTGGTATAGAAAAAACACTATTTTATCGTCATAAATTGATCTGTGATACCAAACTCCAAATTACAGGAGCTTCCTGCTCTATCGAATGATGTACGAATCTTAGAAATTTCTGGTATTTTAAACTATATATCTTAAAATTTGATAAGATTGCTCCACTTGATGTAATCGTATTAATCTTTTGACGTTATACAGTTTTAGTGAATTTTTCAATGAAAAATTCATTATTATGTGCACTTTGTACGGGCGTCCATTTGTCCATCCCTGTAATTACTTCTAAACGACTTCAAATAGCAAAATTCTAATTGCACCTTCATTTCTCTCAGAAAATCAGCACATGTTCAAATGTGTTCACTATTACGTCGATTCTACAAAAATAGGGCCTAATTTCTTCCATAGTGAACACCTTGTCTATGTACAGTGCATCCTATTTTGGTTGAGACAGCCAAGTATCTCGGTTGTTGTTGAAGATAGAACCTTGCGCTTTTCGCGCACAATTTTTTTCTGGGGTATGGTAATGGAGATACGACTCAAACTTATGATTTTTTCAATGGAACACCCTGTATTTTATCACCTCATTAAATTCCTTATTTTTTTTCCTTCAAAATGATATATAATATATAAACATAAATTCTTCAAAAATGCTCCAAAATCACTAAAACATTGATTTTTAATAGTAGGCTATGGATTTTTCATACAAAAAAAGTTCAAATTGAAGAAATACTTCTTGTGAATTTTCCATGAAAAAAACAACACTAATTCACTAACAAAACACAAAACGTAGGTAACTAATAGCAACAAATAAATAGTAATAAAAAGTCCATAATGCGGAATAAGCAACTAATTAAAGATTTACTCATACTATTTCATTTCGAAATTATTCGGGAACTTATTCATTGAATTGTCCAAATTGATGTCCATTTTCCATAATACACAATTGACACAATTTCTTAATACGTCTTAATGCATTTGAAATTATGAAAGGCCGATTTCGTAAATTCTGGAAAATTGCTTCTGTTGTTGCACGAAGTTCTTCAATATTATTGTGCCTCTTACCGTATATTTTATTTTTTAAAGAACCCCACAAAAAAAAGTCCAGCACTGACAAATCAGGTGACCTTGCAGGTCACCTAATGGGCCCATTTGTTCCAATCCAATGGTCCTGGAAAGTTTCTTCTAAAAACGGCACAATCAACCTCGAATTATGGGCAGGGGCACCGTCTTGTTGGAAGTAAATGGCATTAAGATAGGCTAGGGGAACATTCTCAAGGAATTCTGGTATTACCACTTCTAAAATTGTCAAGTACCTATTCGCGTTGAGAGCCCCTTCAAAAATGGGGTATTTTATTGATGTCCCCAATAAGAAACAGGCTACATTAAAACCAAATCGACCCTGTTGTTGTTGCTCAAACATTAGGTGTTGATTTTCATCATACCAGTGCCTTGTATATTGCCTTTTAAATAAACCGGCACTGCTAATATGGGCTTCGTCTGACCATATGACTTTACTCGCAAAATTATTGTCCCTTCAAGTTTGGTTCAAAAACCAATTACAGAAATTCACACGCCTCGCTGCATCACCAGTGTATAAATGCTGGCCAATATTCACTTTGTAAGGTTTCAATTTGTTTTTTTTAATCCTTTGTACCCGTGATCGGAGAACGCCAGTGTCATTTTCTAACTTCGTACAAGAAGTCTGAGGAGAGACACGGACGCTAGCTAAGACATTTATTTCATCCACTTCATTATTTTCCTTGTTATACGTCTTGGGTCGGGGTTTAGAATACGCACCATAATTTAGTGGATTATTCTTTAGTCGAAATATCGTTGTTCGACTAGGTTGACACCTCTCTGGATATTTAACGTTTTAAAAACAACATGTCATAATGTCTTATTGTAAATTACTGGTTTACCTGTTTAAATATAATTCTAATGCTTCGTCAACATTTTCATGGCATTGATTGAAACATTGTATGATATCATGCTTTTCGTTGTTCTGAAAAAATCTTTCAGCCATTATAAAATTTCACAAATTAACAAAATCGCCAAACACAAACACAATAAAACGCATCAAAATTTATCATCATGACAGATGATGTGTTGATTTCTCCACAGTCACTTGATAAAACAATGCTCCAAAAGTCAACAACAGTGTTTGTAGCATCCATGACCTACTATAAAAAAATCACAAATAATAATCCCTGTAGTAAAACTTTGAAATCCATAGCACTCTATTAAAATTTAATGTTTTAGTAATTTTGGAGCATTTTTGAAAACTTCATGTTTATATGTTATATATCATTTCGAAGGAAAAAAAAAAAGTAATTTAATGAGATAATAAAATACTGGGTATTGCATTGAAAAAATCACAAGTTTGAGTCTTATTTCCATACCGATACCCCGAAAAAAAATTGAGTGCGCCCATGGATTTTCAAAAACACCCTGTACTCTATAAACGAAAGAAGTTAGGCAAAATCCGTTCAGGCCATCTTGAGTTTCACAAAAAAGTGGCACAGGACCGCGGAAACCGCAAGGTTCTATCTTCAACAGTAACCGAGATATCTGGCTGTCCCAACCAAAATGGGATGCACTGTACTAAGGCGTATGTGCCTACATCAAGGACAGAATTGCTTACAAGAGGGTTTCTTCCTTAGAAAATAAAATTTTTTACGTGATTTGGTTTAAACATTCTGGTCCTAATTTTGTGAAATTCTACTGTTGCATTTATAGGTCTCCTAATGGCAGTAACTTCCACGACTTCTTCGATTACCTTAGTATGAAAGTTGACTATCTCCTGTCTCACTTTCCATCTTGCGATATCTCAATTGTAGCCGATTTCAATGTTCATAACTGTAGTTGGCTTCAGTTTTCATCTACTACAAATCCTGCTGGTCATAGTGCAGAAACATTTGCTATTTCATGTGATCTCACACAAATGGGTTCTGAACACACAAGAATCCCTGATAATCCTAACCATACTCTACATCTTCTAGATCTCTTTCTTACATCAAACCCTCTTGTTTATAAAACTTTCGTTCTTTCGCCTTTAGGTCTTTCCGACCATTGTCTGATAAAAATCATTTCTACTGTACCTAATTCCACTGTTGTTCGCAAAACCGATAGAACTTTGTGGTGTTTTAAGTGAGCTCGATGGAGTAATTTACGGGATTTTTTTACAACCTTTCCATGGCGTGAATATTGTTTTAAGTCGTCCTCTTCTTCGGACATCGCTCTTTCAGTATCAGTGATTCTGGAAAAGATGTGCCCCTAGTCAACTCTCCTTTTTCGGTACAATCTCTTGGAATCGATCATCAATAAGCTTGATCTCAATAAGGCGACTGGCCCAGACGGTATCTCAGCTATAGTCTTAAAGAAATGTTCCCCCGAACTAGTACCAGTCCTATCTAAGCTCTATATGATCTCCATGTCTTCTGGGGAATTTCCTTCAACATGGAAGTTAGCAAACGTTTAACCTATTCCCAAAAAAAAGCGATAAGACCGACCCCTGAAACTACCGACCAATTGTCATCGCTTCCATTTTGTCTAAAATCATGGAAAATGTCATCATTCAGCATCTACTCACGTACCTTGAAACTAACAAACTCCTTAGTGACCACCGATATGGGTTTAGGCAAAGTCGTTCAACAGGCGATCTTCTTTCATATGTGACCCAAGTTTGGACCAATACAGTAGAGTAGTCCGGTGAAACAGTTGTAATAGTTTTAGATATCTCAAAGGCATTTGACCAAGTTTGGCATAAGTGTTTACTTGTCAAGCTCACCTAGTTTGGGTTAAATGATACGCTCATCAACTGGGTTTCTAGTTTCCTTGATAAAAAACGAATACGTGTCGTAGTTGATGGCTTTTTCTCAAAAGAAGGTAGCATTAACGCGGGCGTACCACAGGGATCCGTTATAGCGCCTACACTTCTGCTGTACATAAATGACCTTATTTCTTCAACAACTATCCCCATCCATTGCTTTGCTGACGATAGCACTCTTCACTGTAGTTCATCTCAGTCTACTCATAGTGATAATCCATCATTTCCTGTTGTAAGTATGAATGGTTCAGTTCTTAAGTTTTCAGACTCTACTACTCTGTTGGGTATGACTGTATCTTCAAATCTCCCATGGGTTGACCATCTTCTGTCAGCTACCAAAACAGCTGCTCGTAAGATAGGCTTTTTGTACAGATCTAAGCAGTACTTTACCTCTCGACAACCCCTTCTGCCGTATAAGGTCCAAATTCGGCCTCATCTGGAATATAATTCTCACCTCTGGGTTAGTGCTCCCCAATACGCTCTCGATATCGTTGATCGTATTCAAAAGAGAGCGATTAGGCTTATAAATAACCCGTCTTTAACTTCTCACACATAGTTCCTTGAGCGTAGAAGGATGGTTTCTGAGTGCTTTAGCACGATAGGCCAAATTTAGCCTGTTCAGGTCCACAATCATAAAAAAAAAATAAAGAATTGTGCATAAAAACGAGTTAAAAATTTAACCATAAGGCAATGACGTACGTGCACTTTTGTGCACGGTTAGAGAAATGTGCAAATGTTTAACTTTGGCTTCCCATAATGTCGCTTCCAAAACATTTACACAATATTTGATTACTTTTCACCATGACCTACTCTAATTGTGAAATGTAAAACAGCTTAACCAAAATAAAGAGAGGGAAGTGGTAAAAGATAATAATTGTAATGAAATGGCAACTCTATGCCCACAGGTTGAAAGACAAATGAATCCTAATCTTTGTTGAAAGAAAAAATATCTGGTGTGGAACAACACACGACCTTCTAACCTACAAAATGTAAATTAAAAGGAAATGAAACAATTTTAATAACATTTTTTCTTTTATAATAAGTTCATTACGAAAATAGGCAACATTGTAAAAGTTTAGTAACTTCACTTTGAAGGCTCATTTTACAAAATTGGTGGAGCCGATTTACTTAAAATTTTTGCTACTTGACAATTGTTATATTGTTGTGAAAATATGTAAATTCTAAATGTTTAATTGACGTAGTTTTAAAACTGTTGAATTTTATTTACAAAAAGGTGCTATAATAGTTATTTCCCTAACCAGTTCCGAAAGTTAATTTTCCCGCATGAGCACTTTGTTTGCAGGGAGTGCTGCATTTAGCGCGAATTCGGGAAAATATATTCCGAACAAGTTAGGTACAAAGTTTTTTTTAACGAATAAATTAAAAAACAAATAATTTAACATTGTTTGGTGTTTTTATTATAATTGGATGGGTAGCATAGCCGGCATTGTAATGTTGCAGTGATGTTATATCAACAAAAATGACAACGTTGAATCGCCATTTTCTTTAAAATTATTTTTGTTAAATTTGTGAAAAATGGGAGTCGAAGAAATTCTGACGCCACCTGATGTTAAAGAAACAGTAATTAAGGCAGCATTGAATTTGCTTCCTCAACAAAGTTCAAGGACGTATATACCACCTATAAGAAGTTTCTTGGCTAGTGAAAGAAGAAGAACGGGAGAAAATTTACGGAAAATTGTTCGTTGGCTTGTTTCCAAGAACAAAGTCAAAAATCAATGTGGTCTATTTATTCAATGATAAAATTGTGTTTAATGGTCTACAGAAATGTCGATATTTCAACATTTTTCAGAACACAACAAACCTCAAAAATCTACCATGTTGGACGATACACAATTTTTTTAATTTATAGATGAAACACCTGATTTGTCCTACCTGATGATGAAGGTAATAAATTACTCGTCACTTGTATATGATTTATTGATATTTTAAATATTGCCTTTAAGTAGCTCTAATATTAGGTATTTATAGTGCATTAAGAAGGAAAGAACTGTGCCAAGTGACGCCTGCTGGCATTCAGTTTCGAAATGATGTGGTAGTAGTAACTATTCCAGAAACCAAAACACGCATTCCCAGGTCGTTAGCCATCACAAACCCTTCATGGATCGATAAACTAAAAAAATATAACAATATAAGAAAAACAAAGCACTCATGCTTTTTCCTAACCTACCTTAATGGAAAATGTATAAACACTCCAATGGGTATAAACAAAATTGGAAAAATCCCAAAGAAAATTGCTCAATACTTGAAAATTTATGGACATACACTGGTCATCGTTTTCGTAGAAATTCAGCAACCTTGTTGGCAAATCGTAGAAAGGGGTTGGTTGGAATAAAACAACTAGAGGGATGGAAATAATCAGCAGTTTGTGAATCATACATTCAAGATTCCCTAAGTAATAAAATTGAACTATCTAAAAGAATGCAGGCACCGCATCCTTCGCACTTAGCAACAGGTAGCCCATCAACATCATCTACTGCATTCAATATTCACAGGCAAAACCAAGTATCTTCCACAATTACACAATAGAGCATAGAATCAGTTCCAGGAGTAGAAATTAAAGATTGTAGCAACTGTACCATAAACGTGCGGATTTTCAATAATTTCACACTTTCTTCGTGTTCATCTGAAGAAGAATATTGAGATTTTTTAATTTGATGTTAGATAATTACTTGCCTACCATGTTGTTAATTTCTTCAATAATAAAACCATAATTTCTTGTGTTATCGGTTCTCGTATATTTGAGTTTGAATTGCACTTATCGTTCTTATCGAGTTATGACTAAGCGACCGACGTACGTGCGCTTTGAGCAAGGCTTACATTTTAATTATTATTTGTTTTAAAATGAAAAATACTAAAATAAATACTAATAAATATATATCGATACCAAAATATTGCCTTGTCGCGTCCGTTATTCAGCAGCATTTCAATTATGCTACCAACTATACAACCTAATTACCCTAATTACCCTAGTTTCTGTTGGAAAGTAAAAAACACCGCGGGAAAAGAAGTTTTCGGTGCATCGGGAGTAACCAGGAAACACCTACTTTAAAGCTATGAGTACAAAAATCAATTTTCAACACGCTCGACTTTAAACGTTCATAAACATTTGATTTTCAAACACAAATCCATAAAATTCGAGAGTTAGGTAGTTCGATTCTTTCTGAACCTATTATCAAAGAGAAACTGGAACGAATTGTTTTCATTTGCTTGTAAATAGCAAACATGACCAATTCTCACTACGTGAAGTAAGTAAACCTTTTTTTAACTGTACGATTATACGATTTTTAAAAATGTGTGCTGTTATTGAATAAGGATGGCTAACCGCAGCCGTTTTTAATATAGGAGAGGCGGTACACATATAAAAGTTCGAGCCCAGAGCGGTATTACTGCATGCATACACATTATATATATATATATATATATATATATATATATATATATATATATATATATATATTTCTTATGCAAATATAAAAAAATATTTTATTTGGAAGAATTTAACAAGCGAAAAATTTATTCATAAGTGTAGGGAGTGCCAAATACATACACATTCAAAATCATGTAAAACAAAAAATTGACGATAACGACGACAGCATTTCAAACTACTTTCTTATATTTAGTAGGTCAATTCAATCAAGAAAACGAAAAAATATTTATCAATATCAACACAATATGAATTAACAAAATTTGTGGAGGGTTACCCAATCGAGAACGGCAGAAGCAGGAGCAGAAGTATTTGTCAATAATTTTGTATTAAAATTTGTATTTCAAAGAATATAGTAACAGGCCAAGGAACGGAATGTTTAGCGAAAGTGAACAGCGTTAACAGTCACAAAAATTTAAATGCGTACTTAAGAATGCAAGTATCTAATGATGTAAAAACATGGAGTACGAAAGTACGATATAACTTTTTGAGAATTTTCTCCAAACTTTTTAAGAATGTCTTAGACCTTACTTTAGGAAATTTATCTGGTAACATTTTCTTGCATAGATTTTTCTCTACCGAGGAAGATATCGTTACTTTTGCTCAATCGCGAACCAACCGGATGTAGTACTTCAGTTTGGAGTGTTCATAAAATTATGAAATATTGATTAACTATTCTATTTCTTACTATATCTAATTGTGAAATTCCACAACATAAAGTAAACAAATATAAGTGGCACCAAAAACACAATTGCATCAATAATCGTATCTAGAACTGTGCATTCATTCACCTTCTATCTATCTATGTTAGAACAAAATACGTCCATATCTCATGTGATTATCTTGAACCTTGCCCATTCTGATTTCAGATTTTTTCATAAATTGAGATCGACGCTCTAAACCACTCTCATTGTTCTGGGGAATATCAATATGGATTGTACGTTAGCTTACTTATCAAGGTTACTATAAATATTAATTTTTATATTTTAGCAACGAAGTTACTTAACCTCGAAATTAATAATAACGTAATTAGCACACCAACCGTAAACGTGGGACTATCTGATGGTCTTGGTACCTTATTTTACCATAAATTGAAAGAATCAGGAAATAAAACATTTCAAGTAAGTTTATTATTTTCAAAAGGCAATATTAATTATAATTTTGTGCAGATTAATGGGTACACAGGAGAAATTGATACCACAAGCGCTTTTCTGCAAAGATGTGTCAGAACTGCAATTGCAATGCGTGCACGTGGATTAACACCTGATGATATAATAACAGTGTGCAGTTCAAACCACTTTAACACTAGCGTTCCAATTGTGGCAAGCTTCCTTTTAGGTGTAAAACCAGCAAATACAGATCCAAATTTGACTCTTTCAGATACAATCCATTTATTAAAATTAGTGAAACCAAAAATTATATTTGCTAGTGTTAACGCAGTCACGCTCATTGAGAATGTGTTAAAAGAAACTGGAATGATATCTGAAATTGTTGTTTTTGGTAATACAGAACAGCACACACCATTTGACCAGTTTCTAAATGAATCGGAAAAAGAAAACGGTTTTGAACCGTACAAAGTGAATAATCTTAAAGAAACTGCAGCAATCTTGTTTAGTAGTGGAACTAGTGGTTTATCAAAAGGAATTTGTCTTAGTCATTTGGCAATTCTCGAACACACAGTAACTGTCAGGTAACACTCATCAACAATTAAGTAATCCTAACTAAACTGTTTGCTTTTTTCAGAGAAGCAAATATAAATGTTGCAGATTTAGTTATGCTTTCTTCTTCCCTAGTTTACTGGATATCGTATTTAGTAAGCCTTGTCGTGAGTGTCTTTGGCAATGCAGCGAGACTCATTCTTCCAAATTTTAAACCTAACACCATTTGGAATTATATTGAAAAATACAAAGTCGGCATATTGTTGTTATCACCAACGCAAATCGCAACATTACTAGAATCATCAAAACCTAAGCAGCATAATGTATCTAGCGTATTTCTCGTTTTATTTGGAGGATCATCAATCTCAGAACATCAAATGAAGAAATTGCGTGGTTATTTCCCCAACGCAATTACTTTTTGTGGATATGGCACAACTGAATTAGGCGGTGGCGGTCTTAGCTTTTCAATAACCAGTGCGCATGATCTTTATCTTTTAAATACAAAGCCAACCTCCTGTGGACGGCCGTTACCAGGCAGAACGTATAAGGTAAGACTGATTTGAAAAACTTTGCAATGAAATACGCTTGCGTTAAGATTGTAGATCCTGACACCGAAGAAGTTCTTGGTCCCAATAAGGAAGGTGAATTACGTATAAAAACAGAATTTCAAATGTCTGGATATTATAATATGGATGCCTCTAATCAATGGGATTCTGATGGATTCTTTAAAACGGGAGATATTGCCTACTATGATAATGATTATTGCTTTTATATTGTGGGAAGAGCGAAAGAGATGTTAAAGTACAGAGGTTGGCAGATAACTCCAGTTAAGTTGGAAGGAATATTGGCAACACATCCTGCTGTTCAAGATGTTGTAGTTTTGGGAATACCTCACCCAGTTGACGTGGAACATCCAGTTGCACTGGTAGTCTTACACGCTGATTACGTAGATACTATTAGATCAGAACACATTAAAGAGTATTATGAAAATAAAGTTAGTAATGTGCACAAACTAAGAGGAGGTCTTAAATTTGTTGAAAAAATTGTTAAAAATTCAGCAGGAAAGATAAACAGGCGGCATATGTTAAAACAGTTGCTTGTAGATAGTTTAAGTTAAATTTTTAATTTAATAAATTATTTGACGGAACTTTTGTTTACACCTGATTTAACTCAAGGTATTGGTCATCTGTCTTTAATTTTCGTAAACACAATGTCAGGCTTCGAGTTTGCATCTATAGCTCTCCTAATGACAGCAACTTTCAAGACTTCTTCGATTACCTTAGTATGAAAGTTGACTATCTCCTGTCTCAGTTTCCATCTTGCGATATCTCAATTGTAGCCGATTTCAATGTTCATAACTCTAACTGGCTTCAGTTTTCATCTACTACAAATCCCGCTGGTCATAGTGCAGAAACATTTGCTATTTCATGTGATCTCACACAAATGATTTCTGAACCCACAAGAATCCCTGATAACCCTAACCATACTCCACATCTTCTAGATCTCTTTCTTACATCAAACTCTCTTGTTTATAACACTTCCGTTCTTTCGCCTTCAGGTCTTTCCGACCATTGTCTAATAAAAATCATTTCTACTGTACCTAAGTCCACTGTTGTTCTCAAAACCGATAGAACCTTGTGGTGTTTAAGTCAGCTCGATGGAGTGATTTACGGGATTTCTTTGCAACCTATCCTTGGCGTGAATATTGTTTTAAGTCGTCCTCTTATTCGGACATGGCTCTTTCAGTATCAGAAGTCATCCTCATGGGAATGGAGTTATACATTCCCAAAAAACAGTACCGTGCAGGTCATTCACGTTCCCAACCCTGGTTCAATAAGGCTTGTGCTGATGCAATATCTTTAAAAAATAAATATTACATAAAATGGAAATCTAAGAAATCGGTCGAAAGTTATGTAGAACACGTTGGTGCTAGAAATATCTGCAAAAGTGAAATCACTAAAACGTTGTTCGAACAACGAAAATGCAATTAACTAACTACATCTCCGTTAGGCAGTCGTAAATTTTGGTCTTTAGTTAAACCATTAGTAAAAACTTTGGAACATCTTCATTTCCCCCCCTGACGTCTATTGACGGATCGGTAATTGCTGATTCTGTAGAGAAAGCCTCTTCTTCATACGCTATGAAACCAATTAATTTTCGGTACAAGCTCTTGGAATCGATCTATACGATCTCTATGTCTTCTGGAGAATTCCCTTCATCATGGAAGTTAGCAAACGTTCAACCTATTCCCAAAAAAGGCCATAAGACCGATCCTTCAAACTACCGACCAATTGCCATCACTTCCATTTTGTCTAAAATCATGGAAAAAGCCATCAGTCAGCAACTGCTCACGTTCCTTGAAACTAACAATCTCCTTAGTGACCACCAATATGGGTTTAGGCAAAGTCGTTCAACAGGTGATCTTCTTTCATATGTGACCCAAGTTTGGAACAGTACAGTAAAGCAGTCCGGTGAAACAGTTGTAGTCGCTTTAGATATCTCAAAGGCATTTGACCAAGTTTGGCATAAGTGTTTACTTGCCAAACTCATCTCGTTTGGGTAAAGTGATACGCTCATCAACTGGGTTTCTAGTTTCCTTGATAAAAGACGAATACGTGTCGTAGTTGATGACTTTTTTTCAAAAGAAGTTAGCATTAACGCGGGCGTACCACAGGGATCCGTTATAGTGCCTACACTTTTTCTGGTGTACATAAATGACCTTATTGCTTCAACAACTAACCCCATCCATTGCTTTGCTGACGATAGCACTCTTCACTGTAGTTCATCTCAGTCTACTCATAGTGATAATCCACCTTCTATGTCAAATCAAGAAATTAAAGCTGAAATGGCAAATTCAATCAACAAAGACATTCAACGTATTCTCGAATGGGGAAGCAATAATCTAGTTAAATTTAATGCTAACAAAACTCAGTGTTGCCTTGTGTCCGCCAAAAAAGATCGATCATTTCCTGTTGGGTTGACCATCTTCTGTCAACTACCAAAACAGCTGCTCGTAAAATAGGCTTCTTGTGCAGATCTAAGCAGTACTTTAGCTCTCGACAACTCCTTCGGATGTATAAGGCCCAAATTCGGCCTCATCTGGAATATAATTCTCACCTCTGGGTTGGTGCTCCCCATTACGCTCTCGATATCATTGATCGTATTCAAAAAAGAACGATTAGGCTTATAAATAACCCGTCCTTAACTTTTCACATACAGTCCCTTGAGCATAGAAGGATGGTTTCAGTTCTTTCTTTGTATTATCGTTATTACAACGGCTATTGTGCTGCTGAGTTATATTCTTTGATACCATCTCGGGCTACCTTTTTCTACACGGCTTCTAAACTCTGGAATGATCTCCCTAGTTCCTGTTTTCCTCTCACTTATGATATGAGAATATCTAAGGTAGCTGTTCATAGGCATCTATTGGCAATTCATTATCCCTCTATCCATCCTCCTAAGTGTTCCTGAGTGCTTTAGCGCGATAGGTCAAATTTAGCCTGTTCAGGTCCACAATCATAAAAAAAAATTTAATAGTTACGCAAAAGAACTAATATTTACATTGCAGATCAGATGAGACTATGCACGAAAAAGTTTATTTACATAAAAACCTTAAGAAAAGATATACAAAAATGAGAAACTCCTCGGGTGAAAAGTTTAAAGTCGAACAGAATAGAAAAAGAAATTCCTTGTTGTGATACTTATGTAAATGAGGTCAATTCAGAGGAGTATTGTGAAAGAATAATTATTAGTAGTTAGTTAGAGATAGGAGTTAGTAGGTGAGTGCATAGTCCAAACTAAGTCTAATGAAACGAAATCTATGCTTCCTGTAACATCATTTAACGGTATCTGTCGACTTCTCCTATTACTAGGAAAAAAGAAAGTATTCTCATAATATGTTTACAATACAATGAAGAACCACTAAATCTAGCATATAAAACAAAAAATATAATTTAAGAAATTGTGGTAACAAAAACAAAAAAACATATGAGGAGAATTTATCTAAAAGAACTGAAAATGCAAAATATGTAACCTATGCGGACAATGCAACTCACGCACAAAATAGTCGAAGATGTAACTTCATTTGCGCAGGTAAATATTATAGTCTTTAGGGAGGCGGAGCTTAGGGATTTGTAGTGTAGTAATATTAAAACAGCGACAGTAACGTGGCATAGTGGAAAACAGTTGTCTTTAGCAGGTATTGACCACCCTTAAGTGCAAATGATGTACCTTCAGACCCTATCATTGTGATACCTTTTAGTTAGATCCCGCTTAAGTTCTAAAAGTTAAAAATTGTTTTGGGATATTGACTTCTAACTTACGTTAACCTCGATTCAAGACAGTGACTTATAGTTCATTGTTTTGGTTTGTTTGATTACTACCCTAACATCATCAATTAATGCAGACCACAATGTTCAAGTTGGTAACATTACCGGTGGGAGTTATTATTTGGTTCATTTTACGTAAGTTCTTTGCGTATTTCTTATTTTCTTCGGCTGTTATGTGATGCATCCTCACCCTTATGTATCTAACACGCCATCTACAGATTGTTACCTAATTTATTTATACATTTGGGGTTGTACTTTCATAAGAGGTCCTAGTCTTGCAAGGCGGGAATCTGTTCGTGGGCTTCGCCGCTACCATAAAAATTGTATTCTAATAATAATAAAAAGACGTTATTTAATCTGTGTTTATTATTATCAATATTTATTAGGGTTGTTTTGATTTTTATCAAGAATATAAAAACCTAGTCCTTAAACGATTATGTTCCATTCAATCTTTAAGACTACATTTAAGCGCTAGCTCAAATTTTTTCAATATCTGAATAACGACATTGTAACCTTCAACAGTATTTTTTTTTTATGATTGTGACCCTGAACAGGCTAAATAAGGCCTATCGTGCTAAAGCACTCAGGAACACTTAGGAGGATGGATAGAGGGATAATGAATTGCCAATAGATGCCTATGAACAGCTACCTTAAATTTTCTCATATCATAAGTGAGAGGAAAACAGGAACTAGGGAGATCATTCCAGAGTTTAGAAGCCGTGTAGAAAAATGTGGATTGCGCCGTTTGGTACGACAAGTGGAGATTTGTACTACATACTGATGATGTGAATGAGCGAACCGAGTGTTTCTCGCAAAGATAGCCGAGATGGTATCAAAGAATATAATTCAGCAGCACAATAGCCGTTGTAATAACGATAATACAAAGAAAGAACTGAAACCATCCTTCTACGCTCAAGGAACTATGTGTGAGAAGTTAAAGACGGGTTATTTATAAGCCTAATCGCTCTCTTTTGAATACGATCAACGATATCGAGAGCGTATTGGGGAGCACTAACCCAAAGGTGAGAATTATATTCCTGATGAGGCCGAATTTGAGCCTTATACAGCAGAAGGAGTTGTCGAGAGGTAAAGTAATGCTTAGATCTGTACAAAAAGCCTATCTTACGAGCAGCTGTTTTGGTAGTTGACAGAAGATGGTCAACCCATGAGAGATTTGAAGATACAGTCATACCCAACAGAGTAATAGAGTCTGAAAATTTAAGAACTGAGCCATTCATACTTACAAATGGAAATGATCGATATTTTTGGCGGACATAAGGCAGCACTGAGTTTTGTTAGCATTAAATTTAACTAGATTATTGCTTCCCATTCGAGAATACGTTGAATGTCTTTGTTGATTGAATTTCCCATTTCAGCTTTAATTTCTTGATTTGACATAGAAGGTGGATTATCACTATGAGTAGACTGAGATGAACTACAGTGAAGAGTGCTATCGTCAGAAAAGCAATGGATGGGTTAGTTGTTGAAGAAATAAGGTCGTTTATGTACAGCAGAAAAGTGTAGGCGCTATAACGGATCCCTGTGGTACGCCCGCGTTAATGCTAACTTCTTTTGAAAAAAGCCATCAACAACGACACGTATTCGTCTTTTATCAAGGAAACTAGAAACCCAGTTGATGACCGTATCATTTAACCCAAACGAGGTGAGTTTGGCAAGTAAACACTTATGCCAAACTTGGTCAAATGCCTTTGAGATATCTAAAGCGACTACAACTGTTTCACCGGACTGCTCTACTGTATTGTTCCAAACTTGGGTCACATATGAAAGAAGAACGCCTGTTGAACGACTTTGCCTAAACCCATATTGGTGGTCACTAAGGAGTTTGTTAGTTTCAAGGAACGTGAGTAGTTGTTGATTGATGGCTTTTTCCATGATTTTAGACAAAATGGAAGTGATGGCAATTGGTTGGTAATTTGAGGGATCGGTCTTATCGCCTTTTTTGGGAATAGGTTGAACATTTTCTAACTTCCATGATGAAGGGAATTCCCCAGAAGATATACAGATCGTACAGAGCTTAGATAGGACTGGTACTAGTTCGGGGGAACATTTCTTTAAGACAATAGCTGGGATAACGTCTGGGCCAGTCGCCTTATTGAGATCAAGCCTACTGATGATCGATTCCAAGAGCTTGTACCGAAAATGAATTGGATTTCATAGCGTATGAAGAAGAGTTGACTAGGGGCACATCTTTTCCAGAATCATTGAGACACGAGTTTGATGCAAACAAATCCACAAGAACGTTGGCTTTGTCTACAAAATCAGAAACTACCGATCCGTCAATAGATGTCAGGGAGGAAATGAAGATGTTCGAAAGTTTTTACTAAAGGCTTTTGCTAAAGACCAAAATTTACGACTACCTAAAGGAGATGTAGCAGGTTCATTAATTTTCGTTGTTCGAACAACTTTTTAGTTTTAGTGATGACACCTTTGCAGATATTTCTAACACCAACGTATTCTACATGACTGTCAACCGATTTATTAGATTACCATTTAATGTAACATTTATTTTTAAAGATATTGCATCAGAACAAGCCTTATTGAACCAGGGTTGGGAACGTGAATGACCTACACGGTACTGTTTTTTCGGAATGTACAACTCCATTCCCATGAGGATGACTTCAGATACTGAAAGAGCGATGTCTGAAGAAGAGGACGACTTAAAACAATATTCACGCCATGGAAAGGTTGCAAGAAATCCCGCAAATCACTCCATCGAGCTGATTTAAAACACCACAAGGTTCTATCGGTTTTGCGAACCACAGTGGAATTAGATACAGTAGAAATGATTTTTATTAGACAATGGTCGGAAAGACCTAAAGGCGAAAGAACGGAAGTTTTATAAACAAGAGGGTTTGATGTAAGAAAGAGATCTAGAAGATGTGGAGTATGGTTAGGGTTATCAGGGATTCTTATGGGTTCAGAAATCATTTGTGTGAGATCACATGGAATAGCAAATGTTTCTGCACTATGACCCGCGGGATTTGTAGTAGATGAAAATTGAAGCCAATTAGAGTTATGAACATTGAAATCGCCTACAAGTGAGATATCGCAAGATGGAGACTGAGACAGGAGATAGTCAACTTTCATACTAAGGTAATCGAAGAAGTCTTGAAAGTTGCTGTCATTAGGAGACCTATAAATGCAACAGTAGAATTTCACAAAATTAGGACCAGAATGTTTAAACCAAATCACGTCAAAATTTTTATTTTCTAAGGAAGAAACCCTCTTGCAAGCAATTCTGTTCTTGATGTACGCACATACGCCTCCTTTATATCGAAAGTTAGAGTGAAGATGTTATTGAGGAAATTGCAAGTCGGGTGACTCGGAGCTTTCAGAGGAGACTTGTGTTTCAGATAGAAGCAATATATCAGGTTGTAATTTTTCAAGATGTTGGTGAATAGCATTAAGATTAGACCTGATGCCGCGGATGTTGCAGTAGTCGCTTGGGCCCTGCCCTCCCGTACATTCGAATGGGGCAGGATTTTACGTCCGAAATCTATAACCCTAGAAACCACAGCCATCTTATTTTTTAATTTGGGACTTTTAATCCGATAGGAAGACAGTGAGGGCGAGAAGGAAAAATAAGGATGAGAATAGATTAAGGATGATGGAAAAGGTAACCGGCAGCCCTTACCGAGCTCAGAAAATTGGAGACCCAATATTAAGGAGCCCATGGTAAGGGTGGTGGTACCTCCTCGGCTGGCATGGAGTATACATGCCTACCACCTATAGAATAATAAAAAGTGACGTAATAAGTGAAGATTACGTATTTTGTACGCCTAAGAACCGTACTCAGTTGTGTTTAAATAGTGAACATTAAATATAATAGACAGTAATCGACCCAAATTGGGAAATCGAAGTATAAAGGACAATGACTCGAATTTATTGATGTGTAAGAATAGAGCATTTGCGGGATGTAAATAACTTGCATTTTGTTGCGCAGGCTATTTGTAGTTAAAATTTGAACAATTATGTAAAAACTGCATAATATAAATATATCGAACAATTATTTACTAAAATCATTAACTGTTGAAAGAAAATTAGAAGCGTATTTAGTTACACAAAAGTATAAGGAAAGATAAGGACGACAATCGAAAAACGGTGCCAGAGTACCGGACAGATGACATCATCGGAAGAGCAGGCTCTAACCTTTTGAGGCCACTTATCAGCATTACATCATCAGTTACATAAGTAAGAACCTTTTTTTTTGTTTAAATAAATAAAACTTTTTTGTGTTTAATTTTCTCGAAACTTTACATTTGATTACCACAATTAAACGATAATTAACAAAAACAATCGTTTAATTCTGATACAGATTTTATTTGTTATATGTTAGTTTGAAGAAGGTTTAGGTTTGATTTTATAAATATTTGTAAACAGCATTCTGATGCATTTTCGTTCAGAATTAATATTTATTTAAATGAGTATCGAGTTCGCTTTACTTTTATTGCTAAAAATTATTAATATCACAAGCTTACACAATTATTGAATATATAAATATATAGATAGAGGTCAACTCAGTAGTAATCCAAATAAATAAATAAATCAAAATGAGCATAATTTTGGGCAATGATAACCGAAATCGTTTGTTTACATTAATTTGAGTTAGCCGTTGCAATAAGTTAAGAAAGGAGTTAGTAAACATAAAGCTTAAAATTCATTTAGGCAAACCGAAATTAATTCGCAAGCAAAGTAAAAATTAGCTAGTAATTGATATCTTTATAATTTGAACACATTCATTTTTAATAAAACGTAATAAAAAATAATCACCTCAATCATTAGAGTTTCTTCAATAATGTTGATATTATAAAAAGGTTTAAAAGAACTCAAATTTTGTTCTTTGGAGCGGGTTAAATAAATAAAATTAGTATCTAAGGGTGCTACGTCCGTTGCAATATGTGTAACCATTTATCGTATTAATGCAATTTTTATTTTCCACTTCAACCTTCAGCAGATAATTAATTTAACGTTCTCAAGGTGAAAATTGTTTAAAGCATGATTTGTAAAGCAAACTAATTATGTAACTTAATTACTCATTTATATCTATAATGTTGAAAGTTACAATTTAGATGTCGTCATTCAGATATTGAAAAAAATTGAGCTAGCACTTAAATGCAGTCTTAAAGATTGTATAGAACATAATCGTTTAAGGACTAGGTTTTTATAACCTTGACAAAAGTCAAAACAACCCTAATAGATATTAATAATAATAAACACAGATTAAATAACACCTTTTTATTATGAAAACACTTGCCATTTTTACATGTCTAATTCTATTACTTCTTCCCCATTATTAGAATACAATTTTTACGACAGTGACAAAGCTCGCGAACAGATTCCCGCCTTGCAAGACTAGGGCTCCTTATTAGACTACAACCCCCAATGTATAAATAAATCAGGTCACAATCTGTAGATGAAAGTAAAAGAAATGTGATAATAAGTTTAATAACAATTATGCAATCTTCTTTAATAGAAACGGGCCCTAATAAATATTAATAACAGATAAATAACATCTTTTTATTCTCAGGTGAAAAAAATACATTCCCCGCGTGGGCATATATAACAAAAAAATGGCGACCAAAGGTGTCCTAAGGGTGACGTCACAAATAACAAAATGGCGGCGGAAGGTGTCTCGTTTTTACTACTATAATTATTTTCCTTTAATTGTTTTATTATAATTACATCATTATAATTACATCTCTTTGAGTCCTGTACTACGAATTTTTCTACTTCTTAGATTTATTGGACAACTAATGGTTTATGTGCTGTTCTTTAAAAAGCATTTGTATAACTGTACTTTCAAATATAATTTTGCTTTATCACGAATGCAAACATCTATAATTAGAGGTCGGCCATCAATATTTAGGTAATTTGAAAGAAATTAACTTGACTAATTACAGATACACTTCTCACTTTTAGAAGTTTGCTTATGATAGAATATGCAAATTTATTTATTTACATTCAGGCTACTCTTACACTATACTATATCTACTACTTTTTATTTAAATTTCACCTGTATTTGAAATTTATTTTAATTGCAATAGACTGTATGGTTAGGTCCTTAAGTACATGTATTTAAACCGCTCACTACAACTTTTTGTGGTAAGTGTGTAAGTAATTGAAGTATTAGATTTCTTTATTCAGTCAATATCACAATAATTTTGTACAATATTGTATATTTAAATGGCGTCCAACGATTCATTAGCAACCAGTCAAATATTGTTTCAATTTGTTTAGAAAAACATTCATTCGTTTTGCCACTGTTCGTGAATCTTTTAAGAAACGCTTGCTGTCCTAACTGGAAATCTGGTGACTTTGACATTCCTGCTTAACTATTACATAGTTGTAAACATCTTTAATTATTCACCGAAAGAATTGTTTTGGTAGCATTGTTAAAGGATAATTTCCGAATCTTTAGTTTTAAAAGAGATAGGGCTGTATTCCATTACTTATCACGCTGCCTTTTTTATTTGTTTCCTTCTTTCTATTGGTTAATATAGAGTCTGCTGAAAATCTTAACAAACTGGAACAGCCATCTCTCTGTGAGTAGCTAAAATTTTATGCAGAGATTAAGTGCAATCTATAATTAAACACAGATAAGGATGTACAAAAAGTAATCAATAAGTGGTGTTTCAACTTATAACCACAAGGTGGCGCAACTATACACATAAATGAAGTACAGTTTATCATGATATTAATATTACCAAAAATAGTACGTGTTCTTTTAACACATGTAATAAAACGCGATTAATTACGTTACTTGGGTTGGGAACTCTTTACATATTAAAACACAATCTAGTTAGTATTCGGGAGCTAATGGGTTCGTCTGCCTTAAATGAGGTTTGCTCAAGGGGTTTTCCTCATACACATGTAACGGCATGATCACTGCGTATACGCACATCATGCGGCTATATATGCGAATGTTGAATGTATGTATATATATATATATATATATATATATATATATATATATATATATATATATATATATATATATATATATATATATATATATATATATATATATATATATATATATATATATATAAATATATATATTCGCTATGGCTGAAGGATCGTGGAATTTCGGGAATGAAACACGTTGCTTCCTTTCCTTTTCCAAAAAGTTACGATTCACAGGATGAGGCACAAACAATATTCAATAGTATTTTGTATTGTAAATTCAACACTTACACCAAAATTAAGTAATTTGAAGTCTCATTGCGAATATGTCAAATTTTACGCACTACACATACAAGTAAATAAATCAAATTTACAATGTGATTAGCCTTGGATTGCGAACCTAATTTGAGTTACCACTATCGTTTTGGTTATTACATAAACGGCTAATAATAATAACAGTAAGCGAAGTAACGTAATCCAACAGTATAATACAGAAAAATCTGATGTGGTCAACCCATACTTTCTTATGCCTTGCATTATCCTTCATTAGCAAATATATGGATAACTTCAATCGGTTGCAGGACGGCTATTCTAACTTATTAATAATTCACCCTGTGTTAAATGTACAAAAAATAAGTCTGTTTCTTACTTATGCATTAAGTAATTTAAATCCTACCTAACAAGATTTTCTCTCTTTGTATAATCCACTTTAATAATTTTGAAATACAAGAGCGTATTTTCATGTTGTCACACGCATACATGCACACACGTACTCACGCGCACACGCACTTACGCACACAACCACACACGCACACACGCACACACGTACTCACGCGCACACGCACTTACGCACACAACCACACACGCACACACGCACACACGCACACACGAACACTCTACACACGCATATACGTACACACGCACACACGCACACACGCCCACAAGGACACACGCACCAAGCACCCACGCCCGCAAGCACACCGGCACACACGCACACACGCACACAACCACACACGCACCCGCGCATCCACTCCCACACGCACACGCGCGCAGGTACACACGCACACACACACGTACACATACACACACGCACACACGCACAAACGCACACACACACGCACACGCACAAACACATTTACACGCTCACACGCGCACGCACACACGCACACACGAACACACGCACTCACGCACGCACGGACACGCACACACGGACACACGCACACACGCACACACTCACACTCACACACGCACACAAGCACACGCACACATGCACGCACGCATCCACCAACATACGAACACACGAACAGACGAACACACGCATACCCATGCGCACACGCATACACGCACACACGCACACACGCATACATACACACACGCACACACGAACACGCGCCCACAAGCACACACGCTCCCACGCACCCACGCTCGCACGCGCACCGGCACACACGCACACACACACAAACTCACACACGCACACGCGCACACACGCTCACACGCTCACACGCGCACGCGCACACACGCAGACACGCACACACGTACACACGAACATACGCACACACGCACCCATGTACAAACGCACACACGCACACACGCACACACGCACACACGTATACAGGCACACAGGCATACACGCACACACGCACACATGCACACACTCACACGCTTTCACACGCTACACGCGTACACGCACACACGCACAAACGACACACACACGCACACACGCACCCACGCACACACGCACACACGGAAACACGCACACGCACACGCGCACACGCACACACGTCACACGCACACACGCAAACACGTGCACACGCGCACACACACGCACACACACACACGCACACACGCTCACACGAACATGCGAACGCACGAGCACACGAGCACACGCATACGCGCACACACGCTCACGTGTACACACCCACAAGTATACACACACACTCACACGCACACACTACACGCACACACGAACACGCGCTCACACGCTCACACGCACGCACACACATGCACACGCATACACGCACATACGCACACACGCTCACACGCACACACAAACACACGAACACACGAACACACGAACAGACGTACAAACGCATACACGCGCACACGTACTCATGCGCACACGAACACACGCACACACGCACACATGGACACACGCACATACGCACACACGCACTCACGCACACTCGCACACACGCATACATGCACACGCGCACACGCGCCCACAAGCACACACGCTCCCACGCACCCACGCCGCACGCACACCGGCACACGCTCACGTGTACACACCCACACACGTACACTCGCACACACGCTCACACTCACACGCACACACTCACACTCGCACACACGAACGCGCGTTCACACGCTCACACGCGTACACTCACACACGCACACATAAACATACGCACACACGCACGCACGCATACATGCACACACTCAGACACGCACACACGCACACACGCACATGCGCACACACGCACACACGCACACACCAATAAACGCACACACGCACACACGCACATGCGCACACACGCACACACGCGTACACGCACACGCGCACTCACGCACACACGCACACACGCGCAGACACACACGCACACACGCATACACGCACACACGCACACACGCTCACACGCACACATGCACACATGCACACACGCTCACACAAACACACGAACACACAAACACACGAACAGACGAACACACGCATACACGCACTCACGCACACACGCACACACGCACACACGCACACACGCACACACGCACACACGCACACACGCACACACGCACACACGCACACACGCACACAAGCACACACGCACACACGCACACACGCACACGCACACTCACACACACATATACGCACACACGCACTCACGCACACTCGCACACACGCATACATGCGCACACGCACACGCGCCCACAAGCACACACACTCCCACGCACCCACGCCGCACGCACACCGGCACACGCTCACGTGTACACACCCACACACGTACACACGCACACGCACACATCACACACGCACACACACACGCACACATGCTCACACGCGCACATGAACATACGCACACACGCACACACGCACACACGCACACACGAAACACGCACACACGCACACACGTACACACGCACACACGCACACTCTCACACACATATACGCACACACGTACTTACGCACACGCGCACACACGCATACATGCACACACGCACACGCGCCCACGAGCACACACGCACCCACGCCGCACGCACGCCGGCACACACGCTCACGTGTACCCACCCACACGTACACACGCACACAGCACACACTCACACGCGCACACTCTCACACGCACACTCACTCACGCACACACGAACACGCGTTCACACGCTCACACTCACACACGCACACACGCACACACGCACACACGCACACACGTACACACGCACTCACGCACACACGCACACACGCACACACGCACACAGCACACACGCACACACGCACACACGCACACCACACACGCACACACGCACACGCACACAGCACACACGCACACGCACACACGCACACAGCCACACGCACACACGCACACACGCACACACGCACACACACGCACACACGCACACACGACACACGCACACACGCACAGAACACGACGCAACACGCACACGCACACGCGAACATACGAACACACGAGCACACGAACACACGCATACGCGCACACGCTTACGTGTACACCACACACGTACACACGCACACACGCACACACCCACACGCACACACCACACACGCACATACGCACATGCGCACACGCACCACACGCGTACACGCACACACGCACAAACGCGCAGACACACACGCCCACACGCACACACGCACACACGCACACACGCTCACACGCACATAAGCACACACGCACACACAACACACGAACACACGAACACACGAACACACGCATACAGCGCACACGTACCCATGCGCACACGAACACACGCACGCACGCACTCACGCACACACGCACACGCACACACGCACACACGCACACACTCACACACCCACACACGCACACACGCACACACGCACACACGCACACACGCACACACGCACACACGCACACACTCACACACACACACACTATACGCACACACGCACTCACGCACACTCGCACACACGCATACATGCGCACACGCACACGCGCCCACAAGCACACACACTCCCACGCACCCACGCCGTACGCACACCGGCACACGCTCTCGTGTACACACCCACACACGTACACACGAACACTCGTTCACACGCTCACACGCGTACACGCACACACGCACACACGCATACACACATGCACACGCACACACGCACACACGCACACACGCACACACGCACACATGGACATACGCACACACGCACGCACGCACACATGCACACACGCACACACGCACACACTCACACGCGCACATACTCACATACTCACATACACACACGCACACTCATGCTCACATACACATGTTTTTTATTTATTTAGTTTATTTTTAATAAATGTGTCGCAAACTTATGTCGTTCTATAAACAATTTTACATACAACTGAAAGAAATGGTGAAGATATTAATTTCTTTTCAAATAAATGAAAACGGGGTGGTATTATTAAATAAATAATAAGCAATAATTTTATGGGGTTAATAGTTTTAGCTATCCAAAATGAAAGATGCAATAAGATTTCACTGTATAGGTCCTTTATCAATATTTAAAAACATAAATATGCTCTCAAAAATGAACTCTTTCGTGTACCTTATGTGGGAGTTTACAAGCGTTTGAAATTATACAAAAATTACAATTTTACAACTTGTTATTCTATACCTCTTTTATCAAAACCTTCGTTAAAAAAATTGTGTAAACCAATAAAACGTATTAATATTTACATTTTTAATAAATGCGTGTCCGTGCTCTGCAGTATTTTAAAAAAAAAACGCAAATGCAGCGTCAGGTTAATTGAATAAACATTAGCATTACTTTGTTGCAGGTCGAGTGCTTGTTCTATAAAAATAATGCTGAAGCGTTTAAAATTGAAAAATCAGTCTCTTTCATGTGTTTATGTTTTTAAATATCAATAAAAAACTACCATTCAATTTGAAAATTGCTCCTTAGGCATATGATGTGTATAATTAGTTTTTAAAAATGTTTATGTTTTAAATATTAATAAAAAGGTGCCAATCAATTGAAAAACAGTATTTGTCATTTTTTAGATAGAAGTAGTAGTTGTAACTTGTACAAAATGTTCACGAGTGCTTTTAATAGAAAGGTGCTCCATTTAAAGCGCTGTATATAATGTATTCCTTTTACTCGAGAATTTAGGTTAACCATGTTTAAAATACATTCGCAGGTTTTACTTTATTTATATACACTAGTTGAATATTTTCAACGCACTTTCAGTTGATTATTTTTTTATATACGTTTGCAGTAGTTACCGCTTGATATTCCCCATAATTAACGTGTAAAACATGCTTCATTCATTTAGATGTTTGTTCATTTTTTTTTGTAATTTCTCTTTTACTGCTGATAACAGTGAATTTCTTGGAAACGTGTTACAGATACTAGACAATTTATGGCTACTATTACTAATAATTAATGAATTCGTTGGAACTAATTATTGAAATGTTTAATTTCTCTTTTTACTTATATTACTTGTGGTAAAAATATTCCTAAGATCCTTTAACCGTTTCACGAATGCTAAAGGTGAAGTGATGAACCAGATTATGAAAAATATTTTCGAAAAACACTTAAACATATTTCTAATAAATAGTTATTTTTGTGTTAAATGCAAAATGAGTGTTTTGTGAATGGCCAAAAATTCATTCGAATGTGCCATAAAACACGAATTTTGCCACGAAATACAAACAATATTTTTTCTACTACTGTTATACTTGAGAATTTCTTTGAACTTTGTTCGTGAGTGATGACGACTTTACCTGTACACCAGCAGATATACAGGAAATAGCAAGTTTCGCCGTTTAACATTCGTTAGGAAATTTTTTTTTATTACAAACAAACAAGAAATGCATTTTTGGAGGGAATGAAATTGTGATATTAATAAATTCAAAGGTTTTTTTTTCGATAACATTCAGAGTAAATTATACCCCAAAATAATGTTAAGTATGAACCTCTGGTAGGAATCACAAAAACAATTCAAATAAAATATTTTATTTCAAACATCTAATTTCACACCCCCCCCCCCTGTCACGCTAAGCTGAAGAGCCTTCATTTTTCTTTGCATTTCGTAACATTCCAAATCCAGTTTTATTTCTTTTAATGTCTTTAGTAAATCCTCTCACCTCTTCTTTCTTTCTTTCATTAATACTTTCTTTTCTTTCTCTGTTTATCATGCGTCCTACTACTACTACTTTCATTTCTGCTAATTCTGATTTACTGAATCGCGCACCCGCCTTTTATTATACATCTGTGTGTATTCTCGAAAACCATCAACCTTGAAACATTCTTGTTTCCCCCACCATGAACTGATCATATTCTTAGGTTTCTAAGAATTGCGATGACCTTGACATATCTATTTTTAGATCACCTTAAACCCAAAAGTTTGAACTGGCTCCAAACATGATGAAATATCTATTTTTAGATCATCTGATTCTATTTTTAGGTTTCTACGAATTGCAATATTATGATGCTGATGACCTGAACATGAACTGATTCTATTTTTAGATTTCTAAGAATTGCAATACGATGATAGTGACCTTGACATATCTGTTTTTAGATAAACTTGAACAGCTCCAAAAATTTCCCGCCAAAAGTTTAAACTGGCTCTAAGAGCTCCAAACATTCTCTCTGTCACTCACACACTTACGATTTACATATGCTCCATATGCTCCATATACAAAGCAATAGGCGAGTGACGTTGAACTGGTCCAGAACCTACCCTATATCACTACTTATTTAGAGAATTATTTAATGAATGGAAACGATTTGGGAAGCCTAAACTAGCACAAACGTAACATGGTTTACGAGAAGATTCATTTTTTTACTTGTGTTAAGCAGAGGCTGTTAATTGACTATTAGATTAAAAGGTTTTCTTTCTTCTTTTTAGAGAATGAATCCTCTAATTTTCGTAAGACTGTGTAGAGTTTTTGTAATGTATTTATCTCTTCTCTATCTATCCCTTTTTGTGCTTCATTTGGTGAACCAAACACTATCATGTTTATTCTGGATATTTCCGAACCTTTGGGTTCTACTTCTAAACAATATTTTTCTTTTACCAGAGCATAATCTATCAAGGAACCTCCTAAATACTTGTGGAAAAATCTTTTTTAACAATAGACCACCCTTTATCAACAAAAAAATTCAGAAACGAATCTTTTCCATTATGCCATGATGCAATCAGACCCATTTTTTTTATATTGGTTTCTTACCAATTATTTTCGGTGCCTACAAGAAAAAAAATGTAAAGCCTGAGTTTCTAAGTTATCTGAAGTAATCCTAAACCGATTACATTCGTCTTCAAATCTCTATAACCATACTAAAGGTTCATTTTTTTTTCAAATTTGTCTGTAATAAATTCCTTTTCAATATGACGCAACTTTACTTCTTGATTGGAATTTTGTCTTAATTGCTGTTCTAAATTTTTTATACGGTTTTCTAGTTCTAACTAAATAAGATCTGTAGGTTTGTGATGAGAAACAGGGGCGTACTCCTCTAAAGAAAATTCTTGGAAACAAACGTTACCAACCTCATCAAAATATTCTCTGTTTATCTCCTCATCTAAATTTACAGCTGCCGTGCGGTACCCATTTATATTTTTTATAGCAAGTTTAGAGTTAAATATTGGTTTCTTAATTGATGAAGTAGTATCAAAATTCAAATCCTTGAATTCCTCTGGTAAAGCGTACCAAGCTTCTTATCCGTAGTGATGATCTTCTACTTGTTGAATATTTGCAATTTAATTTCTAAGATTGTTCTTGATAACGTGATTTTATTCTGTATAAAGAATTAAATTACACGTTCATCAACCAGTAGTAATATTTATTACCTTCATGACAGATTTATTATAGAAAAATAATAAATCTGTCATGAAGGTTGTTAGATGAGCAGTCATATATATATATATATATATATATATATATATATATATATATATATATATATATATATATATATATATCGAACCTATTTTCTGAAATATTTCATTGACAGCTTGATATTACTATAATGTAATTTTATCACAGTAAGGTAAGATTTATCTTTATGCTTTAGCTTTTTTCGGACCGATAATTTCAATTGCGATAGCATCTGAGATTTGTGCTCATGAAAAGAAAATTCGGAGAACCAAAGCTAAGTAAAAAATTATTTCTAATACAAACGTAATAAAGCAATAACTCTATATTGCTGGACAGATATATCCTGCTTTAAGGGTGCTAAAATTTAAATTGTTATTTAATTCATAACTCTATAAGTACTAACGTGTACAATTAATTACCTTTATATGGACTTTCGGACAATGTCAATTTTGTATATGCCAGCTTCATTATATTTAACTCGGTTGTTTATGTTTTTGTGAAAAGAAAAATCTCTGTACGGGCGAATGCATTCAACCTTGCTGCATTAAAATCGTTATCAGGTTATTACATATTAGTTTAATCGGTTTATTAGAAGTGCATTTCTAGCTGCTGGATATGCAGTGTACCGTAAGTTTTCATGCTTAAAGCTTACTTCCTGAAAACTGTGTTACTTTCAGATTGTTTTGTATTCATAAATTGTGTTTATTAAGTTCTGACACTTCTCAATTACCGCAAATAGTGTAAGTTTATGTTATCCGTATATTTAAACATTGATATTTTCTTGTTTATATTATTATACTGGGCATATTAAGTATTCCTGTTAATCAATATAAATGACATTAATTTAAGTTATATAATTTTGGGGTTGCCTCATCTCGTAATTAATGATATTTTAAATTCATCAGAAATATGAAGAATGCATTAAATTGTTCAGTTGTCTTAGTGTTTCTTTTAGATACTGTCCAGACCTCTACGACTGAGTTGCCCGTAAGGCCCTTTTGAACTGCGAACATGTGTGGTTTTTAAATTTTGTGACCTGTGTCCTTAATTTCATTGATTTAAATTATTTTACTAATTGTAGGTTATTTTGTTAGAAACCTCAGATAATTGTAAGCTTTATAATTAATTTATAACATTTTAATGTATGATTCGAACAATTATTCTTGTCCATTGTGATATAGGATCGTTTTAGTGTATTTTTTTTGTCTCGTTTCTCGCTTTCACGCTGCTAAATTTGTTATTTCGTTTGGATATTGAAATGCTTTAAATTAAGAAGTAAAGTGACGTATCTTTGGTTATTAGTGGTATAAAGATTTATATTGTAGTTCAGATTAGAGTTTTTCGTATTAAATTTGAAAGGGATTTCTTTGTTAGAATTAATTTAATCGAAATCGTAAATATCATATAAATTTTCCCAAGGATTTAAAATTAAGAATGCAAATTTGTTATTGAGTTTAATTACAATGTAGTTTGTTTGTATTAAGTTTCTGATAACGATAGGGGCTTGTAAAGATCCAGAAGTCGTTACACAAATTCGTAAATTAATTATTTTAAGTTATCCCTTTATTAATTAAATTTTACCCCTTATTCCGTATTCCAAAAATGGTTTAAGATTTCGACGAAAGAACCCCGCCAGAACATCACCTTATTTTTTTGTCCAATCCCGTCAGGCCGCGAATTACCTCATTATTTTTTTAGTCCAATCACGTTATAGCGCGCACTATATAAGCGGAACCGCGACGCGAGATTAATTGTCTTTTTGACTTCTGCCCTGAAGTCTTCACCTGTCTTGCTGTTTCCGTCCTGAGGTCTTCACCGACCTACTTAGCCGCCGAATTGATCTTATTTCACCTGCCTCTTGGGATAAGTGATAAATACTTATTTTCTGCCTTTAGTAGATTATATATCGATCCTTTCTGTAAAACAGCACAATACCTGATACACTGACACTTCCCTGGAGCGCAAGCGCGCGGAAAGCCAACGATCAGCTGTTTTGGTAGCTGACACAAGATGGTCAACCCATGAGAGATTTGAAGATACAGTCATACCCAACAGAGTAGTAGAGTCTGAAAACTTAAGAACTGAGCCATTCACACTTACAACAAGAAATGATCGATCTTTTTTGGCGGACACAAGGCAGCACTGAGTTTTGTTAGCAATAAATTTAACTAGATTATTGCTTCCCCATTCGCGAATACGTTGAATGTCTTTGTTGATTGAATTTGCCATTTCAGCTTTAATTTCTTAATTTGACATAGATTATCACTATGGGTAGACTGAGATGAACTACAGTGAAGAGTGCTATCGTCAGCAAAGCAATGGATGAGGTTAGTTGTTGAAGAAATAAGGTATTTATGTACAGCAGAAAAAGTGTAGGCGCTATAACGGATCCCTGTGCTACGCCTGCGTTAATGCTAACTTCTTTTGAAAAAAAGCCATCAACTACGACACGTATTCGTCTTTTATCAAGGAAACTAGAAACCCAGTTGATGAGCATATCATTTAACCCAAACGAGGTGAGTTTGGCAAGTAAACACTTACGCCAAACTACAAATGTTTCACCGGACTGCTCTACTGTATTGTTCCTACCTTGGGTCACATATGAAAGAAGATCACCTGTTGAACGACTTTGCCTAAACCCATATTGGTGGTCACCAAGGAGTTTGTTAGTTTCAAGGAACGTGGGCAGTTGCTAATTGATGGCTTTTTCCATGATTTTAGACAAAATGGAAGAGATGGCAATTGGTCGGTAGTTTTAGGGATCGGTCTTATCTAACTTCCATGATGAATAGAATTCCCCAGAAGACATAGAGATCGTATGGAGCTTAGATAGGACTGGTGCTAATTCGGGGGAACATTTCTTTAAGGCAATAACTGGAATACCGTCTGGGCCAGGCACCTTATTGAGATCAAGCCTACTGATGATCGATTCCAAGAGGTTGTACCGAAAATGAATTGGTTTCATAGCGTATGAAGGAGAGTTGACTAGGGGTACATCTTTTCCAGAATCATTGAGACACGAGTTTGATGCAAACAAATCCACAAAATCGTTGAGTTTGTCTACAAAATCAGCAACAACCGATCCGTCAATGGATGTCAGGGAGGGAAATGAAGATGTTCCAAGGTTTTTACTAATTGCTTCAGCTAAAGACCAAAATTTACGACTGCCTAAAGGAGATGTAGCTAGTTAATTGCATTTTCGTTGTTCGAACAACTTTTTAGTTTTAATAATGTCACCTTTGCAGATATTTCTAGCACCAACGTGTTCTACATGACTGTCGACCGATTTATTAGATTTCCATTTAATGTAATATTTATTTTTTAAAGATATTGCATCACAAGCCTTATTGAACCAGGGTTAGGAACATGAATGACCTATACGGTACCGTTTTTTGGGAATGTATAACTCCATTCCCATGAGGATGACTTCAGATACTGAAAGAGCGATGTCCGAAGAAGAGGACGACTTAAAACAATATTCACGCCATAGAAAGGTTGCAAAGAAATCTCGGAAATCATTCCATCGAGCTGACTTAAAACACCTCAAGGTTCTATCGGTTTTGCGAACAACAGTGGAATTAGGTACAGGAGAAATGATTTCTATTAGACAATGGTCGGAAAAACCTAAAGGCGAAAGAACGGAAGTTTTATGAACAAGAGGGTTTGATGTAAGAAAGAGATCTAGAAGATGTGGAGTAAGGTTAGGGTTATCAGAGATTCTTGTGGGTTCAGAAATCATTTGTGTGAGATCACATGAAATAGCAAATGTTTCTGCACTATGACCAGCAGGATTTGTAGTAGATGAAAACTGAAGCCAATTAGAGTTATGAACATTGAAATCGCCTACAATTGAGATGTCGCAAGTTGAAAACTGAGACAGGAGAGAGTCAACTTTCATACTAAGGTAATTGAAGAAGTCTTGAAAGTTACTGTCATTAGGAGACCTATAAATGCAACAGTAGAATTTCACAAAATTAGGAGCAGAATGTTTAAACCAAATCACGTCAAAATTTTCATTTTCTAAGGAAGAAACCCTCTTGCAAGCAATTCTGTCCTTGATGTAGGCCTCCTTTATATCGAAAGTTAGGGCGAAGGTGGTATTGAGGAAATTGCAAGTCGGGTGACTCGGAGCTTTCAGAGGAGACTCGTGTTTCAGATAGAAACAAAATTCCATGTAATTGTTCAAGATGTTGGTGGTTGGCGAATAGCATTAAGATTAGACCTGATACCGCGGATGTTGCAGTAGTGAATCAGAAAGTTGATACTTTCGATGACCGTGAACGCTTGGGCCCTGCCCTCCCGGACATCCGAATGGGGCAGGATTTTACGTCCGGCATTTATTACCCTAGAAGCCACAGCTATCTTATTTTTTAATTTGGGACTTTTAATCCGTTAGGAAGGCAGCGAGGGCGAGTAGGAAGAAAAAGGATGAGAATAGATTAAGGATGAAGGAAAAGGTAACCGGCAGCCCTTACCGAGCTCAGAAAATCGGAGGCCCAATGTTAAGGAGCCCATGGTAAGGGTGGTGGTACCTCCCGGTTGGCATAGAGTATACATGCCTACCACCTTTAAAATTTAGAATTGTAATTTTTATAGGTACTAAAGATGGTGCGTTTGTGGCGATATTTTGTTGTTAATCAAATAACTATCTTCGACTGAAAGCTACCGGGCACTACGAAAGCTTCTCTTAAATAATAATTACGTAAACTACCTTCATATATATATATATATATATATATATATATATATATATATATATATATATATATATATATATATATATATATACAGGGTGTTACAGGCTTAATTGAGAACCTTTTGAAATAAAGTATACCAATGCGGGCCTGGTCAAGAATTTTCATTGCAGGAAGGAGGCAACCTTCCGAACATACCGAAGGTGAGATAATTTCGTTGGTAACTAAAAGCTGTTGATGCAATTTCGTGTGAAAGCTCGAAGTTAAGAGAATATATAACACAATAGGAGTGATGGTGTCATTGCAAAGGGGGCAGACCTGGTAGAACACGAACGTTTCGTTAAAGTGGCTTGGATGCCAGAACACCGATGGGTGGGTATTTTAGTGGTTCAACTCCCCAGGAAGAATATCGATTTATCGGACCTTTGGGTCATTAACGAGTGTGTTTTAAATAAGTGCACCCTATTATTGAGTTAACTATCCCTTCTTTGCGGATGACATTACCGAGTAATGGTTATTGTGAAAGTACACCCATCTTCGCGTCCAATAACAATCAGCTTTAACAAAGGACTTACTGTACATAAAACTTGTGAACACATATTCTGTTAACCATAATTTACGTGTAAATAAAATTACCTAATTATAATAAAAACGTGTGAATAATATGTGGTGCCAAAGTTAAGGTCACGAGGACTGTATATCATAAATTAATAACGTCGTTGACCAGCTAGTCAAGAAAGTAACGTCCGTGACTTTGCATTGGGAATTGTCTTCATTGCTGCCGATTAAACGTTTTGGAGGAAAACGTCGCCGAGAGAGTTCCGTGTATATTAAGGTGGTTTTCGCTGGATGCGGGTAGGGCAAATTAAACAATCCCGAATGTAATCTATCATTGTATACTTCTTGTGCTTATGCTTATTTCTTTGTAATTGATATTCATTTATCGAATTATGCAAGGCTAAGCAAATGAACGTGGTTATTTGGTCTTGAGGATTCTAACCGATTGACATTTCCTTGTTTATTTTAATGAACTGCTTTCATTTGCGTAATTAAAGTTTATGGATGTTAAATGTATGCAACATTAATTTGATTTATATTAAATTTCACGATTGTCAACGTTCAAAGGAGCAAAATTGGTTCCCGTAATTGATCTCAAGTAGTAGTACGACACCATCCCCACTCCTTTTTTACGTCACAAGCCCGCCCTTTTACTTTTTATATGCCCACGTGGGGACCGGTTTTTCCACCCTTATTTTTACACGCTTACGTGTAGGACGTGTTTTTCACCTATTTTTGCACATCCACGTGTGAGACCGGATTTTCCACCCTTATTTTTACTCGCTTACGTGTAGGACGTGTTTTTCATCCCTATTTTTGCACATTCACGTGTGAGACCGTATTTTCAACCCCTGCTGGAAATTTTATCCCTAATTATTTTTATACGCGTACGAGTGAGACAGGATTTTCCACCCTTATTTTTACACATCCACGCGTGACACTGTGTTTTCAACCCTAATTATTTTTACTCGCTTACGTATAGGACATGTATTTTCACCCTATTTTTGCACATCCACGTGTGAGACAGTGTTTTCAACCCTAATTATTTTTACTCACTTACATGAAGGACCGTATTACCCTTATTTTTATTATTTCTTTTGGGGTTAAACCTTATGGCTGTATTAAGGACCTTTTGACAGCCAGGACTTTTGCTAACGTGAGGGCTGGTCCTGGTCTTGGCTTAGAACTGTATTTAGGGGTGGGGCTGTATGTAGAGCTAGGGCTGGAACTTAGGGCTGGTCTAAGGATAAGACTTAGAGTTTGGTCTTGGTGGTGGAGCTAGGGTTGAGTCAGGCCTTGGTGGTGGAGCTAGGGTTTAGAACTGTATTTAGGGTGGGGCTGTATGTAGAGGTAGGGATAAGTCTTAGGGTTATTTCTGATGGTATTAAGGTCCTTCCGTAGTTTAGCCCGGAGGCTGGGCAGACACATATGCCTACAATAATTGCATAATTAATAAGATATTATTATTTAGTCTATTGCTTTAAAAGGGTTAAATGCTATTGGAGAAAACGTTTCTAATAAGGAGATGGGATAGCAGCTGTGTTAAGGATTGATCTTGCGTGGGGAATTTGAATGACAGTAAAATTTAATTATAGAACATTTATTTTTATAGTCATAATTTAAAAAATCCTCAGTGAACTATAAAAATTACTGACACTCCTAATGAAACAATTTTTTTTTTTATTAAGTTAATTAAATACATTAACAGTTTGTGTTTTCTAAAACGCATATTAAAAACATAGTTTACCTGCATTGAAATAATATCCATCCGTCCGCTAAGAATGTTGTACGCCTTAATATTTTTTAAAGAAACTTAATGCTTGTGTTTTATAACTGTAATTAAAAATCTGTAAATAAATAAAAGGGTTAACACCACACTTACCAGATCTGTACTTAAAGAACGTTTTCGAGGCACTGATTTACGAGTGAAGTTACTGTTTTTTATGCTTCATGTCAAACTAAAGAACAACTTTCTAGGATGTGTAAAAACCACCTATAATTAGAGTGTAAAATATACAATCTTATCATCTTTATCGCACTTGCAGCAACATACATTTACCTTTCTCTTAAAATAAATCGGTTGAAAAATATTCATATTGTACACAAATGGTTTTATAAAAACCATATTAAGTGTTTGGAATGTTTAAAATTCCATAACATTTTGTAGTAAGAAATCACTGTTCACGTTTACTTTTAACTAATTACCGTGTAATTATATAACTTTTGTTTAATTTAATAATCTAAAAACCAATATAAATGGTTAATATAATTTCTAAAAATATTATTAGAGTTGATATGCCGTTTTATTTCAAGTAATTGTTTTCAATATATATAAAATGTGTAAGTGGACCTGAATTATTTGTTGTAACCTTCTACTTACATAAATTCAACTTATACACGAATTAATAACGACCTCCACTAACTAGTTTATAACACAATCGCTATGTAGCGTGTTTTTATTTACACCCGTACTTCTATAAACTATTAATGCTCCATTTTAATAGGGTGATCAACTATCTGAAAAGGTTTACTGTTAAAGTATACGATGAAGATCGTTTGAAGCAAACCTTGTATTATTCTTATATACGAATGATATTTCAAAAGTACTAGTATAATTAACATGAAGGTTTATAAATCTACATCCAGACAAGGAATCAGTTTTAAACACAAAGAATTTATCTGTAAGGGTTAGACAATGCTATTACATAAGACGTTTTACAAAAACGTGGTTATTCCACATTGAGAAAATTGTTAGTCATGAGAAACAAGCTGGTCTTGAAGTTAGCCTTGAAGTTAGCTAGTCATAGGTTTTGAAGTTTACCTTGAAGTTAGCCTTGCGAGCAACTTTTATAAAAAATGTACACCTGAGTTTAAGTTGACGTATATTGGTTTATGAATATTTTTATTATTCTAAGAAAAAATGTTATTAAAAAATGTTTTCTATTAATTACCCTTTGTAGACTATATGCTTTATCTATACACGAAATTTTATTTCACAACAGCATACTCATTCTACCTTGAGAAAATTGTTAACCTAGAGAAACAAGTAGGTTTGAAACTCAAACAACCCTCTGTTACTACTCTCGTCAATGTAGATAGAGGTCCAATGCTGGTCTGGTTTGTCTGCAGGGTCCGTGTTTACGATAATCGCACTCGGTCGAGGTGCGTGTCTGGGTAGTTGATTAGAAGCACATACAAGTCGAAAACACATTCTTATTGTGGCTGGGGGTCGATTTCAAGCATCTCAACACTTCTGCCGCATACATCTTTGTGGATTTTTTATCAGATGGGATTAATAGCAATGTCAACTAAACGTTTTAAAAAATTTCTAATTTGAAAATAAGAGTGACGTAATCTAATTTTATTTGAAATTTCATGGAGAGTATCATCATTATCGAGATTTTGAGATACTACCATCTCATCGTCTTCACCTTGAACGATTATATTGTAACCTATAAAAGCAAGCTAATAACCCTAATAGTTTATCAGACATTATTACATGGACATGAGGTTAGTCCTAAATTAAATGGTTTCAACGCTACTCTGGGAATGCTGTACACTTAAAACCTTTAAGTCTGCTCGCCGAAGTTGTACCGTATTCACTTTCTTCAATTTTTTATCTGCACTCTGTTTCGAAGCTGTAATACGTTTTTCTAATACATAAACAGAATCTTCAATACTGTGATACGTGTAGCAGCAAAACACATGAGCTAGTTAGTTTCACCTCTATATTACTTTACATGCAAGCCTGATCTTATCATAAATAAATACATCTGTCAAAAAAAGCTGATTAAACATAACTCCACGGCCAGGTATAGCAAGCAACGCTTCCAATTATAGCTCTTAGTCAACATAATAGAGCCTACAACTACATACAATCGACTAGCACTGCTTTAGCACGAGGATCAAACGAAAAAACACGCACGCACGCACGCACGCAAGCTCGCACGTACGCTCGCACGTACGCACGCACGTGCGAACGCTCGTACGTACGCACGCACGCTCGCACGTACGCACGAACGTACGCACGCTCGCACGTACGCAAGCTCACACGTACGCGCGTTCGCACGCCCGTACGTACGCTCGCACGCACGCACGTATGCGCGCACACACACACACACACACACACACACACACACACACACACACACACACACACACACACACACACACACACACACACACACGAGAGAGCGAAAACACGCTAAAGCGAAAAACTTGTAAACTTGCAAACATGAATCAAGACGGTGGAGCACCGCTAGAAAAAAAACAGGTTTATTAACAAAACCGAAGGAAAGCTTAACGTTTTGAAAATATATTATTATTATTATTATTATTATTATAAACAACAATACATCATTATTATTTAATAACATGCTTTATCGGTTTTCTTCTTCTTCTTGAACCGTGAGTCGTCCTCATCATCATCATCATGATTTTGAGATTTGCCCTTCCCCCTACCTCATCGCTCTTCTTTCTCTTCTGTGAATCATCATCTTGGATGTGAGATACACCCAGCTCAACCACGTCATCGCTTTCATCATTATCTTGAACGGTTATGTTGTAATAGTTTATTAACAAGTCAGTAAAATCTCTAATGTCCGCTGATGTTGGCTCATAAACAGGAGAATACATTATAGTAATGCTCACTCGATGACAGTTACACTTTAAAGAGCGAAACACGCGAGAAACGAGAACGCAGCTAGCCTTGGGTCTTGTGCGCAAGCGTACTCGTCAATGTTAGTAGAATCGGACATCTTCGGGATGTCTGAAGTATTGACCTAACCACACTCTAACATAGCCCCTGGGGCATGTTTATAAATCTAAATGCCTCTTTTATGGTCGAGGTATTTTCTCCTAAAGCCAGAACGCAGCTAGCCTTTGTCTTGTGTGCGAGCGTGCTCGTCAACGTTCGGGTAGAATCGGACATCTTCGGGGATGTCTGAAGTATTGACCTAACCACACTCTAACATAGCCCCTGGGGGCATGTTTATAAATCTAAAGGCCTCTTTTATGGTCGAGGTATTTTCTCCTACGACGCCAGAACGCAGCTAGCCTTTGGTCTTGTGCGCAAGCGTGCTCGTCAATGTTAGGGTAGAATCGGACATCTTCGGGGGTGTCTGAAGTATTGACCTAACCACACTCTAACATAACCCCTGGGATATGTTTTATAAATCTAAACGCCTCTTTTATGGTCGAGGTATTTTCTCCTAAGACGCCGCGCCGTATATGTGTGTGTGTGTGTGTGTGTGTGTGTGTGTGTGTGTGTGTGTGTGTGTGTGTGTGTGTTGTGCACGCGTGCGTGCGAGCGTACGTACGGGCGTGCAAACGCGCGTACGTGTGAGCTTGCGTACGTGCGAGCGTGCGTACGTTCGTGCGTACGTGCGAGCGTGCGTGCGTCGATGAGCGCTCGCACGTGCGTGCGTACGTGCGAGCGTACGTGCGAGCTTGCTTGCGTGCGTGCGTGCGTGTTTTTCGTTTGATCCTCGTGCTAAAGTAGTGCTAGTCGATTGTATGTAGTTGTAGGCCCTATTATGTTGACTAAGAGCTATAATTGGAAGCGTTGCTTGCTATACCTGGCCGTGGAGTTATGTTTAATCAGCTTTTTTGACAGATGTATTTATTTATGATAAGATCAGGCTTGCATGTAAAGTAATATAGAGGTGAAACTAACTAGCTCATGTGTTTTGCTGCTACACGTATCACAGTATTGAAGATTCTGTTTATGTATTAGAAAAACGTATTACAGCTTCGAAACAGAGTGCAGATAAAAAATTGAAGAAAGTGAATACGGTACAACTTCGGCGAGCAGACTTAAAGGTTTTAAGTGTGTACAGCATTCCCAGAGCAGCGTTGAAACCATTTAATTTAGGACTAACCTCATGTCCATGTAATAATGTCTGATAAACTATTAGGGTTATTAGCTTGCTTTATAGGTTACAATATAATCGTTCAAGGTGAAGACGATGAGATGGTAGTATCTCAAAATCTCGATAATGATGATACTTCCATGAAATTTCAAATAAAATTAGATTACGTCACTCTTATTTTCAAATTCGAAATTTTTAAAACGTTTAGTTGACATTGCTATTAATCCCATCTGATAAAAATCCACAAAGATGTATGCGGCAGAAGTGTTGAGATGCTTGAAATCGACCCCAGCCACAATAAGAATGTGTTTTCGACTTGTATGTGCTTCTAATCAACTACCCAGACACGCACCTCGACCGAGTGCGATTATCGTAAACACGGACTCTGCAGACAAACCAGACCAGCATTGGACCTCTATCTACATTGACGAGAGTAGTAACAGAGGGTTGTTTGAGTTTCAAACCTACTTGTTTCTCTAGGTTAACAATTTTCTCAAGGTAGAATGAGTATGCTGTTGTGAAATAAAATTTCGTGTATAGATAAAGCATATAGTCTACAAAGGGTAATTAATAGAAAACATTTTTAATAACATTTTTCTTAGAATAATAAAAATATTCATAAACCAATATACGTCAACTTAAACTCAGGTGTACATTTTTATAAAAGTTGCTCGCAAGGCTTACTTCAAGGTAAACTTCAAAACCTATGACTAGCTAACTTCAAGGCTAACTTCAAGACCAGCTTGTTTCTCATGACTAACAATTTTCTCAATGTGGAATAACCACGTTTTGTAAAACGTCTTATGTAATAGCATTGTCAACCCTTACAGATAAATTCTTTGTGTTTAAAACTGATTCCTTGTCTGGATGTAGATTTATAAACCTTCATGTTAATTATACTAGTACTTTTTGAAATATCATTCGTATATAAGAATAATACAAGGTTTGCTTCAAACGATCTTCATCGTATACTTTAACAGTAAACCTTTTCAGATAGTTGATCACCCTATTAAAATGGAGCATTAATAGTTTATAGAAGTACGGTGTAAAAAAAACACGCTACATAGCGATTGTGTTATAAACTAGTTAGTGGAGGTCGTTATTAATTCGTGTATAAGTTGAATTTATGTAAGTAGAAGGTTACAACAAATAATACAGGTCCACTTACACATTTTATATATATTGAAAACAATTACTTGAAATAAAACGGCATATCAACTCTAATAATATTTTTTAGAAATTATATTAACCATTTATATTGGTTTTTAGACTATTAAATTAAACAAAAGTTATATAATTACACGGTAATTAGTTAAAAGTAAACGTGAACAGTGATTTCTTACTACAAAATGTTATGGAATTTTAAACATTCCAAACACTTAATATGGTTTTTATAAAAACCATTTGTGTGTACAATATGAATATTTTTTCAAGCCGATTTATTTTAAGAGAAAGGTAAATGTATGTTGCTGCAAGTGCGATAAAGATGATAAGATTGTATATTTTACACTCTAATTATAGGTGGTTTTTACACATCCTAGAAAGTTGTTCTTTAGTTTGACATGAAGCATAAAAAACAGTAACTTCACTCGTAAATCAGTGCCTCGAAAACGTTCTTTAAGTACAGATCTGGTAAGTGTGGTGTTAACCCTTTTATTTATTTACAGATTTTTAATTACAGTTATAAAACACAAGCATTAAGTTTCTTTAAAAAATATTAAGGCGTACAACATTCTTAGCGGACGGATGGATATTATTTCAATGCAGGTAAACTATGTTTTTAATATGCGTTTTAGAAAACACAAACTGTTAATGTGATTAATTAACTTAATAAAAAAAAAAATTGTTTCATTAGGAGTGTCAGTAATTTTTATAGTTCACTGAGGATTTTTTAAATTATGACTATAAAAATAAATGTTCTATAATTAAATTTTACTGTCATTCAAATTCCCCACGCAAGATCAATCCTTAACACAGCTGCTATCCCATCTCCTTATTAGAAACGTTTTCTCCAATAGCATTTAACCCTTTTAAAGCAATAGACTAAATAATAATATCTTATTAATTATGCAATTATTGTAGGCATATGTGTCTGCCCAGCCTCCGGGCTAAACTACCGGAAGGACCTTAATACCATCAGAAATAACCCTAAGACTTATCCCTACCTCTACATACAGCCCCACCCCTAAATACAGTTCTAAACCCTAGCTCCACCACCAAGGCCTGACTCCAACCCTAGCTCCACCACCAAGACCAAACTCTAAGTCTTATCCTTAGACCAGCCCTAAGTTCCAGCCCTAGCTCTACATACAGCCCCACCCCTAAATACAGTTCTAAGCCAAGACCAGGACCAGCCCTCACGTTAGCAAAAGTCCTGGCTGTCAAAAGGTCCTTAATACAGCCATAAGGTTTAACCCCAAAAGAAATAATAAAAATAAGGGTAATACGGTCCTTCATGTAAGTGAGTAAAATAATTAGGGTTGAAAACACTGTCTCACACGTGGATGTGCAAAAATAGGGTGAAAATACATGTCCTATACGTAAGCGAGTAAAATAATTAGGGTTGAAAACACAGTGTCACGCGTGGATGTGTAAAAATAAGGGTGGAAAATCCTGTCTCACTCGTACGCGTATAAAAAATAATTAGGGATAAAATTTCCAGCAGGGGTTGAAAATACGGTCTCACACGTGGATGTGCAAAAATAGGGATGAAAACACGTCCTACACGTAAGCGAGTAAAAATAAGGGTGGAAAATCCGGTCTCACACGTGGATGTGCAAAAATAGGGGTGAAAAAACACGTCCTACACGTAAGCGTGTAAAAATAAGGGTGGAAAAACCGGTCCCCACGTGGGCATATAAAAAAGTGAAAGGGGCGGGGCTTGTGACGTAAAAAAGGAGTGGGGATGGTGTCGGGTACTACTTGAAGTTTAAGAATTATTTTAAAGACTAGAGGACATAATCTACAGATTAGCTCCGATTAAAGGTGGATATTTACAATTTTAAGTTAACTGGCGTATACTCTGAAGCGATGAAGAATGTACATCATTGTTTATGATATTATATATAATGGAGAGTTGGTTAATTGAATTTGTGAACTTTATTTCCACACTTTTCAGCGAGGTTAATGGAAGTTAGTGATAATTTTTCTTTTTAAGAAATAATTCGAGTAAAAGGATAATTTAAGTCAAGGTTAATTTTATTTAACGAGATTCATTTGTTTTGAAAGTGATCAGAAGGCAAATTCACGAACAGAGGTGACTCATTTATTCATATTTTTGATAGAACATTTATTTAGGTAACGAAGTTAGAGCATTTTTAACAGCATTATTGAATGTTATGCTTGGTTATCTTTGACTAAAATTGACGATAAAACATTTAGTAAGTGTTTTGCGTATTTTATTTAATTGCCTTGGGGGTTCAGTGTAACGTAAATATAAGATAAAGACGTCCCCTGACCCCAACAGCTGACTAATTCACACGCTTTAGTATTACTTGAAGGTGAGAGGTTATTTTGAAACATTTTTTTAGATAGTTAGAGTTCCCGGATCACTACGGACGTGCACATGAAGGAAAGTTTGCGACGAGGTAAGTAGGTTCTTGTATGTTTGGCTGATTTACCTACGCGTACTCAGGTGTATTATTCCGAATTAGTCTTAATAACAGTCTGGCGCCCTTTACACGATTTTACCCGAATTGCGACTCACCCTTACTTGCGATTTTCGACAATACGCGAAGCCACCCTAACGATTTAAATTCAGAAACACGCCCAAGATCCCTTATATCCCACCGAGATAGTCGGCATACCATTAATTATAGGTTGCCTTCCGTGTTAATACAGTTTTCGCCTGTAACACCATGCGTCCAAATGACAATCGTGTCGCCCACGTACTTTAACCACAATTTTGGGATGTATTTCGCCGTTTTCAATATTCTGCCTTCCAATTCACTCATAAATAAATTTGCTAGAACCGGTGATAATGGTGAGCCCCTTTGATTTTATATATGAAGACCGTATGTGCGTCTGTGCGTGCGTGCGTCCGAGTGTGCGAACGCGCGCTCGCGTTTGTGTGTGTTCTAATTCTGTGTGGAAGTAAACTTACTTCCGTACCATTTGTATACGAAACAATACGAAAGGTTCAGTATTTTAACGCAAATCGATAGTTTGCGATGGTTTGTGATGGTTTAATTAAAACACGAATATGAACATAGTTGTTACCATCCGAGTATACTAAAAATTTACTGAACAAACATTTCTTCAATTTTATAACGTGTATATCTAATAGCCTTATTAGAAAGAATATTATACAAAACACATTTTGTACTGCACATTCGATTATTCACTCAAATTGATATTTAAGTATATTGAATAAGCTTGTTCAGCGAGATAAGAATACATATAAATAATAACAGGAAAAAAATTATCTTTTACATTATTGTCATTGTTGTGTTGATAACAAATTAGAATTATGCAATTGAAAGTTTTATTATATGAATCACTTTAGGAGTGTTTCCATCTCAAGTTAAGTTTTTGGAGCACGGTATCTAAAAATGCATAAAGAGAAACATTTTATAACCGTTACATCACGCAAAATACGTGTGGTAGACTCTTATTTGAGATTAAAGAGGAAACCCATTCCATGCCCTAAACTCCAAGCATTACGATTTGGTTCTGGAATCCGCGAAATTGGTTGCTAGTTACAACCCTTTAAAAGATAGCTTTTAGTCTTCAACCAACGTAATGAATATAGTGAATTCATTCATTCATTAAAGCAGTGCCTTGATATTTCCATAAATTAATGCATTAATAGGTAAATCGTTTTATGGTAATCAAGCATTATGGTTGATTTACAATGATTCACTTGTTTGAAGCAAACTGGAGGTACGACGAATCCTCCACTGCATCAAGTAACTTTAACTTATGAAAATGGAATAAGTCAATAATTGTTTTTCTAACAGCCGACTTGACCCTTATCAATAATTATCTACTAAATGTGGCGGAAAAATCAATAAAAAGGCTTAAGAATGCTAATCAAAGCACTGTGGCGTATATTTCTCTACCAGAGACAATGTACTGTAATCATTTTGCTACTCGATGCGTATTTGTGTAATATTGAAAAAATAACGTACGATGAGTTTGTAGATGTAGCTTCTCCAATTGAACGGATTTTATTGAACGATCTTAACAGAATCATAATACGAGGTAAGAGGGCAAGGAAAGTCCCCGTTTTATTTACTGGTGATGTTTAAATAGTTATTTATGCAACAAGTGCAAAAAGTTAGTGTTTATTGTACGCGGCGTGAAATTGTGGACAACACGTCGAGTGCAATAAACACTTTTTGCACGAGTTGCATATGATATTTTTTCTACGTTCATGCAAAAACCACTAAGTGTAGCAAAATAAAAGGCTTAACAGCAAAACATTTAATAATTAATTAGCACTATCGACTATAGAGAAAGTTAGAAACTAATAGAAACAATTTAACTCAAACTTTATTAATGTTAAAAGTAAATGTACAATTTGTGCAATTTTCAATATCAATATTTCTTAGTGAATTATTTTTTAATTCTATTTCTTGGTTTGTAATTTTTCTAAATGTACTAGTACTTGGTATCTGTTCATTGTCACTTTCTGTAGGCTGAAATATCTGTTTTGCAACATAGAGTTTGGGTGCAAGTGATTGCTCTACGTATCTCTCCGCTACTGTCGACGATTTCCATCCGCCGTGCCGTTTAAGCTCTAATATATCTGCTCCTGTATCTGCAAGAAGTGTCGCGGATGATCTCTTGAAGCAGTGCCCTGTGTAGAGCTCAAGATTCTCCTAATGCAAAAATTTTGCAATTTCATACGGGATTTTAGCAAACGTATTTACACCAATAGCTTGAACAGTGCACTTTTCATATCGATAATTAGTAAAAAAACGTTTATGTGAAATATGTTTCGGACGTAATTTCGCGTATTTATGATATACACTACGTTTCTAATGAAATGCACCACTTAGAAATAATAGAAATAATAATGTATAAGATGATAAAATTTTGAAGGCAAAATATTAACAGTTAACAAGAAAATGTTAATAGTGTGTAGGATCGCCACGCACAGCAATGCATGCGTTCACTCTCCGAGGCATGCTTTCTATATCCTCCTGAGGCATTTCATCCCAGGCTACCTGATGATTGTGTCGTAATTTATCCAAGTTGTTTGGGGGCCTTGGTAGTTGCCTTAGTCTTCGACCCATCATGTCCCATACATGTTCAATAGACGAAAGATCTGGCGATCGCGCAGGTCACGACAATACTGGTAGCTGCACTTGATCCAGAAACCTTCTTGTAACATGTGCGGTATGTGGTCTAGCATTATCTTTTTGCAAAATACCATTTGGCAAAGTCTGCATTAACGGTACTACCACTGGCTCCAAAACATTATCAACGTAACGCTGAGCACTTAATGTGCCTAGAATGAACACAAGAGCAGACCTTCCACCAACACGTATGGCGCCCCAAACCATGACTCCAGGTATTAAGCCTGTGGGTCGTCTTTCAGCAAACTTCAAATTTCGATGTGCTCCTCTAACACGCCGCACCTTCTGACGACCATCGTTTCGCCACAAACAAAAACTCGATTCGTCTCTGCAGACGATGTTATTCCATTGAAGACCCCAGTCCCGCCGCTCTTAACACCATGCCAATCTAATCTTATGCTCTTGAGTTAACTGGGGTCGTCGGTACGGACAATACGAATGTAAGACAAAAGACTTAATTCTCCTGTGGATTGTTGACATTGATAGGTGACAACCAATAGCTCCTGTCCAGTTCACCGCAACAGACCTTGTTGACTGAAACCGATCTCTTGTGGCCATCCGCCCAAGAAGTCGTTCTTCACGATCATTGGTGCTGCGTGGTCGTCTTCCACTAGGACGAGGTTGTTGAATGCCTTCTTAAGACCAAAAAGACGAAATGCGGGCCACCGTGGTGTGGTCTCGATTAAGTCTTCTGCCGATTTCTCGAAATGACAAACTTGCTTCTTTCATGCCGGCAATTCTACCCCTGTCAAAATCTGAAACTTGGGCAAAGTTTCGTCGTTGTCCTACTGGAGGCATATTTCAGAATAAATGTGTCAGTTAAACAACAGAAAATTGACACTAAGCGACTACATTTCTTAAAATGTATAAATAAAAATTGTTGCTAATTGATGTTAACAGTGGTGCAAAGTACATAATGACTTGTTCTTTTTCATTGAAACTTCCATCGTTTTCTATATGATACTGAAACATTATTTTGCCAAAATTTCAAAATCATAGCATTATTATTTCTAAGTGGTGCATTTCATTTGAAACATAGTGTATATCGACCAAATTTAATCCTTTTTCTACCTCTCTTCGTATGACAAAACTTCGTTCTTTGTCAGGTTTTGACCGTGGTATTTTTACAATTAATATTCTACTTCTTCTATGTCTTCGATAGTCAATTTTTGGAGCTACAAAAGCTAAAAAATGACCGACTTACTGTTTTCATCAAATACTGGGAGTCCGGAGCTTCTTTTAGAAATTTAAAAATTTGTTCCCTGTTAAATACTTTTGACTTTTTTCGCCGAAAACCTACAAAGTTCTGCCTCGTGAATGCCATTAGTTTGTTGTACTTTTTAATATCAATGTTTTCTTTTACAAAAAGGTAAGCTTTTACCATTGCATACTCTGACCAAAGTGATGAAGGCTTAATTTCATTTGATCTTTTAGAAAAATATGCAAGAACACATTTTCTGTAATATTTACCACATCAAAGTTCAAAGGATTTAAGAATAATTGCATTAACAACCTCAACCATAAATCTAAAAGTGCTTATTTGCACAATTCATGTATCAACAGTTTAATGAGAACGAGAAAACTGTTCTTAGTAAAAAAAAATTGCCAAATAGCCCGAGTCGTGTAATAAGGATATGAGGTCCACTTTTCACATACCCCAAAAAGTGCAAAAATTCATGTACCGTATCGTTTTCATGTCACTTTTACTCGAGAATGCAATTCTGGGATCTATTTGGTAGTAATGTAATGCAGCATCTATTCAGATTGGTTATATACTTACGTCTTTATTATTAAGTAACGCAAAAACTTACACAAGTCGACAAAATTTTATCGTTGCTTCTTTAATTTTTCTTAGACAAATCGTATCGGAAAAGAACAAAAATGCTTTCCTGATGACTATAATTATTTAATCCTCATCTTTTTGTGGTGTCTTCTTCTTCTTCCACCTTTATTTAGGCTGTCTGTTTTTATTTAACAATAGTTGTGTTGCTCACTTCAGGATGTCTCGGTTGATGTTGAACTCCAACCTTGTTTGCATCACTTTGGGAGGAGTCCAACCCTTCTCTTTCCTTCTGGCATATTATCTCGAGCTATTCTTGGCATAGGAATTCCACTCTCTCGTTCTGGTTTTTATGAATTTTCTGATGTTTTGTATCTTGCACTGTTGGCGTATTTCTTCAGTTGGTACTCTCTCTCTCTCTCTCAAAGTTTTCCGCGTTATCGTCCTTAGCGTTCTCATCTCTTCTGTTTCCAGCCTTTGCCTTGTTCTATTTGTGTAGACTCGCGTTTCTGCCGCATAAGTATGTAAGTATTGGTCTCACTGCGCTTTTATATATCTTGGTTTTATTTTCTATTGACATGTATTTATCCTTCCATAAGATGTCTCTTAGACGGCCGGAGATTACAGCCCCTTTATTTGTTTGCTGTTCTACTTCTTTGTATATATCTTGTGTACTAGATATGGTGATTCATAAATATTTAACCTCCATGGTTTGCTGTATAATAGACCCTTCTATTTCTAACTTACATCTTAGTGGTTCACGAGAGATCGTTCAGCATTTTGTTTTTCCTTTAGACACTTCCATACTTAATTTTTGTGATGTTGTTACAGACTGATTTAGGATTCTCTGTACGTCTTCCTCATTGCCGGATATCAAGACAGCGTCGTCAGCGTAGTATACTGTTTGTATTTGTTTATTTCCCATTTTGTATCCTCTTGATCCCTTAACGTTGTCTATGATTCTGTCCATCACTATGTTGAACAGCATAGGGCTGAGTGGATCTCCTTGGCGTATTCCGGTACACATTGGTATCTCCTCTGCTTTTATGTTGCGAGTTTTGACATATGTTGTTGTGTTGGTGTACATATCATTAATTAGGTTTATTAACATTTGCGGGACGCCTCTCTCCGATACCGCCCCTAGTACATCATTTAATCTAATTCGATCATAGGCATTTTTTAAATCGACAAAACACATGAAAGACGGGATGTCATATTTTATTGATTTCTCGCAAATTTACCGCATGACAAATATAGCGTCGGTTGTAGATTTATTTAGTCTGAATCCCATTTTTTCTTCTTTGATTATAACATATTCATTGATCTTACTGACTATAACTTTTGTTATTAATTTTAACACCGAGCTTAAAAGTATTATACCTCTATAGTTGTTTGGGTCATGTGCATTACCTCTTTGTGACGAGGAATTGTAGTACTAGTCTTCATTTTTTTAGATATTCTTTGTTTTTAAATATAATTTTTGTAAGCGTTAGTATTTCTGTGGTTAGTGTTTCGTCTCCGTATTTCAATAGCTCATTTGCTATTCTATCCATCCCAGGTATCTTTGTTCCTCGTAGTCCTTTTATTGCTCTTATATTTCGTCATTTTCCACTGTTATTTGATTTCCTTCATTTTCTCTTAGGACTAGTGGAGTTTTACTATTGGAGTTGAATAGTCTAGAGAAGTGCTGGGCCCATTGTTCTGGTGTGATCCTATTTGTTACATGATTCTCGTTGATTTCAGCCTTTCTGTGCCTTATCATCTTCTATGTTTTTGATTTTGCTCCTGTTATATCGTGTTCTGTGGTGTAATTAGTCCAAATTAGGTTTCTGTCAAAAAATGCAAAATCAAATTATATGAACCTCCTTTGCGAGTAAAGAGATTACTCAGTTTTTGGATGTCTAATAATTTACCTTATCGTTTCTGATAGCAAAATCGTTATTTACGCGACCATTTATTTTTTCTTTGTATGGTTCTCGCTACATACGGGAAAAAATCAGTGGTCTTGATTTACTTCTGACTAGATTGCTATGCTATGCATATCCATTTATATTGGTTATGTACATTTGATTGTAATAATATTAGTATTATTGGAAAAGCCTCGGCTTTCCGGCCACGAAACGGCTCCGAATCGATAGCTTGAATTTTTGTAAGATTTCGAATATTGGCAAATGGTTTTTATACGCGTCGTGAGAACTTTGCGTAATAATTTAAATCTCTTCTCTTTGTTACGCATTTTTGAACGAATTATGACTTTCTTTAGTTTGGGAGACTCAATTATACATGATTCACTTAATAATATTTGGCCAGTGTCATACATTTCTCATATTAAAAGAATGTTGAACCGGGATTAATGTGAAAGCTAATAATGTAATGTAGCGACACGGCCTTATGCTGTTTTAAAAAATAAAGTTGCCCTGTTTAAACGCACATTATTTAATGCAAAGTTTGATATATACTCTGTTCTATCTTATTTTGCATTAGAGCAGGCCATGATTTTTCTATGCTGTAGTGGTATTCCCAGTTGTTAAAATGAAAAGAAGCCAATTTGACGTCATCAGGTCAAAAATAATCGTGCTGTGTTGTCTAATTAAGTAACGCAGATGATGATCAGGTCTCACATTGAAATAATAATCATTTCTTGAGCAAATGCCAAAAGTCATCGCAAAGAGTGTACAATTGTTACACGTTCAATCCAGGCAGGCTTACCGAAGGAAGCGGGTTGCCAATTCAGCTACAGTGGAAATGGGCAGGGTCGATATAAGGAATAAAATGATTGAAAAGTAGTTTCAAACACCTTACATTTATCATAAATTTACAACTTACAATGCTCAGTCCAGGAGAAATTGTCTCTAGGCGCCACCACAATCTTAAATTTTTCCAAAAAAAAAATCCTAGGCGGGATGTTAAGTTAATCTTATCTGACTGAGGAAGACACTTGAAAAGAAATTTATCCAAAAGCTTAAGAACGTTTTGAAATACACGGGTATTCGTAAACACACCCTGTACATATGAAAATTGCAAGTCATAAAACGTTAATTTGAATACTTTCTAAGTATCCCTCGTATACATATAAATCTCTATTTCTAACTGTTATAAAACTCTGAACCAAATAATATTACCCAATTTAGAAAAAAAAAATAATAAGTCGGGTTAACAGTTTTTACATCACCACCACTACGTTGGTTTCTGAAAAATTTATAATATTACGGTCAGTGATTTCATCGTAAATAATATCTGTATCTCTTCTGAATACTTTATCTTTAAAAATCGTATTTAAATATTCATCAATAGGTTTGAACTTTAATAATATGTAATTTATAGGTACTTAATAAAAATATTGTATTGTTCGTGTGCTGTATTTTACTGACTGTCAAATAACGATAACGATTGCCCCTTGAATTTAATTAAGAAGATAAAATTTAAGACGAAACACAACACTAGATTCATTTTTAACGTTTCGGTTTATTTAGTTCGTAAACCATTTTCAAAATAAATGTACACAAGAAGACATGACAGTTAAATGTGACAATGAGACAAATTGTACGTCATAAATTTATGTGTATGAAAAAATTGAATATGTTAACCCTAAAATGACAGCCGTGTTACTGAAGCAATTTTAACGGAACCACCGCTATGTAAAGTAAGAAAAACGTGCCATCTTGAATTACTTTGTAAACTAACTCACAATTTTTCACGCACACGCGCACACACACACGCACACGCGCACACACACGCACACGCACACACACACGCACACGCACACGCACACGCACACGCACACGCACACGCACACGCACACGCACACGCACACGCACACGCACACGCACACGCACACGCACACGCACACCACACGCGAACTCGCACGCGCACACGCACACGCACACGCACACACGCACACGCACACGCCACGCACACGCACACACACACACACACACACGCACACGCGCATGCACACGCACACGCACACGCACACATCTACACCCACACCCGTAATTAAAATATATTTTCAAAATGATTGGGTGACGAGAGCAAGTCGCGAGATTTTACGAGTGATAAACTCACCTTTAATCAATTTAGTTAATTTAATACAAGAACGTAATGCCCTTCTCTGCTACGCTGAAAGATCTTTCATAAAACGTAACCGTGTAAATAAAATTTATATATATATACATATGTAACCGCAATAGTTTACGTTAGAAAGGTAACACTTCAACTTGCTTTCGTTTCACAATCTCTAAGCACCCCCCCCCTAACAATAAAAAATTCAAATATATATATATATATATATATATATATATATATATATATATATATATATATATATATATATATATATATATATATATATATAATCGAAGAAGCTTGTTCAGTTCATATAGTAACATGCATATACGCATGACTAATCAATTTCCAATTAGAGATCAACGATCTGAACACTCTTATCCCCAATAAAAGAAATTTTGTACTTAAAAGCTAACACATATAGTACAAATAATACGACATCGACAACCGGTATGCACAAATTATGTTTTGAGTTTTTCCTACTGCGCAACGATAGCGTCAACAGTAGTTATTGAGATAAAATCCAAGATGGAAGTTAAATGTTAAAACAACACGGTGTTTTATGTACAAGTTCAGTAAGAATTACTTTAAACAGTTTTAAACCAGTGAAATATTTACAAAAGAATTCGGCTATCCAGATGATACCGAAGTTGTAATAAAGGTAAACAATGTATTACAAAATCTTTGTAGTATGATTAATTTTAAGGCACTTTTTGTGTCGTTACTGTAATTATCCCTGCGGAAGGCAGCGTATAACCGATGATAGGTTCAAAAGTAAATTCAGCAATACAATATTTGTTAATACATAATGAAACAATCTAATCTTTTGATAGATGATGACTTCCGTAGTTAATACCGTTTAAATTCATTCTCGTAATTGCAGCACAGCTACCAGCACAATATACATCATTAGACGTATACTGTGCTACCAGTAACTTACCAGCAGTCTCAGTTACAAGCACATCGTAACAAAGCTAAAAGTGAGACGAAAAGGTACATAACGTATAATCTCAACACACCAATAAAGACAAAACGAAGAAGAAGAAGAAAAAGCTCTATAGATCGAAGAAGAGCTATATGTGATGATTTACCACAGACTGATTAAAATATACCTCTTTTAATTTCAATATCGTATTTTAAGCCATGTGTGTGTGTAAGCAACATTTTCTTTAGATCCGCCTTAATAGCGATTTATTACTTCACCAAATGAAGAAATAATTTTTTGAAAAAATTCACCTCTACAGGCTGTTACAAATTCGTTTCTCACTACATGGATCTCGGAAACGGTAAGAGATACCAACGCGCTTAAAGTTACGTAATCAGTGCACCAACATTATGGCTCTAAAAAATCAAGGCTAGCCTGATTAGTTTTCGAAATATTTGAAAAAAAAATGAAATTTTGGAAATTTGTTTTTCTTTCATTTCAGTCATGTCAATTTTTATATGTAACGTTTCGTCTTTCCAGGACCTTCATCAACTTCATTCTCTTAAATACGGCCCTGGAAACTTTATTACATTTTTGCAAGTATTCATAACCCCCAATATTGCACTGGCTCACCTCGAAAAAGATCCAGACGTTTTGTCTTGAAAAACTAATCTTTAATGTATTCGTTCCAAATTTATCTAAATTTTTAATTTAGATTACTATGTTTACAGTAAATAAAAACATTTCCGTTTTCTTGGACAAAAATCTATCCGCCCCGCAATATTTTGTACTGCCCTTTGAAGATCCCTTCTTCTCAAGGAGTTAAATCCATTGAATATATTTGCCCTCAATTCTACTATGTTGTTGGGGACTTTATTTTTTAACGTTCCCCCCAAAAAAAATCAAGGGCGGATAAATCCGGTGACCGTGCTGGTCACTCAACTACCCCACCATTTCCATTGTCCGCGAAACTCTTGGTTTAGAAAACCCCTGTCATTTCTAGTGTTATGTGGCGGTGCACCAATCTTGTTGGAACCATACGTGTATTAATACATTTAACGGAATATCCTTCATGTATGCCTCAAACTCAGTTGTCAGAAAATTGAGATATCTATCACCATTTAAATTTCCCTCAATGAAAGGACCTATAGTGTGATCTCCAAAAATTCCGGCCCATACATTTAACGAAAATTTTATTTGCTTTCTTATAGGCCTGTTTTCTCTTGGATTTTGTATTTCCCAGATGTGTTCTGTATTTCTGTTAAAAATACCGCAGTAAGAAAATTTACATTCATCTGTCCATATAACATTATGTAAAAAATTCGAGTAATTTTGTAATTGGTGACGCAACCAATTGCAATATGTTAAACGCCGTTCTGTGTCTCCTGGTCTTAGGCAATGAGAAATAAGTGTTTTAAAGGGTTTATAAAGATTGTGTCTGAGAGTTCTCAATACTTTTATATGACTCATTCCAGGTAAATTAATATTCAAAGCCATATCTATCGTTGATTTATGTGGGTCGTTATTAATCTAGCATAATTTAAAAAATATATTATTATAACTACTTACAGCTTAAAAAAATTAAACAAACCTCATCTATAACAGCTTCTGTTTCTCATTTTGTTGTAACCAGTTATACCATATTTCTTTCTAGGTTTGTCGAATTTGAATAATTACTGTCAGTAACTGTCAGTTCTTTAGTATCTGATTGTTTATTAGCATATTATCATGGCAATCTTTATAATTATAACCAATTCCTCTTTTTTAAAAGTCAATGTGCTTTGGCAAATGTTGAAAATGAAGATAAGCGTAATATGATCGTATGTATTATCCCTGTAATCGCAACTGGGAAAGACCGTGACATGTGCAATTAATTTGAATGAATATCTTAAAAAAAATTAGATCGGAATTTGTCTCAATTTTGAGCAGTGGGAGAGACACGTAGAAATAAATATGGTCATAAGAATGTTTTATTATAATGAATTATGGTGTAAAAAATGATTAAAATAACATAGAAGAATTGAGGGCAAATATCTTCAATGGATTTAACTTCTTGAGGTGAAGGGATATTCAAGGGGCAACACAAAATATTGTGAGACGGATAGATTTTTAACTTGCGGCTAATCCCGGAAAGATGCGGACCAATAAGAAATAAGTTTCGAATATATAGTATAATAATACTTTACAAAACAGTTTCGACGTCAAACTCGGGAAGCGCTGATGGCCTAATAGTACATTGCTTGCCTGACACACGGTTGGTGTAGGTTCGATTCCCGCCTAATGCATTTTTTTATGTTAGGTTACAATAGTTTTGTTTATCTAATCTAATTCTGTTAGGTTACAGTAGTTTTTGTTTTTTTTTTCTATTATTATTTCACATTAGAACGTCAGATTTTAAAGAACTCCGCACGCGCGAAACAAGGAACGCGTGATTGGACCGCATCTTTCTTGGATTAGCCGCAAGTGATTTTTGTGTACTAGAAAACGGAAATGTTTTTAAACATATACTGTAATTTTTTAAAGTATAATATTCATTTTTGTTTTGGTTGTTCATATGCATTTTTAGGAATTAATGTGTCATAATAAAATTAAAGTTGTAATAACGTTTTAATTTTGACGCAGCAACTTATGAAGTATGTATGACCATGCATGATCACATGGTAATACTTTAAATAACTAGGTGAATTTTACAGGGTCTAACGACACTTACAGTGTACGATAATTCAATAAACATAGTTAATCTAAATTAAAAATTTTGATAAATTTGGAACGAATACATTCAAAACAAAACGTCTGGATCTTTTTCGAGGTGAGACAGTACAGTATTGGGGGTTATGAATGCTTGCAAAAAATGTAATAAAATTTCCAGAACCGTAGTTAAATAAATAAAGTTGATGATGGTCCTGGAAAGACGAAACGTTACATATAAAAATTGATAATGCTATTCGATAGAGGACAAGAAGTAGCCATGAAGAAGCGTTCTTCTTTTTTCAATATCACCTCAAACGAGGCTGAACTGAAACAAAAACAGATTTTCAAAATTTTGTTTTTTTTTCAAATATTTCGAAAACTAATCATGTTAGCCTTGATTTTTTAGAGCCGTAATGTTGGTCCACGTATTACGCAACTTTGCCCCCATGTAAGCTCGTTGGTATCTCTTACCGTTTCCGAGAACCCTGTAGTGAGAAACGAATTTGTAACAGCCTGTATAAATGGTGATTTACACCCCGAAGAACAGCAACCAGAGAAATTTTCTAAACCCCGAAGAACAGCAACCAGAGAAATTTTCTAAAATATATTTTACATCACACAAAATGAATGTTCAGAAAACATCTTAGGAGCATGGCATTTAACAAAACTTTTCTTATCAAGTTTTGGGTTGTAGTCAAAATGATTTAGCAAACTAACAAATATTTATAAAATGTATGATTCTAAAGCTAACCAGAACCCACGTATAGATGGTAGTTTTATTTACGACAAAGAAATAATATAATCAATTACAATAAATGGTAAAGGCAGTAAATACAGAAAATTTAGATCATTTTGGTACAGAAATAAGTAACGAGTAAACCGAAGTAAATAACAATTCTAACTATTCAGGTTACAGATAAATTTTCGTTTTACCAAACAGTAATAATCAGAGAAAATTTATAGAATCGACCACAAAGTAACCGATATCGATTTGTGCACGTTACGCCTTATTAGTAACAATTTCTCCAAAACATTATGTTACAACCAAATTTAATTCTTTCAACATAAAAATAATCTTTCTACAACATTCAAATCATTTACACCAATTTAGCTTCCTGCATACACACAAAAATGTTTTTTTCGTGCAAACTCACTTCATTTACATTCAAATACGTTCTATAAGTTAACAAAATACAGCATATCCACGATGTGTCAAAATAACCTCACACAGTTGCAAATTTTAAGGTGCTATAAGCACCTTAAAAATAATGCAACGGCGAAAAATAATGGGGAACTTAAGTACGTAAGAACTTAAATTACTTTTTCGGGCGTACGTTTCGTTCTGGAGTTATAAACAATAACATACATCCACACACACACCCACTCCCACACCCACATCCACACCCATACCCACACACACACACACATATATATATATATATATATATATATATATATATATATATATATATATATATATATATATATATATATATATATATATATATATATATATATATATATATATATATACAGGGTGACAGAAAAAAGTGCCATGCATATTGCTACGCGATAAAGGACACTAAAATAAGAAAAAAAGTTCCTATGGGCTTAGGTCCGCAACGCCTTCGTTTAAAAGATATAGGGTGTTGAAGTTTAATTATTTTTTTGTTTTTTTTTTAATCTTTATACAATGATGTAATAAGCGGGCGAAATTTTGATTACAAGGGCTTTTTATCACGCAGAATTCAAATATGACCTTAGTTCTTTTATTACTGATAGAGGGCGCCACATACAGGTTTCCATCTTGTTTGAATCGGTCATATCTTTTTGCCTTACACTGTATGTCATTTTCGACTGGAAAAATTTGTTTTGTCATCTTTTCTGCTTCAGAAAGGTATACCTTATCGAAGTCGCTAGGACCAACCGTTTACGAGAAAAATGCATCCGATGCATGCAAATTATCCAAAAGCGCCAAAGTAACTTATTTGCAAAAACAAAGACATAACACTTGAACAATTAAATTTTAATTGCAACAATGAAGGGCAGTGATTAAAAAAAACATTAAATTTCTAGAAGATGTTCAAATTGTTGTCATTGTACTTGAATACATTTTTCAATTCTAAGGATTGACGGCATCTTTGAAATATTCCTGGGTTATTACGGAATCTATCTGCGGATTCCATAATTCTTATCCATAGTTGCTCTTCATTATGTATTTCTACAGAATAAACATCATTTTTCATGAATCCCCAAAATGAAAAATCGAGGGGATTAAGGTTGAGACTACGAGCTGGCCAGGGTACAGGTCCCCCTCCACCAATCCACATATTTCCAAATCTCCTATCCAAAAATTCCCTTGCCAATCGGGAAAGGTGAGCTGGCGTGCCATCATGCATGTAACGCATTCTACCAATAATAGTTCATTCTCCAAGAAATTTCGATACAGTTCACATGTCAATCGATTGGGCAATTGAAATGGGCCAATTAAGTAATTGTCAATTATACCTGCCCGCACATTAATAGAAAACCCATATTGGTGACTTCTAATTACAGTTTGATGAGGATTTTCATCACTCCAATGGTGCATATTGTGTAGGTTCAGAACACCATCACGGCTAAAACCAGCTTCATCAGTAAACAAAATTGAAGAAAAAATATCGTGTTTTTGATTTTGCAACCATACGCAAAATTGTACAGGAGGAAGATAGTCATGTTCTAATAGTGAATGAACCTTTTGGAAATGATACGGGCGAAGAAGTTGTTCAATGAAAATTTGTCTAACTGATTCACGGTTAACATTTCGTACCGCTAAACTTGTTTTCCTGGCGTTTGTCCACGGATTATTTTCTACCATTCGCAAAAAAGTTTCTTCGTTTCGCGCAGTGCGGCGAGTTCTGGAAATTTTACTATTAACTTTTGGTTTTTTAAAACAGCCATCTTCACCCAAACGCCTATGCACGTCAATACATGTCCTATTATGAGGAATATGCCTTAATGGATATCTTTCTCGATAGATACGTTGAGCTTCGGAAGAATTTGATCTAACTTCGCCGTAAAACATAATTATGTCCCTGTATTCTTCAAAAGTGTAGTGAACCATTTTTGAAAGTAATTTTGAAAAATCAATAAGAGAATCAATGAAAAACTTAATCAAGAACACAAAATACCTCTAACAAGACAATAATATTTTGACAAGTGTCATAGATTTCGTTTGTTTTTTCTTAAAGTTCCATAGCCTGTTATTTTCATCACTCCAACAGTACTTTGTTTTGTGTTCCTAAAATGGTTCACTATACTTTTGAAGAATACAGGGACATGATTATGTGTTACGGAGAAGGTCGGTCAAATTTCTCCAAAGCTCAACGTATCTATCTAGAATGATATCCTTTAGGACAGGTTCCTAATGTTCGAACATTTATTGACGTGCATAGGCGTTTGGATGAAGATGGGTGGTGAAGATGTCTGCTTAAAAAAAAATTAATAATGGGAGTTTCCAGAACTCGTCGCACTGTTGAAAAGAAATAACCTGAACACATTATTAGAAGATGTTTCATTGGATATTGTTGCAAGAATGGACTTTATGCTTGATGGCAAGCTAGCTCACTTTTCTTGAGTGGTAAGGAAAGTTTTTGAAAGGAGGTTTGAAAACAGGTGGATTTGTCGTGCTTGTAATATGATCACTGCTCTTCAGTAATAAAAGAACTAAGGTCATATTTGAATTCTGCGTGATAAAAAGCCCCTGTATACAAAATTTCGTCCGCTGATTACATCATTGTAAAAAGATATTAAGAAAAAAACAAAAAAATAATTAAACTTCAACACCCTATATCTTTTAAACGAAGGCGTTGCGGACCTAAGTTCGTAGGAACTTTTTTCTTATTTTAGTGTCCTCTATCGCGTGGCACTATGCATGGCACTTTTTTCTATGTCAACTTGTATACAAAAGCCCCTGTATACAAAATTTCGTCCGCTGATTACATCATTGTAAGAAGATATTAAGAAAAAAACAAAAAAATAATTAAACTTCAACACCCTATACCTTTTAAACGAAGGCGTTGCGGACCTAAGTTCATAGGAACTTTTTTTCATATTTTAGTGTCCTCTATCGCGTGGTACTATGCATGGCACTTTTTTCTATGTCAACCTGTATATGTATATACAGGGTGTCCGGAAAAGATGCGCAAAAAATTTAGTTGCTGATTCTACATGAAAAATGAGTGTAACAAGTTCCTATAACACTTTTTCGAAAACTCAAAAATAACGGATCTACAGGGCGTCAAAGTTAGATTAAAAAAAAATTTTTTTTAATAACTTTTTTGTTGGTAACCCGGTTGTTTTAAAATTTGGTACACTTATTACTTATGATCTTTTGTATTATCGGTAAAAAGTTGACATTTGTCCCTCATTGCTAAGGGGATGAACTCAACCTTCCCATCTACTTAATAACCTATAACTTTTTGGTTTTTCGGTTTTTGTTGCGTACAGTTTCAAAAAATAAGGGCGCTTAAAATTACGCAAAAAAGGTTTACTTGTTACATCTCTCTAAAATAAGCCGTTTTCGAGAAAATCTGCTTTTAAAATTGTCTTACACGCTGTGAACAATAACGCACTTTAAATTATTTTCGTTTTAACACATTAAGTATACCTTTTTTTGTGTGTTTTTATATGCTCTTTTGTCTCATGCACTAAAACTGGTACAAAATCCAAAATAACGGATCTACAGGGTGAGTTCAAACATTTTATTACTGACAAAACATTTTAACACTCATTCTTACACTTTACAATGTGTCAAAGTTGCTTTTACATGTGTCCTCGTTGCCATAGAAACCATATCACTTGTTTCCTCAGCACGCCGTGTTAAAACGTTGAAAATAATTTAACGTGCGTTGTTGTTCACAGCGTGCAAGACAATTTTCAAAGCAGGATTTCTCGAAAACGGATTATTTTAGAGAGATGTAACAAGTAAACCTTTTTTGCGTAATTTTAAGCGCCCTTTTATTTTTTGAAACAGTACACAACAAAAACTGAAAAACCAAAAAGTTATAGGTTATTAAGTAGATGGAAAAGTTGAGTTCATCCCCTTAGCAATAAGCGACAAATGTCAACTTTTTGCCGATAATACAAAAGATCATAAGTAATAAGTGTACCAAATTTTAAAACAACCGGGTTACCAACAAAAATATTTTTGAAATCTAACTTTGACGCCCTGTAGATCCGTTATTTTTGAGTTTTCAAAAAAGTGTTATAGGAACTTGTCACACTCATTTTTCATGTAGAATCAGCAACTAAATTTTTTGCGCATCTTTTCCGGACACCCTATATATATATATATATATATATATATATATATATATATATATATATATATATATATATATATATAGCGTGAGTTTTAAGTCCTGGCACACCTGGATATAATTTAAACAGCTTGAGATATAAATGTGAGACTTTGACCATATCTATTACACAACTTTTACACCTTAAGTTGGTGGCAAAGGGGGGCAACTGAATTTTTTTAAATGGCAACCCCTATGCTGTGAGATATCATTAGAAAGGTCTTTTTAATAGAAAAATAATGACGCTTAGAAAACAGCTCTACGACGTCTTTAAGGGAAGTTACGGGCAAAATACCTCCCAAAATTTTAAAAATTAGTCTATGTGAACATCATGGAATTAATCAAATGGTTCATTGAACAGAGTAAAGAATATTACACAATAATAAAAGCATTTATTTTCTTTGTTCGGTTGTTAGATGTATGAGTAAATATGTTTTGGGATTTCCAGGGTTCTTATCTTAACAGTTTCAAATAATCTACTTTGGAATTTCTCTTGTGTCCTACTAACTTGTATTTTAGCAGTTCATAGCTTAGGTTTTCATCAACAATTTCAGTTAAATTTTACTTTTCTGGGGAATAGTTATTAAAGTTTGTAAATACAGGTATACTTTTATAATTATTTCATTTTGTAATTTATTTTGTGTTATGTGGCAACACTGACTTTATTAATGTGTTAAATATCAACAGCTGATCAGGTGATTAATACATTTAAATAATTGTTGTTTGTTCATTACAATTTAAGTAGAAGAAATGAATGAATGTATGAATGATGGTTATAAATTTGTGTTTAGATAGAATAACCAAATAATGTTATTTAATAAAAGTTGAATCACTTATTTTGAACAGTTTGGTTGTTAATTTTAGTGCTTATTTTCAGTTTTAGTTTTATTATTAAATCAAGACAATAGTGTTAGTTATTTTATTTCAATTATGGAAGTTTCTGAGTTTGAAAGAATTACTGTGTTTATGATGAGAGGTTATGGGGACCGTAAGAGATCATACAGTGAAGTTGCAAACTTATTTAATGAGGACTTTCCAAACCGAATCAATCCCATAACGAGGTTTACAGTTGCAAAAATTGTTCAATGGTTTAATGAGACACACTCTGTAAAAAACAGACCCAGGCCAGGAAGGGCTCTTTCAATTGATGAAGAGAAATCATTGAGATGTTATGCAGTCCTTTGTTGAAAATCCCCACTTATCCACGAGAAGAGCAGCTTTGGAGCACGACATCAGCCAATCTTCTGTAAGAAAAATTCTTAAAGGTAATAAATTAAAACCTTTTAAAGTCCAACTTGTACATGAGCTTAGTGAAGACGAGTACGATCGTAGGGTTGAATTTTGTGACATCATGATGGGTGAACCAGACGCTGAACCTGAGTTACTAAACAGAATCCTTTCATGACCAACGGTACGTCAATAGACACAATTGTCGTTACTGGACAGATACAAATCCACATTGGATTGTTGAGGCTAATACATACCACCCTTCAAAAGTTAATTTTTGGGCAGGAATAGTCCATGGCCGCTTGGTCGGAACATTTTTAGTTTAATTTAAACTTTGAGAAGTATTTAGAGATGAGTCAAAACCAAATTCTGCCTGCACTCCAAAATATGTTTAGCACGAAACATTTGATTACAAGAAGATGGAGCACCACCACACTATGGCCTTCAAGTACGACAATATTTAAGCAATGTATTCTCAAGAAGATGGATAGGCCGAAGGGGCGCTGTGGAATGGCCAGTAAGGTCTCCTGACCTTAATCCACTTGACTACTTCTTTTGGGGCCACATGGAAAACCTGATATACAAAACAAAGCTAGCTGACGTCTATGACTTAAATGAGAGAATTTTACATTTGTCTCAAACCATTCCTAGAGAATCGTTCTTAAACGCTGTCTCAGCGTTTTACACACGGCTAGCGCACTGTCGAACAGTTTGAGCACTTACTACATTAAAGCAGGTACCAGTTTTAAGAATTTGGGTTAGTGTAGAGTTACGTAACTAACAACAGAACAAAGAAAATAAATGCTTTTATTATTTTGTAATATTCTTTACTCTGTTCAATGAACGTTTTGATTCATTCCATGATGTTTGCATACCTGTAGACAAGGATTTGAAAGACTTATTTTTCTAATGTTGTAAACTTATTTTTCTAATCTAGTTTACTCATGTAACTAACAACAGAACAAGGAAATAAATGCTTTTATTATTGTGTAATATTCTTTACTCTGTTCAATGAACCATTTGATTCATTCCATGTTTGCATAGACTTATTTTTCAAATTTTGGGAGGTATTTTGCCCGTAACTTCCCTTAGAGACGTCGTAGAGCTGTTTTCTTTTTCTTTTTCTTTTTTTTATTAAAAAGACCTTTCTAATGACATGTCACAACATAGGGTTTGCCATTTAAAAACATCCAGTTGCCCCCCTTACCCCCCTTTTAAAAAAAGGGGGGCAACCTTATAGTGTTAAAGAGTTGTGTAATAGGTATGGTCAAGGTTTCACATTTATATCTCAAGCCGTTTAAATTATATCCAGGTATGCCAGGACTTAAAACTCACACTGTATATATACATATATGCAGGGTGCGGCATTAGTGCGTATAAGTACGATATATCCGTTATTAAAGGAGATATCAAAAAAAGTTAGTTATAAAAATTTTAGGCAACTTCAAACTTCACATTATAAAATTATTTTCGTATTTACAGGGTGTTACATATTACCAGGGTGAACCAAACATACTTTTTTTTTAAATGAGACACCCTATATATTATTTCAAATTTAGATTAAGCTCATCTCCCCCATACTTCCAATAAAGGGTTTGATTACGTTGTACAGGGTATTTCAAAAGTTATGGTCAATTGTACACGAAAATCATTCTCATTTGAACCTCCTGTATACTCTAAAGGCATAACTTTTTGACATTGGTGCAGTGTTACGAGAAAGTGCTATTTCTTTATTATTGCACCAATTGAATATAGAGCGAGTCAAAACTCGAACACATGATTTTGTCAATTTTTTGAAATGAATCATCACCCTGTATTTTATTTTAAAAAGTGAAAATACACTTTATGTTCTTTCATTTTGAGATATTTTCAGTTTAATAACAGAAAGAGATTTTTTTAACAATTTCTATTATAACCGTGAACAAATGACAGATACATATTATTCAGTAATAATTAGTGGCTTGTCGTTTAACAAACTTCTTTGAGATTGTGTAGTGTTCATTAATTTGTAAACACTTAAATACTGTTTGAAATGAACTTTTCCTGTTGAAGAATTAACAGACGTGATATGGGTACTGGGAGAATGTATGAAAGATTGTTTATTAGCACAAAGAATTTACAAATAGAGATATCCCGCACGAGGACAACCCGAGAAAATAACGTTAGAAAGGTTAGTAGATCATTTTAATCGTACGGGTTCAATAGTTTATAAAAAAAGGAGGGGACTAAACCTGTACTTAACGAGGAAAATGAATTTAACGTGATGCTTGAAGTTACGCATAATCCACATGTTAGTACACGTGAAATCTCGTGTCAGCATGATATTAGTTACAGGTCCGTCAGAAGAAGACTGCGTAAAAATAAGATGCATCCATACCATGTCCAGTTGCATCAAGAGTTACTCGAAGATGACTATCCCAGAAGGGTTGCTTTTTGTGAATGGGCTCAACAACAAATCCACAATCTGGCAGATTTCTTTGATTTTGTCCTCTTTGGAGACGAAGCCAAGTTTCATAAAAATGAAACTGTGAATAGACACAATTTCCATTATTATTCGACAAGTAATCCCCATCTTATAGCAACTCATAGTCAAACTAGGTGGTCTTTGAATGTTTGGGGTGGTATAGTTGGAGATCACGTAATTGGACCACATTTTTTCGATGGAACAGTGAATCGTCAGCTTTATTTGGACTTTTTAGAAAATCATTTACTATTACTGTTGGCAAACGTTCTTCTTAACATTCGTGAAAGAATGTGGTTGTTACACGATGGTGCTCCGGTACATCACACTAGATTCATTCATGATCATCTTAATACCCATTTTCCTGGAAGATGGGTGGGTGGGAAAAAGAGGACCCATTGCATGGCCAGCTCGTTCACCAGAGTTAAGTAAAATTGACTTCTTCAAGTGGGGTTATGTGAAAAACCCTGTGTATCAAATACCCACAACCACACAAGATGATATGAAGAATAGAATACGAGAAGCATTCCAAAGTATTAATGCACAAATGTTAAGAAACGTCAGTCGAGAATTTGAAGATCGACTGCAATGCAGTATTGATGTTTTCGGTGGACATTTTGAACATTTATTATAAAATTAATTAATTTTATAAGAATTTTGTCTTAATAACCGATGTTTTTTTTAATTGTTGATAATAATTTGTCACTATTTTATTTGTTCACGGCTAACTTATCATAAAAATTTTTAAAAAAGATCTCTTTCTGTTATTAAATTGTAAATATCTCAGAAATTAACGATTTTAGCTATAGGGAGTGCTTAATAAAAATGAAAGAACATAAAGTGTAAATGAGAATGATTTTCGTATACAATTGACCATAACTTTTGAAATACCCTATATAACGTAATGAACCTTACATTGGAAGTATGGGGGAGATGAGCTTAATCTAAATTTGAAATAATATATAAGATGTCTCACCTAAAAAAAGTATGTTTGTATAATGTGAAGTGAAGTGAAGTGTTAAGTTGCCTATAATGTTTGTAAATGACTTTCTTTGATATCTCCTTTAATAACGGACATATCGTACTTCGACGCACTAATGCCGCACCCTGTAATATATATATATATATATATATATATATATATATATATATATATATATATATATATATATATATATATATACTCACACACACATGCACGCACGCACACACACGCGCACACGCGTACACGCGTACACACGCACACGCGTGCACACGCACACACCCACACTCACACGTACACATACGTACGCACGCACACATACACACACACACACACAAAGAGAGGGGGGGGGGAGAAACGGATAAAAACCGATAGAGAGAAAGAGAGAGGTGTGCATGATCAACTTCTATTACAGAAAACACTCATTAGTTTATAAATATACAACCAGCTAAAAATCAATTTTAACTCAAAGGGGGCCTGGGTGCAGATCCTGATACAAGTCCTGTCTTAAAGTTAGCATTGTGGCCACCTTATCAGAATACAAATTTTTATGGTGGGAGCGAAGGCCTACACCTGTCTTATAAGATTAGGTTAGAACCCACATACAATTACACTAAGGGAGCCAGGATAGGAGCCAAGTCCCAAGAGCTGGTTTCTGCACTTGTCTTATAAGGTTAGGGCCCTATACCATTTCCAGCCAAGGGGCTGCGGCAGGGGCGAAGGCCCGAGAACAAGTTTTGAAGATCTACACGTATCTTACAAATTAGAATTAGGGCCCCTTATTAGAATACAAATTAAAATTTCCCGCCATAATCAATCAGCATGCATACTTAATCCTCCCCCAATAAGAGCACAGAGACTGGGTGGGACTAAGGACCAATCAGAAGCCAGAGAGGCAGGTGCACGCACGACCAATCAGCTAAAGGTGGGGCGTGGCCTAGTTTTAAACTCTTCAATCAGAACACTGAATGTACGCGCAATTGCCTAACCTCAAGGGGTATACAGCCAAAAAGGCTCTTAATACTAATTAGGGGCTCAACTCCGTCCAAGGGTTGAAAAAAGCTCCCGAAAAGAAGCCGACCCCACCCTCCAAATATACGCCTCCCACGTGAGTGGGTACAAATAATGGAGGGGAAGGTGCCCCAGAGGTGACGTCATAAAAGCCAAGATGGCGGATGGTACCGGTGTACTACTATTATTGTCCAGGATAACGAGGATTATCCGATATTCCGAGAAAATTTGTATAAGTTTAAAAAGTACTCATTGCACTATTATCTAAATATATGTGAATTAGAAATATGACTCATTTAATGGGGTAATGCAATTACGATATTTGTTATTTCAAAACAAGTACTTTAATTAAGAACGTAAACATAGACTCACAAAACTACGAGATTCATAATTTAATATAAGTATTAAACAACCAACCGCGAACTTGACTTTTTAATTATTAGGTGTTTTGAAACTACTTAAAGCTTTTTAAACAGAACACTCATCGGTGAAACTTATTGGTTTATAAACACTCTAGAATTCCATCAGGCTTTTAAAGCCTTTATGGAAATTAAAACATCTTTCCTTCGTCTATTTTTCTAAAAAATTGTAGGAACATTCTTACTGTAGTTTATTAGGTCTTTTATATTTTTAATTAAATCTATACAAACTACATGATTCAGATATAAACATTATCAGTTTGATAGTGATCGGGTGAATCACACTATGGTTTATATCTGAAGGTAACACTGATACTATTGCATTCCATTTGTGACCATCGACAATTCAATAGCAAGAAATATATTGTGGTAAGTAATAATTATTAACTTACTTAAACTTTGCATAATTTGGAATAAAAAATATTCATTCTACAACTAAAAAACAGGAAAAAAATTATCTTTTGCGATATTCTCATTAATCATGCATTTTAAATAAATAAATAATTCGTACCGCATATAATTCAGGAGTTCCTAATTATTTTAAAATGGACCAATGAGGTGCCGTTTAAACAATTTGAATAAGGGATGAAATGGTTAGTTGCACTTTCCAAGAAGCGAAAAAACCACGCTGTCGTAATGACAGTTTCAATTCTGAATACTTTGGAATTGTTAAGTAAAAGTAAGCGTTTACTATTAAATCGGGTAAGGAAAATAATACACCGAAGCTTGTATTTACAGTATACGAGGATTGTTCGACAACTACGTGGCCAAACAAATAAAACGCGAAAAAAATTTTTATTTTTCAATACAGCCTACTGTTCGCTCATCACACTTATTCCAACGATAATCCAAAATTAGCAATATCTTTATTGTAGGTCAATGAATCCAAGAACTCATAATAGCTACTTTAGCAGCGATTACCTCGGAATTAGACAAAAATGTCATACCGTCACAACCATTTGTTTAGGTTTGGAAACATAATATTCGCTGGAAATAGGACAGATAAGACATTAGTTCGAATTCCATTTTATGAATTTTGGCCATTGAAATCGGCGCGTTTTCCTGATAGATTTTCTTCTTTACCAAATAAGACCGTTTCGCTTTGAATTGGCATAATATTCGCGATTTGTTGTTTTCTAAGTAGTTGACCAAGGTAATTCCACTACAATCCTAGAAAGCAGTCATAACCATTCTTGCTAACAAAAAGTTTTTGCCTTCTTTGGTGACGGAAAACCTTTGTGTGTACATTTGACTATTCTTTGGTTTCGGGAGTATAATGGTGGATCCACATTACATCGACGATTATCAAACGCCGAAAAGGTCCTGCGGATTGTGACGAAAACGTGCCAAAAGGACGCGAGAACCACTCAAGCAATTCGGCTTCTGTGAGCAAGGTGGCACCCAACGAGCTAAGTATTTTTTCATTTTCAATTGTTTAGTTAAAGTTCTGTGTACACTGCTATTCGACATGACCATTGTCTGCTGTTACGCGCACTTTAACTCCATGCGGGAGACTTATTCAATCATACCCGGGGCAGTAGCAGTTTTTGAACGTCCACTATCAGATTCATCGTTTGTGCTTAAACGACCACACTTATATTGGCCAACCAATTTTTTAACCACTGAAAATGAAAAACCTGATTCCAGCTCTGCTGCAGTTGATGTTGATGTAAAGCCTTTCAAATGAAAGTACCGTGTCACAGTTCTCAATTCATTCACAGATTAATTAACACTTTATTTGGGAAAAATATGTAACTGTTTACTTGTTCGCAAGCTTTCAAGCAGACACTCTATCCTTCGTCAGGCGTAATATGAAAGTGAGATATATTAACAAGCTAACATCAAAATGACACATATTAATTAGGTAACTAGAAAGTTAAAATTCAATCACTGTCGTAAATCCTTCGTTCTTGAAAATAGACACCCAGGTATCGGACACTGCATATCCATTATCCCTGATTAAGTTGTTAGTTCCGTGTACACTAATTTTAATCGTTATCCAGAATTTGTATGTTTTCAAATTTTATATTGTGCAGAGTGTTTAAGGCAATGCTGATTTAGTAGCATGAAGTAAACATAAGCGTCTTTTATTGTTCTGTTAACCTGGTGTTAATGCTTCTTCACCAATGTAGACCTTACCACAAGAGCACGGCACTTCGGAAACACCACATGTATTTAATGGTATGTGGTTTGTGGCAGAATTCAAAAGATTTTGAATTTTAATACTGTTTTTGTAAGCTACTCTTATTTTATGTCTTTGTAATATTTTACTAGTTTTGTACGTTGTGTTTGCAAGGAAAGGTAAAATGCAAACTTGTTTGAATTTGTAGATTTATCATCTGTAGGCGTCCTTTGTACCGGTTGAAATGACTTTGAATCCATTATTTATGAAGACCTTTTCAAGATAGCTTAATTTATGTTGTAGTTTATCTGGATGACAAATCTGTGTGGTACGGCTATACAAAGTTCGTACGATACAAAACTTTTGTGCTGGATGATGGTGTGATGAATCGTTAATATAATAGTCGGTATGATTTGATTACGATATACGGAATGTGTTAGGCTTCCATCTGGTTTTCTTTCAGTTAAAACATCAAGGAATGGAAGACGACCACCTTTTTTTTATTGTAGATTTATTGTTGGTATGTTGATTGCTTAAAAAGTTTAGGAACACCGTTAATTCTTCTTCCCCAAAAGGCCAGATACTAAAAATAACTTCAACATATCTAAGCCAAAGTTTTGGTTTCTTAGCTGTATTATTTAAAGCGTGTTCTTCGAAATGTTCCATACAATATTTTGCAGTGGATAATGAAATAGGAGATCCATAGGTACTAACTGTCGATAATACTCGTCATTAAATAAGAACAATGATGTATTTAAACAATGTTTAAGAAATATGTCATCCAGATAAACTACAACAGGGAGTGATTTCAAAACAAAACTGAGACAAACGACGCATACAAATAATAAATCTACACTTCAAATAAGTTTGCCGTTTTACCTTTCCTTACAAACAAGACGAATAAAATTGGTAAAGTATTACAAAATTGTAATATAAAAGTAGCTTACAAAAGCAATATTAAAATTCAAAATCTGCTGAATTCCGCCAAAGACCAAATACCGTGACACATATAAAGTTTATGAAGTACTATGCTCTTGTGGTAAAGTTTACATTGGTGAAACTGGAAGAAGCATTAACACCAGGATAACAGAACACAAAACGCACTTACGTTTACTTCGTCCTACTAAATCCGCTATTGATCAAGGTGCGTTAATCACTCTGCACAATATAAAATTTGAAAACACCAGAATTCCGGCTAACGATAAGAATTGGTATACAAGGAAGATTCGAGAAGCTATTGAAATTCTGAAACAGCTTATCAACCTAAACAGGGATAATGGATATGAACTGTCCGATCCCTGGATGTCTATATTCAAGAACTGAAACATTTACAACAGCGACTCAATTTTAATTTTTTAATTACTTTATTAATATTTGTCAGTTTAATGTTACCGTGTCAATATTTGTCGCATTCATACTACGCCTGACGAACGACAGAGTATCTGTCTGAAAGCTGGAGAGCAAATACATAATTACAACATTTTTCCCAAATAAAGTGTTAATTATTATGTCAAATCGTGAAAGTTTCAAAGCTTATAATTGACATATTGTTCCGTACGGTCATATTTAACCTATTAAAGGATGATTATACAAAACGGTGGAGAACATTCAGCCGAATTCGCACCACTTCTGTGTTAGACCACGTAGTTACTAAACAATCCCGCACCTATTTATCAATAGCTAGATGTAGGTATATTCTGTTACACAATCTTTTCTATTTATTGCCAATTGCACTGATTATTAGATCCCTAGAACTAAAAATGGCGCGGTGTGGTACCGAATCTGTTGATGAAGTCATGAATATTTATTTAGGGTTGTATACTAATCTTCCTAAAATACATTCATATAGGCAATCCAACGAAAAAACCGATATGCACGTCATTAATTTATGTAAGTATTCCCAACGTTCTAGATTGTTTCTATCTCTTTTTGAGTGAAATAGTAGCATGAATAATTTGTTGGTACATCTAAATAAATTTGTGACGTGCATCGGTTTTTTTCGCTGGATTGTCTATAGTGATTTCCTTAATTATGATACTCATTTTTCAAATCACTCAATAGTTTGTATTTCGGCGAATCACTATCGATTTGATTGTCGTGGCATATATTTCGGTGACTCGACAAAACAGCCCCCGACAAAATAGCCCGCGTCAAAACAGCCCACCGACAAAACAGCCCCCGTCAAAACAGCCCGCCGACAACACTGCACAAGTCAAAATAAATAATATACATACTTATAGAATTTATAATTATTATACTTATACAGTATGTCTACCTGGGTTGGCGATAATTATTTAAAACTTTTTTGTTTTTTATCTCATTTTTTCCTTTTTAATTGTGTTTATTGTCTTTAAAAAGTTATGTTTTTTTTTTGTTTTATGTATTATTACTTAATTTCTATTTTCTTTATTTTTTATTTCTGTTTTCAACAAAATCGCCTGTCACAAAGCGGGATAATTATTTTAACTATATACTAATTCGTTTTTTATTGCATTAAAGTTAACTTTCCTTTTTCCAAATTTTGTTTGAATGTCGCTAATGGCATTATTATTATTACATTTAGGTTATTTGTATTGTTGGAATTATTAAATTAAATTTAAAGTTAAATAAAAAATTCCAGAATGTGTGACAGAGTATAATTTAGTAATGTACAGTGTGTCCCATTTTCGATGATATTTCGGGGTATCTCACTTACGAGTAAAGATACAGAGTTGCGGTTCTCACAATACCGTGCTACTTTTTTGTGAGAAGAACGCTGGTATAAACAAAACTTTCATAGCCCGCTACATTTCTGAAGTAAAAGGCGAAATTGAAAATATTGCATTTTGGGACCCCCTTGTATCTCCGTTATCCTTTAATGTATGGCAAAGGTAAAAATTGGTTCTTATAGTTTTTTACGTAGAATCCAGTGGCGTTGTCGTATTTTTGCTGTAAACTGTCTATTTTCAGTTATAAATAAAACATGGTTTTCTTTAACGGAACACCCTGTATATTTTTCTTACGTTTGATTGGAAATTTTGTAAGGTTTACAAAAATATATAATAAATGATGTGTATTTTAAATAATAAACCTAACATTTACGATTTCACAAAATCTGCATAATAACATAGTGTGTATTACACAGCATTAGAATTACTAGGGCGTGAGTTAATTATATTAGGATATTACAAACAGAAATTTTAAACAAACTAAATCAATTTTAAGGCAGAATGAAACTGAAAAACTTAACATAATATTAACTTGATAGTAACCCCTTAATAGATTTTCACCTTAAAAGAACTGCTCAAAATGGTTGCATTTTCACGAACGCAATGTTGACATACAGTGGTTATTCCTTTTAAAGCATTTAAAATAATTATGGGACGTCTTTGCAAGTTTTGAAATGCCGCATTGGTGGCATTAAGTAGTTCATCTATTGTCCGATGACGGGTACTATAAACCTTATTCTGCAAATAGCCCCATAAGAAAAATTCTAGCATGGATAGGTCAGGTGACCGTGGAAGCCATCTAATTGGTCCCTGAGTACCGATCCACTTTTGCGGGAAATAACTGTCTAAAAAAGGTCGAGCAATTACAGCATTATGTGCGGGCACGCCATCCTGTTGGAAATGTATCCTGTTAAAATTAGCTAAAGGAACATTGTCTAGTAACATAGGGATAACATCTTGCAAAATTTCAAGATATTTGTTCCCTGTAAGACTGTCTTCATAAATTCTGTATTCTATTTGTTGCCACAAAATAAAACAAGCTACGCTAAATCCAAATCGACCCTGCTGCTTTCTTTCGAATAGCACATGTTGATTTTCTTGGGATCAATGCCTAGTATTTACCTGTTGAAAATACCTGCACTCGAAAAGTAAGCCTTGTCGGACCATATTATAAATCTAGCAAAGGTATTACCAATATGAATTTGTTCCAAATACCCGTTGCAAAACAGTAAACGTCCTTCTGCGTCCCCAGGATGCAAATGGTGAACAATTTTAATCTTGTATGGCTTAAATTTATATTTGGTCAATATTCTTTGAACCCGAGTCTTGGAAACACCAATCTCCTGCTCTAAAACTTTGCATGAATCTGAAGGCGTTGCATATATACATGCTGAAACGTTGGCTTCATCCGTATCGCGATTTTTCTTATTATACTTCTTTGGTCGGGGTTGGGTAAATGATCCATGTTCTACCAATTTTTTTTTATTCGAGAAAACATTACAAGACAAGGTTGCCTTCTTTCTGGATATCTATAAATCCAAATGATATTTAAATAAAAAATAAATCCACTTACGTCAAAGATAAATAAGTATTCAAACAAACCTGTTGAAATACAGTTGGGAAGCCTCACGGGAGTTTTCATTGCTGTCTACAAAACAGACTAACATGTCATATTTTTCAAAATGTTGATAATTTTCATTTTTAGCCATTGTAACGAATACAATATTACGCAGAGAATATAAATTTTACAACTGACAGGTCTTGACAAGCGCTTAGCAAATGATCAATGAATTGTTCCAATAATCACGGCCTACTAATTCTAATGCTATATAATACACACTATGTTGTTACGCAGATTTTGTGAAAGCATAGATTTTAGATTTATTATTTAAAATACACATTTATAGCTAAAAATTTACAGCTTACAGCAAAACTACGACTACGCCACTGGATTCTACATAAAAAACTGTATAAGAACCAATTTTTACCTTTGCCATACATTAAAGGATAACGGAGATACAAGAGTGGTCCCAAAATGCAATATTTTCAATTTCGCCCTGGATCTCAGAAATGTAGCGGGCTATGAAAGTTTTGTTTATACCAGCGTTCTTCTCACAAAAAAGTAGCATGGTATTGTGAAAACCGCAACTCTGTATCTTTAATCGTAAGTGAGATAACCCGAAAGATCATCGAAAATGGAATACACTGCACAATTCACCAACTGAGAATCATATTTTTTCTATTTTCTATAAATTTTATATCAACCCTTACGCTTTACACGTCAAATGTATGTGTGTGGTATAACCAAAACACCATTAAAACTGGATCTATCGGAGGCTGCTTTGTCGGAGCTGTTTTGTTGGGGCTGATTTGTCCAGGGCTGTTTTGACGGGATACCATTTATTTCGTACTAAAAATGTTCGGTAAGCTAGGCCCTAACGGGCCCCCAGGGTATAATAGGTACCTTCCCTGTCTCCTCGCAGGGCATCCCGCCACGTTCAAACATATCAATATTGCACTTAGAACTTAGCGGGCCTCAATGGATATTAATTGTACGTGAGCGAGATACCTCTGTTCTACACAAATTTAAAAAAACGTATTATTGTACAATCTGATCCTATTTTACCAAATCTTTGGACAGTTATAACTTGCTCTGTTGTGATTGTGAATTAAACTGGGTGAAATCGAAGTAAGTAAACAGGTTTATCATTATATAGGAAATTACATGTAGGTTCAGTTGCACGTCAATAGTTTATATATATATATATATATATATATATATATATATATATATATATATATATATATATATATATATATATATATATATATATATATATATATATATATATATATATGTGTATACATATTATATATTTTCACGTTAATAAACATAAGTTGTTCCGAATAATGTCTTTATTACATAATACTACTTGTGGAAGCTTAAATCACATAATTAACCTAATATTCGAAAGTTATGTATCAAAAAATCTGCAACAATAACTAATTTAATCTTTTTGAAGCGATGCAGAGATAATAAAATTATACCCAATGCCTTTAAACTAAAACCAAGGCCAGATATTTATGGTTCTAAAGGGATTTTATCTAAAACAAGTATTGCCCTTTTAAAAAAAGCAATTTCTAATGAAAGAAGCAAACTCAACCATCTCAACCGAAAACTTTACGATACCTTTCAAACTTAGGTGCTCTTAATATTCATCCGCTCATATTTAATACTTTAGATCGTCTAGACAAAAGAAAAGAAATTTGATCTCCTTTCTAAAACATTAAAAACTGTAAAAAAAGACACAGAACCAACAACAGCTGATACAATTAGACTCAATTTGGCACATATTCTTCAAAATTCTAGACTTCCTAAACAAAACCTTAATAAACAAGAATTTATTACTTTAAATAAAATTGGAAACAATAAAAATATGTTGATATTACCAGCTGATAAAGGTAATGCAACTGTAATTATGAATTCGAAGGATTATCACCTTAATTTCTCCTGAATATAAGTAAAATTCTAGTGATACCAAAACCTATTTGGAAAAGAAGACTAAATCTATAATAAACGGTACCAATTTAGAAAAAGAAATTAAACAAACATTGATACCAAGCCGGGTGTAACTATTATCTGTATTACGTGAACTACTGCAAATGTTAAAGATTTAATTTCATATGAAGTTGTAATTTTGTCTCGTAATCTTTATGTGTTATGTACATTACCTTTTCCTGTGAACAAGGTTGTTCGGGCCAGTTTATTTCCTATAAATTTCTTGATTACTTTGTTTGTTACGGTAGTTATTTACTGTGGAACGTACAAGCTTTCCAATTTACTGTATATAACAATTGCAACCTGATATTTTGTTTCTATCTCAAACACAAGTCTCCTCTGAAAGCTCCGAGTCACCCAACTTGCAATTTCTTCAATACCACCTTCACTCTAACTTTCGATATAAAGGAGGCGTATGTGCCTACATCAAGGACAGAATTGCTTGTAAGAGGGTTTCTTCCTTAGAAAATAAAAATTTTGACCTGATTTGGTTTAAACATTCTGGTCCTAATTTTGTGAAATTCTACTGTTGCATTTATAGATCTCCTAATGACAGCAACTTTCAAGACTTCTTCGATTACCTTAGTATGAAAGTTGACTATCTCCTGTCTCAGTTTCCATCTTGCGATATCTCATTTGTAGGCGATTTCAATGTTCATAACTCTAATTGGCTTCAGTTTTCATCTACTTCAAATCCCGCTGGTCATAGTGCAGAAACATTTGCTATTTCATGTGATCTCACACAAATGATTTCTGAACCCACAAGAATCTCTGATAATCCTAACCATACTCCACATCTTCTAGATCTCTTTCTTACATCAAACCCTCTTGTTTGTAAAACTTCCGTTCATTCGCCTTTAGGTCTTTCCGACCATTGTCTAATAAAAATCATTTCTACTGTACCTAATTCCACTGTTGTTCGCAAAACCGATAGAACCTTGTGGTGTTTTAAGTCAGCTCGATGGAGTGATTTACGGGATTCCTTTGCAACCTTTCCATGGCGTGAATATTGTTTTAAGTCGTCATCTTCTTCAGACATCGCTCTTTCAGTATCTGAAGTCATCCTCATGGGAATGGAGTTATACATTCCCAAAAAACAGTACCGTATAGGTAATCCACGTTCCCAACCCTGGTTCAATAAGGCTTTTAAAAAATAAATGTTACATTAAATGGTAATCTAATAAATCGGTCGAGAGTCATGTAGAATACGTTGGTGCTAGAAATATCTGCAAAAGTTGTTCGAACAACGAAAATGCAACGAACTAGCTACATCTTTTTTAGGCAGTCGTAAATTTTGGTTTTTAGCTAAGCCATTAGTAAAAACTTTGGAACATCTTCATTTCCCCTGACGTCTATTGACGGATCGGTAGTTGCTGATTCTGTAGATAAATCCAACCTTTTTGTGAATTTGTTTGCATCAAACTCGTGTCTCAATGATTCTGGAAAAGATGTGACCCTAGTCAACTCTTCTTCATACGCTATGAAACCAATTCATTTTCGGTACAAGCTCTTGGAATCGATCATCAGTAGGCTTGATCTCAATAAGGTGACTGGCCCAGACGGTATCCCAGCTATTGTCTTAAAGAAATGTTCCCCCGAACTATCAGTCCTATCTAAGCTCTATACGATCTCTATGTCTTCTGGGGAATTCCCTTCATCATGGAAGTCAGCAAATGTTCAACCTATTCCCAAAAAAGGCGATAAGACCGATTCCTCAAATTACCGACCAATTGCCATCACTTCCATTTTGTCTAAAATCATGGAAAAAGCAATCAATCCGCAACTCCTCACGTTCCTTGAAACTAACAAACTCCTTAGTGACCACCAATATGGGTTTAGGCAAAGTCGTTCAACAGGCGATCTTCTTTCATATGTGACCTAAGTTTGGAACAACACAGTAGAGCAGTCCGGTGAAACAGTTGTAGTCGCTTTAGATATCTTCAAGGCATTTGACCAAGTTTGGCATAAGTGTTTACTTGCCAAACTCGCCTCGTTTGGGTTAAATGATATTCTCATCAACTGGGTTTCTAGTTTCCTTGATAAAAGACGAATACGTGTCGTAGTTGATGGCTTTTTTTCAAAAGAAGTTAGTATTAACGCAGGCGTACCACAGGGATCCGTTATAGCGCCTACACTTTTTCTACTGTATATAAATGACCTTATTTCTTCAACAACTAACCCCATCCATTGCTTTGCTGACGATAGCACTCTTCACTGTAGTTCATCTCAGTCTACTAATAGTGATAATCCACCTTCTATGCCAAATCAAGAAATTGAAGCTGAAATGGCAAATTCAATCAAAAAAGACATTCACCGTATTCTCGAATGGGGAAGCAATAATCTAGTTAAATTTAATGCTAACAAAACTCACTGTTGCCTTGTGTCCGCTAAAAAAGATCGATCATTTCCTGTTGTAAGTATGAATGGCTTAATTCTTAAGTTTTCAGACTCTATTACTCTGTTGGCTATGACTGTATCTTCAAATCTCTCATGGGTTGACCATCTTCTGTCAGCTACCAAAACAGCTGCTCGTAAAATAGGCTTTTGTACAGATCTAAGCAGTACTTTACCTCTCGACAACTCCTTCTGCTGTATAAGGCCCAAATTCGGCCTCATCTGGAAAATAATTCTCACCTCTGGGTTAGTGCTCCCCATTGCGCTCTCGATATCGTTGATCGTATTCAAAAGAGAGCGATTAGGCTTATAAATGACCCGTCCTTAACTTCTCACATACAGTCCCTTGAGCATAGAAGGATGGTTTCAGTTCTTTCTTTGTATTATCGTTATTACAACGGCTATCGTGCAGCTGAATTATATTCTTTGATACTATCTCGGGCTATCTTTGCGAGAAACACTCGGTTCGCTCATTCACATCATCAGTATGCAGTACAAATCTCCATTTGTCTTACCAAACGGGCACAATCCACATTTTTCTACACGGCTTCTAAACTCTGGAATGATCTCCCTAGTTCCTGTTTTCCTCTCACTTATGATATGAGAAAATTTAAGGTAGCTGTTCATAGGCATCTATTGGCAATTCATTATCCCTCTATCCATCCTCTTAAGTTTTCCTGAGTGCTTTAGCACGATATGCCTAATTTAGCCTGTTCAGGTCCACAATCATAAAAAAAAATAAAAAATATTGTGTGAAGCGTAAGGTAAGCAAATTCATTAATTAAATTTTTTTTATTTTTTTATCTTACTAAACATCCCAATGGGATTATGTGTTAAATTAGCCAATTCCGAACACGATGAGTAAGATCTTACAGCGGCCGGAAGGGGGCATATAATAATTTTATTATTATTTTTTTTAATTTAATTTAAATTGTAATTGCCGTGGGCATAAGCTGAGGCTCACTGCTTGCCATCGTGGGCTTTGGTGAAATGTTAATTTATATATTCTTTATATTCTTTTGTCAGGATATCCACAATAAAATTACTTTATCAGGGGAACTATTAACTCATTTCTACTTCCTCCTTTCATTCTTATTTCTTTTTTTTTGGTAAATTCTGTTTCAGGCTTTACAGGGTTTACTCTCCTTTCAGCACTTGTTTAGTATTTCCTTATTAAAACCTGTGGCGCCTGCTCATATCCGGTTCTTATCTAACCATATCACCATCACTTTAAGCTATACCTCCAAAACAACCACGCATCCGAGTGTTCTGCAGTCTTCCGACCGTACGCCTAAGCTTAGTCGAGCCCATTTCCTTTTTTTATGCCATATGATGGTTAGACACGTGGCAGACTATTTTCAAATCTAGATGACAATCTGCATTGAATGGACACATCAGCTGCTAATCCTGGGATACCCTCTACATCGAGTACACCACGTCCAACGACATCCGCAACCTGTTTATTGACAGCATTGACACCTATATTTTCACCTAGACCTTCTTCGCTAGTTCTAAGCCTGCCAACGTCTTTCGAGAAGTTTTTACTAACTCAGACCTTTTTATTTCCTAAAACGCCCACTAAGAAACGAGTTTCAAAACGACAAGGTGAGTCAGCGAAAATATCAAGTTTGCGCATAAGGAGTTAGATACCCTGTCAAACAATATTGGTAAACAAAGGGACACTGTAAAACGGAAGGTTTCTGTAGATGAAAACGTCACCAGAAAAATTGTATACCCCTGTAACACTAAAGAGGCCGAAACAACAAAAGAAGGAAAAATACAGAACTGATATTCCGAAAACGAGGACGATGAAGAAAGCCTATATTGTGGATATTTATTTTCACAATTTACAGGATGAATCTCTTGTACAAAGTGTAACATTCCATTCTTGTGTCGGAAAAGAGTGTGTTTCATATTCAAACGATAATAGAATAATATGTTTCCTTTAGATATAATGAGCAATAATTCTTAAGGAGCCCGTTATGCCCCACCTTCACCCACCTAACAAATAATTATAGTTGCATACCACTATTTTTAGCAAACGTAATCCAGTCCGTATTATTTTAATCTTTTTAAAGAATATCAATAACCAATTAATGGACGTTTTCCTTGTTAATTATATGATGTTATGTTTACTCAGTTATCCAGAATTAATGGTGTATTCCAAGCAAGTTTTGTATTGCTTTATCGTTTAGTGTTTAACTTTTAAGACTTTTTCATAAAATTAACAATATGACCAGTGTACAAACTCAATTCGAACAGAGCTTGTTTGTAATTTCGTATAATTAATGCTATCCCTCAAATAGGTGTAAAACACAACAATCACAGATCAACTTTTTAATTTCTTTTGGTTTAGTTACAAACGTCCTTTTAAAAATAGTCAACACGTTTCAAAATTGTTTGTTTGTATCAATTAATTAGGTAAGTCTTTAAAATACAAACTATTGTAGAAAAAACAGACTACACTTAACAAAAGGTCTAATACAATTTAAATAAAGACTGTCTTGGCTACACAACCTAGCTTACTGCATCAGAAAGGGTTTTCTATAAATTGAATCGTACTCACTAAATCATTTTCCTAATAACCATTTGAAGAAGTCTTAAAAATAACGACGAGTCACACTAAAATGTTCGCTCAAACTTAATTCCGGATAATACAGTTAACTTCTTACGGCATGTTATTGACTCGACCAGTGAATACTGTTAGATAACTCTTGAAAGTAAAGATTACTTATCTTTTTTTTGCCACTGGATAATGAATACCATTACTAAACTAAATTTGACCATTTAAAATACATTTTGTTTCTTAAATATGATACATCTTTTATGCTAGTCATGTATAACAACTTTTTACATTAATTTTATAGAACGAGCCACGTATGGAAAACTGGAGAGATCGCTATCCACAAGGAGCCACTGGTCTTGACGGTGTGGCATCTAATTCAGCAACCCAGCAAAGAACTTTTTTGAGAGGAAGTCATGTACAGCAATCAACTATAAATATGTCAAAAAATTATGAAAGATTAAGTCTTCTGGCTTCTAACCGGCAAACATGCTTTTTCAATGAACCAACACCTGAACATAATCTCTCTCCACGTATGGAAAACTGGAGGGATCGCTATCCACAAGGAGCCACTGGTCTTGACGGTGTGGCATCTAATTCAGCAACCCAGCAAAGAACTTTTTTGAGAGGAAGTCATGTACAGCAATCAACTATAAATATGTCAAAAAATTATGAGAGATTAAGTCTTCTAGCTTCTAACCAGCGAACACGCTTTTTCAATGAACCAACACCTGAACATAGTCTCTCTAGTAGAAAAAAAGAAAACAAAGAAAATTATAAAGCCGAGAAAGTTTTAAGATTCAAAAGGTTGGAAGAGTTAAGTAAGGGAGAGCCAGACGAAATCTTTGTGGAATTAATCTGCAAGGAAAGTGGATTTCGGGAATTACTAAATACAATGTTGAGTTACGATACTATAGTTTTAATCGTAATAGTTCTTGTAAAATTATGCTCAGTTGAAGTTAAAGCACATAAAATCAAAATAATTGATTTGGCAACTAATGAAAATTTTCACAGTAAACTGCGGGCGTTCATACTACAAACCATGTTTGCCACTCCTGAAGACAAGAAGAAGAGTTCTTATTTCTGGAATAATGTCGAGGAATTTTATGGTAATATTTATAAAATTTTGAATTAATTTTTGAAACAACACCAACTAAAGCGTGTGAAGTGGTTAAAACTGTTGAAGTAGCTATTCATACCATAGAAAAGTATATTGACCAAAAACTTGTTACGGTTGAGATTAAAAATCAGTACGACATATTGGCTAAAAAAATTAAAATTTTTCAGTCCGAGATTGAGATTAGAAAAGGAATGAGGACCATAATGAAGAAGATTACCTAGAACTACCAAACGATTTTCGACAACTTACTGTGTATCCGACTTATGATGAAATTATGTCGAAGGCGTTTGTCCGAAAAAATATAATTGACAGAAACTACAATAGCGTTGATCATTATCTAGATGTACAATTTCGGTTACTAAAGGAAGATTTTGTTGCCCCTTTAAGAGAAGGTATACTGGAGTATATGTCTTACGATTCCTATTTTAAAAATTCCAAGAAGTTTTCCAATGTCAGAATTTATAAGGACGTAAAATTTATGTCACCAAAGTATTCAAATGAACATGTAGGAGTCTTGCTACAGTTTGAAATAAAAGATCCAAAAGTAAAGGAACGTAAAAATATAACTACACACGGCGATTTATGTATGGCTCTTTGGTTTGCTTTACTAGAGACAATTTTCAAACATTATTATTTGGTAAAATTGTAGATAGGAAAACGGAATTACTGGAAAATGGAGAGGTACATTTTTTATCTTTGTAATGTTAATCTGAATATTTTGTTACTAGGTTATTGTGGGATTTGAACAAGGTGAAGACAACTACATACTTAATGTATCGTACGTTATGGTTGAATGTTCTGTTTATTTTGAACCATACTACCATGTACTGAATGCTTTACAAGGCATTAATGAAACCAATTTTCCCATGAAAAAGTACATAATCGACGTTGACCACAATATCTCGCGCCCTGCTTATTTAACTAACACTAGTTCATGCACCGTTAATAATTTCAGTTTTGGTCTGTATACCCAGCTTTGGCCAACTGCAAGCCAGTTAATGTTAGACGACACCCAGTATAGCGCGTTCAAGGCTGGATTAACACAAGAATTTGTTGTCATACAAGGTCCACCGGGTACTGGGAAAACATATGTTGGTCTTAAAATTGCCCATACATTAATTCAAAACAAAGTAAATTGGTATGTAAGCAACCCAATTTTAGTAATTTGTTACACAAACCACGCACTTGATCAATTTCTCGAAAGTATCATCACCATAACAGACAAAGTTGTTCGTATCGGTGGCCAATCTAAAAGCAAAAGGTTGGAAAAATTTACGTTAAGAGAAAAACGCAAGACGATCACTACCACTAATCAAAAACATGGAAATCTGAAACCCGTATTGTTTGCTTTGCAAAATGAATTGAAGACAATATTAAACAATATAGCCACTTGGAGCGAACAGTTATTTCAAATTAAGAAATTTAATTCCATTATAAATTTTGAACTATTTTCAGCAATTGATCCCGAATATTCGCATAGTTGGTTCAGCAAAGCAAAAAAGGAAGAAATTATTGATTGGTTGGTTGGAGGAAGAACACCTGGTCAGAGACGGAGAGAAAGAAATAAACACATTATTGATCAAGTGAGTTGATCTTAATCTTTACTATCATTTAGGATTTTTGATCTTATGACATTACGTGACATTAAGATTTAAGTTTCTTTGAGAATCAATCCTAGAATAACTATACTGACCAAACAATATCACAAAAAAAATGTATCTGGGGTGCAACATCACATGATTTTCTGGGTGTGAAGGGTATAAAAGGAAATAGTACTTACAAGTTGCCTTCAGACACAACTCGTCCATTTCACTATATGAAAATGTTAATAAATTATTACAAATTTAGTAGATACATTTTGGATACAGTTTGAATAATTACGCGTACGCAAGTTGTCTGCCCAAATTCTTTCTGATACCCAGTTGCATAAAATAGTTGAAAGTTTGTTTAGCAACAATTGTCAGATATTTAAACATCTCTTTTTTGCCATTTCATAGATGCATTTTCACACTACACCAACTGCAATTTTCTGCCGTTTGACTTACGTTGGATTTTTGCTTCAGACATCCTGTAAAAATACCTACCAGAAATGTGTCAACCCTTCAAAATCTTTAAATGTAAAATGGGTGAGTTATACCAGAGAAGAAGTCGTAAATATTGTTTTATTTTACATCTTCCACTTTCAAAATATCACTTTCGAAACGGCAGAAATATGTATATGGTTGATAAAATATGGTTATTAGCTGACAACCTACTATGTAACCTTTTTCGTAATACGTATAGAATGAACTTAAGCAACATTGTAAAAAAAATTATTTGTAAGGTTGACGTTTAAACCTTCATGTCAAATAGAGGCTGATCTACGTGTTAACTAAAAAAAATATTCAGATCCATTCGCGTCTATAAAAGTATTGACAATAGTTTAAGCATTTATATTCTATTTTTAACCTTCAAGCTTATCTGCATTCGCATTAAGAAACTTTATTAAGAAAAGTTGCGTAAAATTAAAGTATCTTTAAAAAATGTTTACATAGTTGGTGGTTGTTGCTGGTGAAGTTTTTCCGTTGTGCGGACTGTCCTGTTGTTGCTCGGTTGGTGTAGTGTTAGCTAAGAATGGCCGGTGTATTTGAAATAAATAAAAACAAGTGTCAGTTGCGTGAATAATTAATCGGTGTTAGCAGAACATAAAGAATTAAATAAAAATGGATACTATATACTCATCCAGTCTTCGTGTCGGACCTTTGTATGATTACCCGAAAAGGGTAGCTCCATATGAACCGTGCGTGAGGATCACACCCAACAAGCCCATTGTTTTTTAGCGTAACTACCTTGCGTATGACAGAAAAGCCCAATGCAGGGTCGAACCATAGGCGGATAGGGCAGGTAGAGAACGACAATTGTGGGAGGCGCTTTCGGTATTTCCGCCTTCTCAACTTTACCTGCCGTCGCTCGGGCGTAACTGACGCCGGTCTCAGTAGAAGAACGGTTTCCTCTTCTGTCACTGTGGTGCTTCCATCTTCTTCCGCGGTAGAGGTAGAGAAAATCTGGGAATTCCTTGTAGATAGCGGTGTTCCCCACCTACAGTTAACGCACTATGCTCGGTCAGTTTGGGGTTTCATGCAACGACGGAAGTGGTGATCTTCGGTGCACTTTACCCAGCCCTGCAGCAACGTTGCTACAGGATATTCTTGCTGCAGCCCTCTGAAGCAAGAATGACCTTTAATACCTTTTAGTGTCAACTCTGAGCTAGCGTTGACCTAGGATAGTTCTACGGATAACCGGCGTATAACTACCTTAGCCAATCGCTCGCTAGTTGTCCGATAGATGTGGTACTCAATACCATACCTATCCACATACCTCATCAGCCTGTCTCGATCCTGGGATGAGGCAGACTGGATCCGAATTATCTCGTAGATGGCATTCGTGAGGGCGATCCTTGTCGGTTGAGTTTTCGAGAGAAAGCGAACCAGTTATCTTTCTGTCGTATCTTCTCGAGTCATGGTCTGCTACATGACTGCAGGGCTGTCCGTGGAATCTGTCAGTGGCTGGAACACGCTGTGGATGGGCGGCGATGTAGGGAGACGAATCTTCGGTGTCTTTTTCGGCTTCTTCTGCGTCTTGAAGTGGTCCTCGTTGGTGGCTGCTTGACTGGGATCTTCAGGCTGGACCGGGACGGGGCGTCGTTGAACGTCAGTACCATTCGTAGAACCTCCACTAACAGGGCGACGTCTGGCGGCGGCGTCTTCTTCGGTCTTCTCCTCTACTGTTGTCGCATTGGTTCTGGTGCCGACAGACTGCTTGACGGCGGTCTAATTAGCCTTACCAGTTCGTTGGACAAACTCGGGCCGACCTCTCCTTTGTCATACCAGTCCTCATTGTCGAACTCAAACTGGTACATGCTGCGCGAAATCGTGAAAACGATACCGTAGGGTTTATTCCTTTTTAAACTTTCTAAATTAGCTTGAGCTATAGCAAACAAAATAACACCCACGTACCGCACAAAAATTAAACATTAAAAAACACCGAGCGCCTTTCAATAGTTAAGCTCATTGGTCGAATAGATCCAGTCTCAGCTGTTTAGCTGGTTCGAACGAGTTCAGAACAATACTTTTTTTTCACGATTTTAACAGACAATAAATTTTATAATTTTGGTCATATTTTTACACGTTGTTTGGATATAGATAATAATCTAAACAAGAAGTTATTGATAAGTACTTCTATTTATAGTTTTTCTTTCATAATGGTATGTTGGATTTAGATATTGCTTTGAGTTGAGAAAAAGTACAATGGAACTCATTAACAGTAATCATCACTAAATAATTCTTTCTTATATTGTCACAGATAAAGGATGGTGCAGATCTTGACGTGGATGCAGAAAGAGAGTTTGATGAAGTAGAGAATAATCAAAGACAAGCCGAATATGAAACTGAAATTGATAATGAGTTGGTGACAGTAATTGAGCTTTCAAACTTAAACTTAGTCAGTATTGATGCTCTCCTGAAATCAATTAAAGAAGTTCAAACTGAAATAGATTCATTAAAAGAAGAAGAAAATAGATTGTTAGTACCCAGTAAGAATTTAGAACTGGCAAAAGAACTTGATAATCTTGAAGACACAATTGAGTATATACAGGTAAGTGGTCCACAAGTTCGTATATCAACTCTTGAAGAAATTATTCTAAATAACATTGCAGAGTCGATTTGAGCAGTATGCGCACATTGTGGTACGTAACAAACCCGATAGGTGCAATTTGAAAGAACCACACTTTATGCATGCTGATGATCGTTGGATGCTTTATTTTTATTGGTTAAACTTGTATCAAGAGCTACTCACTAAAAAATTAACAGAGTTTGAAGCAACGCATAAAAATAAATACAAGGAATACGCAGAAATACGAGATCTTTACGATGTTACCGTGATGAAACAAATGTTGGTGGTAGGAATGACGACAACAAGTGCAGCTCGTCTGCAAACTTCGTTACGTACAGTACGTTCACCGATAGTAATAGTAGAGGAGGCTGCAGAAGTACTTGAGTCGCATATTGTGGTTTCGTTAACTAAACATTGCAAACACGTTATTTTAATCGGAGACCATCAACAACTAAGACCAAGTACTGCTAACTACAGAATGGAGGTTAAGTTTAATTTGGGTATCAGCCTTTTCGAACGTATGGTGCAGAATAAAATACAGTGTCACGTATTGGGAGTTCAACATCGCATGAGGCCGGAAATAGCAAAATTAATTGTTCCCGCCATCTATCCTAAACTAGAAAATCATCCATCAGTTGAAAAATATCCTCGCGTTACTGGAATTGTTCCCACATTGTATTTTATTCACCACAACGACCTTGAAGAAGAAATAAACGATAGTAAAATAAACAAACATGAAGCCAAATATTTGATCGGTCTCGCAAAGTACTTAATTCAAAATGGTTATCAACCAGAGGATGTCACAATTATAGCTGCTTATTCAGCGCAGATGTTTGAGTTGTGGAAAGAACGTCAAAAATGTACGCATTTACTAGGCGACGTGCGCATTACTGTTCTGGATAATTACCAAGGTGAAGAAAGTAAGATTATCTTATTATCTCTTGTTCGAAATAATAAAGCCGGAAAAATTGGTTTTTTAAAAATTGAAAATAGAGTGTGTGTTGCACTTTCTCGGGCTAGAGAAGGTTTTTATATGATGGGAAATATGGATTTACTGTGCAGAGAAAGCAAGGTAATGGGATCATAAATTTTAACTAGCTATAGGTTTATTTTTCAGATATGGCCAAAAATTAATGAAGTCTTAGTAGACCAAAAATGTATAGGATCCTCACTCACACTTGTGTGTCAAATACACCCAACTAAATTTACTAAAATAATGACATCGAACGATTTTATAAACGTTTCGGAAGGGGGGTGTAACCAACTTTGCAATGAACTATTGAATTGTGGTCACACCTGTCCTAAAGTATGTCACACGCTTGATAGAAAACACAAGAATATTTCGTGTAAAGCTAGCTGTACTAAAATCATTTGTGAAAATGGACACAAATGTCCAAATATGTGTTATGAAACATGCGGTCTATGCATGGTTCTGATGAAACGAACATTAAAATGTTCGCATGGTGCGAATCTTCCTTGCCATGTAGATTGGAAAGAAAAAAGTGTATGAAATTAGTAGAAACAGAATTACCATGTGGTCATACAGATCCAGAAAAAATTTGTTACATACCTCTTCAATCACATATTTGTCCGTTTCCATGCGCAACGCGTGTGGAACCATGCGGACATTCTTGTACTTTACAGTGTCATAGAATTACTGATCCAGACCATTTACAAGTATTTAACTTAATTTTTTTAGTATTGAAGGTAAAAGTTTGTTTGTAGTATAAGTGTACAAAACAGTGCGAGAAATCCGCAAGAGGGTGTTCAACAGGAACCCATAAGTGCAAGAAAGAGTGTTATGACGAATGTTCACCGTGTGAGGTGGTTGTTGAAAAACGCAGAACAACATGCATACATCGAATACAAATTCGATGTAATGAAAATCCGGATAAACTGGAATGTAAGGAGAATTGTAGACGTTTGCTCCCATGCGGACATGCATGTAAAAGGAAATGTTCGGATCCATGTCGCGATTGCGAAGTTAGCGTAAGTTACATTAGCTGCATATAGCTAAACTCTATAATTTCATTAAACATTTTAGGTAATCAAAACACTGGAGTTATGTGGTCATACCGTTAAAGTGAAGTGTTCAGAAATTCCCACGCGAGCCCAATGCTATGAGCGTTGCCCTTTAACTTTAAAGTGTGGACACGCTTGCCAAGAAAAATGCAACGAAAAATGTACAACGAACTGCCAAGAATTGGTGGAACATAAAAAGCACGCCGACTGTGGACATTATTTCAAGATACCGTGTTATTTACAAAATGAAGGTAAACACTTCATAAAATTTACATTTTTGATTACAGAAATATTTTTTTAGTAATACCAAGCAACTCTTACGGCTTATTACGATTCTGTAATAGGCCTTGCGAAGCGCAATTGGAATGTGGACACGTTTGTTCAGGAACGTGCGGTACATGTGTTCAAGGCCGTGTACATGCGACATGTAAACAAAAGTGTGGGGTTATATTAATATGTGGACACGAATGTCCTTTCCCTTGCCGTGAAGCATGCCAACCATGCAATCGTGAATGCAATTACAAATGCTCGCATAGTTCATGTAGTAAAAAATGTGGAGAACCATGCACCAAATGCACTGAAAAATGTTTAAGGAGTTGTGAACATTTAGTTTGCTTACAGAAATGTGGCGAATTATGTACATCGCCTCCTTGCATAGAACCATGCAGGCAAAGACTTCCATGTGGTCATCCCTGTGTTGGTTTTTGTGGTGATCCATGCCCACCTCTCTGCAGAATTTGCGATTACGCTGAACTCACTCAAATATTCTTTGGAACTGAAGATGAAAAAGGTGCAAGGTTTGTGTTACTGAACGAATGCAAACATGTTGTAGAAAGTTCAGGAATGAAAAAATGGATGAATGCGGATGCTGGAAACGAAATAAATTATAAGTCTTGTCCAAAATGTAAAACACCCCTAACATCTACTCAGCGTTACAGTCACTACATTAAACAAAGTTTTGAGGATGTAAAAGCTGTGAAACTGAAATTTTTTGGATCACAGCATCAAAATGAAGAAAAACGTAAGGAGCTGGATGACAAAATAACACTTTTAAGGCAATACTCGAGTCTGTCAGGTAAATTTATGACAACACGCATCAAGCAAAACGTTGAAGTGTATTTTTAGGTTCTAAATTCTTTTCGGCCGTTTTAAACCAAATAAAAAAGGCAATTGAACCAATATATCAAAATCGCCGACAAACCCTTAATATTACGCTTGCTAGAACGTATTTATCAAAATTACAAATAATTGAAAACATAATGAAGATTTTTACTAATGCTAAACTAAATTCAGAATCACACAAAAAGGCAGCCATTGATAATGTGGATTTTTTGTTGACCTTTCTATTAGAAGAAGACCGAACGATGACAAATCAAGAGATAGCTGATATAGAAAATGAAACTAAAAGATTTTCTCGTATTATACAATGTTTTGAAATTGCCAGCACACACACATTTACTGCATCAATTCGATCAAATGCCCAAAACCAAAGGATATATGATGCAACTTTACAAAATCTCTTTTCTATTAAAGTTTATAATGATACTTTGGACCGAGAGTTACGAGACAATATTATTTATTTGGCAAAAGCACTAAGAACGTCTGTTACAGAACAAGAAAGAAGTCAAGTTATAAAGGCAATGGGTATGGAAAAAGGACATTGGTTCAAATGTCCAAATGGTCACATTTATGCAATTGGGGAATGTGGAGGAGCTATGCAAACTGCTAAATGTGCAGATTGTGGTGAAGCAATAGGTGGCTTACATCATTCACTCCTTCGCACTAATAGACATGCCGGAGAAGTTGATGAGTCTGCACATGCTGCATGGTCAGAAGAGGCTAATAATTTGTTTAACTATGAAGAATTCAGGCGTAACGTTCAGGATTGAGAGTCTGTAATTATATTATACTTTCACTTTTATGTACAATAGACAATGAAAAATGTTTACCCTGTTATTTTTGAATTCCTTAACAATAGGTGTTTGCTGAAAAAACCGTGCAAGATAAACATCAATTTTTTATATTTATCATTAGAACGGAACCTAAAGTTTTCCAACTAACTCAACGATATGGGGTTTAGTACGAGACATTATTTACGGTGTGGAAGATTAGCTCTAAATTCATTATTCGTTTGCTTTGTTAAATCAGTGAGAAAACATTACAAATCTGCCAAATTAAGACCGTAACTACTTTACCTGTTAAAACTCTTACTTAACTTAAACTGTAGTAAGCCATAGTACCATTATGGTACAAAGAGACTGCTACAGAAGCAAAGAACGAAAGATTTTTATTTCCTTGGCGTCGTTTTATGCGTCAAATTAAGTGAATGTCAGGATATTTAAGACGTTGAAGCTCTGGTTCATAGCAATCTCCTTGAATCTCTTAACCTTGACTATTACATAATATGCAGGTAATTGCGCTTAAACGATTCACTGGCTATATTTGAGACTTCGTAAGTCCCATTGAATGTGTAACTTGTTACACGTCCAAACCGCACTAGGCGTCGTGTATGCTTACTACTGTAAGCGGGTTGCCAAGCCAGCTAACAGGGAGATAGGCGTGGTCGAAATAAGAAGTAAAATGAATTATTAATACGCTCAAACACCTTACACCTATATTCAAACAGCTCAGTCCGGGAAAATATGTCCCCAGGCGCTACCACAATCGAAACTTTGCTAAAATAATTGTCTTAAGCTGGGTGTTAATTAACCCTACTTGATCGTGGAAAGTAGGATTGTGCTTACTCAGTAAACTCTTACACGAGGGTCCCACAACAAACACTCGTCCCAAACAATCCAACTCAAACTCAAATATATTTAGTACTACCCAGGTTATTAGAAACTTTTTGAATACACCTCGTAAACCAAAATTTCCAAAACAAAATTTATCACTCAAATTTAATTGCATTCACGTAACCAACAGTTATAATTAAAAAAAATCTGGAATACACGGGTTGTCACAAACTTCCTGATTGTACCCTGTACATCCAGAATACCAAAGTTATAACACGTTAACTGAATATTTTCTACGTATCCTTCGTATACATATAAAGTTAAATTTCTACTTATTAATGAATAAAATAGTTCTTCATTCAATGATCGATAATTAATTTTTGAAAATTCCTAACCAAAAGAAAAGCAATGTCATCGGCTTAATAATTGTTCCTTCAATATAATAGTGATAAAGTACTGCAAAGCAGCCAAACGAGAATAATCTTTGAAGGTTTAATGTTTCTAACATGAACGATATCTTTTAAATTTAGTTTTTTTTCTGTTTCTCTTTATGATACCTCTGAATCGCATGGGACATTCGTAAATATGTAAGTTCTCAAAACTCCATCTCTTAGTTATACTTCATGAAATTTTAAATCAACAGCTGATCCGCCATTAGTGTATTGCGTTAAACGAAACTAACATGAAGATGTTCTTTTTTTTCCTCTTTTTAAAATTAACCTGGCAAATATAACCTCTCCGGTTGTTCATAATCTTAAAACCAAAATATGCAAAGTCCACATTTAAATTGTCGAAAACTAGGTCACCAATTAAGTAAACGTCACAAATGTGTCTCATAACTGGCTAAATAAACAACAGAATAAAAGTTAACGATAAATATATATTGTCCTGCACAAAATAATAATAAAAAAAACAAATGTTTACATACACTACAACAGCGTGGTTGAGAAACCAAACCACCACATCACTGTCAATACAAATTTGCGTTTCTGCAAAAATTCTTACTACTAAAACAGCCAGTAAAACAACTCGAGACCGATTACCTTTTCCTTCAACACTAATTACTTAAATAAAAATAAAAAAAAAATTATACAACAATACGCAAATAAAACTAACCAAAAAGATAATCGTGCTCAACTGAGTTTTCAAAGTTCTTAAATGTAATTCTTACTTAAAGACTGTCCATTCATCCTTCGCTTTTCTTTCTTCTCTCTTTCCGTAAACCAATTATTTGTAGTCCATGTGTATCCTTAGATTGCCTGAAGGCACATAACAAGTACTCCACAATTCCACAAACACTTATTACTTTCGGTACTCGCGAATAGTCCAACTATACGAGGTTATTACTCCAATAACCCGTAATAATCTGTACACGTTTGGTTGCCTCTTTAAAGTTTCTTGCAACCTTTAGGACAATTTAGCCCTTCCTTACACAAATAAACTTTTAATGTCATATAAAACTACTTTAACATTGGCTCAATTTACTATGAATATTTCGTTCACTTAAAGGTGGTCCCATAAATAATTTGAAATAAGGATCATTACAAGCACACGCGCCGCACTCAATACTATAACGTAACAACTGTTATCTTATTATAAAACTGCTTACGCACTTTTTTTGTTTTATTTTCATAAATATAAATAACTTACATAATATTGCCTCATTATTGCGCATTTTGCATGCGTTGTTTGCGTACCGGTAAACTAGTTTATTCCTGTTGACACCTATGTGTGGCTCCGAGTACATGCTGCCAGTGAGCAGCTGTGTTGGTTTCGTAGGAAATATCAAACTTGATGCTATACTCTAATAAGATATACCTAACAATTGAAATTTATTATTGAACATGTGTTGTGAGAGAGTACTTACGGATGATCGTGAACTTGAGAAACTTTTGTGATTCTAATGCTTCTGAAGAAGAAGACCATTTGTCCGACACCGAGATATATAGTAGCGAATCGGATGATGAAGTGGAAGCTACGATTTCAGATGAAGCTGGTACGGATAATCACGTAACTTCAAAAGATGACAATATAGTATAGAATGAAAAGACACATCAATCGGGAAGATTATCAACAGCAAATACTGTTTTATTGATTCCTGGGCCAACAAGGTATACTACGCCGCGAATAATTGATATAAATATTTCACACCTAAAAGTGTAAACCTAATTTTGAAAGCGTCAAATTTAGAAGGCAAAAGACTTTGTGGTGACACGTTTCAAGAACTCACATTAGTTGAACTAGAAGGATATTTTAGCCTACTGTTTCTAGCTGTGTAATCTTACCAGGGGGTCGTATAAATAACTCAAACACTTAATGATTAATTCTTCTAGGCCAGAGCTATAATTAGCTATGGATAATAATGGACAACTAGAAGATTTTATGTCACTTTGCTCATCGGTAGATTAATAGGTGCAGGTTCAATAACAGTTGATGTACTTATTAACAAAAATAGAATTGCTTAGATATTTTCACTTTACAAAAAAAAAGGCGTTGCTTCAAACCTGAAAATAGATAATGTAATCTTGGACCCCAATTTGTTTTTAAGGAACAAATAAACCTTAAAAAATAGAAAAGTTACAAAAAACTCATCAAAATAAGAAGTAAAAAATAATGACAACAATGAGTTTTATTACGATACTTAATTTGATTATTAGGATGATCTCTTAGAAACTAATGTTAGTGATCCTTAATTAAATGCCTTAAACTAAAATGTGAATTAATTAACAATATAAAATATCTGACTAATTTCTTTTACACTTTGGGTGTCACTGGAACTTCAGCAGATAAGGAAATGCTGTCGATTCATCACTTTAAATTTATTGCGCAATTTTGATGGAAGTTGAAGTAAACATCAAAGTGATATCCTGGTAATTCCAAATATATGGAAATTTCTTTATAAACCTCCAAATTGAATGGATTTTGTATGGTTCAAAGTAAAATTTGGCAACTGAAATCCCACCTCGCAGCAGCAAAGCTATTGCATTATCTTGCAGCGTTAACGTTAAAATAAAATTAAACCCAAAGTAAGATAAGTGGTAAGAGTACAAGTAAAATTGGCTGAAATGTAAATGTCTCAAATCTCAGTATAATAATTTTAATAACTCACCATATAAATGTAGCACTATTAATAAAAAATTAAACTAAGCGAAAATGGTTTCTACTTACACACGTAGTTCAAGCAATGAATGAAGGGCGCTCAGAGTAACCCTGCGCAATGACCGAGAATGACTCGAGGTGCGGAAAGGAATGTGCAGACATACAATACTTGAAATAATTTAGTACAAGACTTATGGACATTTTACGCCAATAAGGCATACAACTAACGCTACACGAATGTACTTAAGTTGCCAATATGAACGTAAATTTTAAGCATACATAAAAAGGTTTGTTACAGCTGTAGTGTATAGATCTCGTGGAGAGGCAACAGCCAGTCTGTGGGATGGAAATGTAGGTCGTTCAATATTGAGAGCAACGATATCCCTACGATTTCACGTAATTGCACGAATAATTCGCTTTGACGATAAAAGAACTCGACGACAACGACTCCAAACTGATAAATTAGCTTCCACACGGGACTTGTTGGATGAATGGGTTGCAATTCTACCTAAGCTCTATAATGTTCACGCACATGTAACAGTAGATAAGCAACTGGTAACTTTTAGACGCCGTTGTCCTTTAAGACAGTACAACGCGAATAAACCTGCTAAATAAGAAGTCAAGATTTGGGCTTTATGCAATTCTGTAACTGCTTATGCACATAACATGCAAGTTTATCTCGGAAAAAGAAGGTGAACCTCCAGAGAGAGGTCAAGGTAAACGAGTTGTGCTAGATCTTACTTATGGTCTAAAAGGTCACAAAGTAACGTGTGATAATTTTTTTACCTCGTACGATCTGGGGCAGATGCTATTGAAAAGAAAAATACTATTCGGAAAAATAAGCCTGAATTGGCAGCTGGATTGGTCCGCATCAGGAACGAAGTTCTTTCTTAAAAATTTTACTTTACCAAGGACACGTCGGTAGTTTCCTGTGTTCCGAAACGGAATAAAAATGTTGCGCTCATGAGCACCATGCACCACGATAACGGAGTGTGTAACCAAGATCATAAAAGCCGTTCATGATTTTAGATCACAACAAAAATAAAGGTGCTGTAGACACGTTAGACAAGTTAATAATGACATACATATGTAAACGGCAAACTAAAAGATGGCCAATTACTACCTTTTACGGTATGATAGACATTTCAGCTTACAACGTTAAGGGTGCGATTTACACATTCAACTATGCATTGGAACTTTCTTCTTTATTTCTTACTTAATTTAGTTTTTTGTCTACTACTAAATGCTTTGACATTTTCACCCTGAGTTACTTGGTGGAATATAGTACACTGCTTGTCTTTATTTGTAATGTCTATTGCATTCTGGCAGTTTCCGGTGCCAACTCCACCTTTCTGTTATAGCGAATATCTGACTCAAAATCAGTTATGCATATTGCTCATGAAAACGTGGTGAATGTAAAAGGGTAACGTCAAGAAAAACCGGATATAGAACTATACGCCTTTGCACCTTTAAATAAGAAAGTTTTCCCAATATACCCAATGATAGGAAAACCCTACTATCGATTGCTCATATGTTGCACCTGTCACATATTTGAACATGCTGCACATAGTAACAACACGAAAGATTACATATGTCGTTTACTGTAATCCTATAAACTTCCTCAGTTTTATATAAGCGTGAAAGAACCTAGTCTGCTTCAATGGGGTAGTTTACCTTACGTGTCTAGTTAAACTATGGGTTACCACCCTCCCTATATGTAACCAAGTTTATCGGTAGAAGATTATAATACATTTACAGTTTACATAGATCAAAACAATTCTCAAGTTAAAACCCTGAAATTAGAGGTTAATTACTTTCTACACAGCTCAACGCATAAAGCGCCTGGTCTTTACCCTATTGGCATTAGTCGCCGTAATTAAACACCGCCGTAACGTTCATAGGATACGTTCTGTTAATTGCAAGGACAAAAAGCAAATTCATAAAACTTAAAATAGTTATTTGCGGCGTGGAAACCTACCCAAATAAAGAGCTCTCAATAAAATTTTTAAAGTATTTCAAGATATAATCCACGAAGCAAGACTTTCAATTAAAATGAAAGCAGACGCATTATTTTCGATCCGCGTTTCTAATGAAATACTACTAATTATTATTTAAACTAAATAAGCTAAGTTAACAATAAAACTTTAAAAGCAGCGGTGTTATCCTTAGTGACAAGCAAATAAATATTCAAATTAAGTTTAAGTTAAATAGTACAAATGAAGAGTTAGCTACTAATTGTAGCATCCAAACCACCGACACAAACTTGTATAATTATATATTTTATGTAATTTCAACAAAGCAAAATAAAATTGTGACGTCGAGTAATCAATACCACAATCTAATTCTAACCATTTGGTTGACAACCAAAATAATAATATCAAAATTAAATCACTAGTTTAACATACAGGGTGTCCGGTGAGGAACTGTACAAACTGAAATGGTATGTTCGTTGGATCAATTTAAGTAAAAAAAGTCCCATAAACATAGGTCTGATTCGCAATAGTTACCCAGATACAAGCGTTTAAAGTTTATAAATGATCACATATTTTTTCAAAAGTAATTATTATTAGTCAACTGGAAAAACAAAACCGAAACAATCTGTCATTTATTCGTTTGTGTTCTAATAATGACAAAGTGGATTGTAGTAAATTAAGTGTAATTTAAATTTAAAATGCCTTTTCAATTTTCTAAGTATGCTGACATCATTTACATTTATGGATTTTGTGATGGAAATGCGAGAGCTGCCGTTAGTAATCTATGTTAATATTAATATTAATGAAAAATGCATTCATTAACCTTAATTGAATTACAAATGATACTTAGTTGCTGAACCTTTCCTTACTTATTCAGGAGTTATAGTCATATACTTAAAGGTAACATTATAAATAAAAACTTCATATTTTACAGGAGATAGATACCTTGATGGCATATTGGAAGGTCATTTGGACTATTCGAACCGAAACTAATTCTAAACTTAGTTTCCTTGATTTACACATTACTCGCCTTAATTCTAACCTGGATCTCGACTTTTATGTAAAACCCACTGCAACAGACCACATTGTACCTTTCAGTAATCTACTTCACACAAACTATTTGTCTTCGGTTTCTTCTTGAGGTGTCTAAAATTTTGCTCTGTCAACTATCCTCTCTCAATTTCAATATAGAGCTAAATATCATTTATAATTTAACTAAGATTAATAGATACCCCTTTCAACTGACTAAAAAGTATCAAAATAAGATTCAGCGTAACCTATAATCCACACCACTTTAGTCATGTTTCCCTACAACAACGGTACTTTTCACTCCCACACATAAGCTCATAATCTTATACATTTCCAAATTTGTTTAACCCATTCCATGCCGGGATCCCCATTTGGGGATTTGATTATTTCTTAGACATGACAACACTGGATTTATGCAAGTCCATTATTTTTAAGATTAGATGTACCTGAAACAATCGATGTTGAGTGTGTGATCCAAACAGCTTTCATTTTATAAATATTTAAATATAAATATCCAGCCTTAAAATGAGATTTTTATAGTAACGATAGTTTACGTGTGTTAAATTGAAAATGGATTGGAGGTTATGTATTGATGTTCAGGAATGACTGAAGTTATGTATTAGAATGGATTTATCATTTCTTTAGCTACCATATAACAAAAAATTACGATCCCCAACTGAGGATCACAGTAGATGGAATGTAAATATATCTCGTAATACCGCCTTATTGTCTGTTCCGTTATGGGTCGCAAAAGTTTTTAACATTGAAAGACTTACAAGAATATTGCGACGATAAAGATAACTTCACAGATAACGAGTATCCAAATAATCCTGTAGGCATAATTGAGCTACCGCTCCACAAAGTGGATGAGTTGTCAGATTTGGAAGACATTGAGGTAGACGTATTATAAGGCACAGTTCCAAATGATGTTCCGAGTTCAATTGAAGTTCACGGAATTCCATCTGATGAACACGTGACACTTCCTTCAAATAAATAAAAAAAAACTAAGAAGGAAAAATTTATATCTAAATGGCAGAAGGAAAAGTCTTAGTTGACGATTCCTACCTATAGCGCGCACGAATGTAAACAACGTAGATAAACTATAAAAGAGCAGTTAAGAGGAAAAACAGAACTTGAAGGCTGGGTGGATGGGTGGTGGGGTGGGTGAGTGGTTGGTTGGATGGGTGAGTGGGTGGATGGGTGCGTTCGTGCGTTGTGTTATGGACGTATGTTACTATCCACGATAACTCCAACACGAAAATACCTACGTACACAAACTGTTTTGTTTAAGCTTGTTTTCATATGGCTTAGAGATGATTACATTTTGGGAGAAATCCAGCGGCGAAGAGGGGGTTTAGTAAAGGTAATTTTTGGTTTCTATCAAGTGTTTCTAAACAGCCGCATTTTTCAAAGATATAAAAATACCTGGACATAGACCTTAAACAAATCGATTAATTATTTTGTATGCAATTTTTTGATATGACGCGTAATTTAGCGGCAAAAAAAATCCTAAGGTAGAATTTAAGTGTTAGTTCAAATTTTTTCATTATCTGAATAACGATTAATTTTATAAGAAAAAGTGTAGACGTATTTCTAAAAAAAAATTAATTTTACATAAATTTTCTTTACAAAGTCTTTTAATGTAAATCGTATTAAATGTAAAAATTAAATAAATATGATTGAAAATGCAGAAGCTGTATTATCGATATTTTTATAGGAACATCTAACATAAAGTTTTAAACGTCATTCTGACATAGATTACAGTTTTTATTTTTACAATATTGCCTGTTTTCGTTATGAACATACAAAAAAGAGAGTCTGTCATGAAGTGTTAAACGTCTGTTTGACATAGGTTATTGTTTTTGTGTTTACAATGTTGCCTATTTTTGTAATGAGCTTCTTATGAAAGATGTTGCATAGTTATCCTAAAAAATGTTATTAAAATTATTTCATTTCTTTTAATTTCCATTTTGTAGGTTGGAAGGTCGTATGGTGTTCCACACCAGATATTTTTGTATGGTTAACGGTCAAATACCGCTATTGGATTTTCGGAGAAATATTACTAGAGCGTACTTGAATATGCACTCCTCATTTGATCCAAAAAATAGAGGAAGACCATCCTATAGTGTGAATTCTCAAAAACGTGTTCCAGAGATAATTCGAAAGGATCCTTTTGGTCTCTATTTAGAGAGAACATTTGAAGGCAAGCAAAAAAAGTGCAGTCTGTAATACAAATGTTCGGAAGCAGTGTGTGAAGTGCGATGTTGGTCTACATGTGGAGTGTGTCATAGCTTGGCACTCAAAATAATTAGTTACCTACTCAAATAACTTTATATATTATTTAAAAGGGCGTCAAGAAACTGTAATGTACTTACAGCGCCTTCTACATATCAGTTTAACAAAAAATATACTTACTATTACATTGGATATCCCGTGATCCCCAAATGGGGATTTTTGAAAGAATGATAAAAAATCTTATTTTCACACCAGATGCTAACACAATATATGTCGTACTTTCATTTAATATTAAAATGAGTTAATTTTGAATACAATCAAAGAGATACAAAATTTGGCAGGTAATGGGTTAAATCCCGTAATATTAATATATCATTCTCCTCTAAAAATTATTTTAAATCCCTATTGGTTTATATTAAAGATAACATCAACATCGATGATAAATTAGGGGTTTTAAACTATTTTGTGGGAATTGCAATACTGTATACATAGACCAACCTGGCAGAAAGTTTAAAACTAGAATTTCTCCTACATCAAACAGCAATCCCATTGAAAAATATATATTATCTTCGCCAGGCGTATTTACCGCTACGTTATCACATAAAGTTATAGGGTGTAATATGAAAAACATCTAACATGAGTCACAGGTATTTTCATTATAATAAATTCTGGTTAGAAAATACACCCCAGATGGCAGCGTTTAAAGTTGCAGAATTCCAAAATACAATTACTTATTTATTGTGATTTGTTTTGTAAAAATTAGAGAACGTTGATTAATGAATAACAAAGGGAGTAGTGATTTAAAGTGTGTAATAAATGATGATTAAAGGTATTAAACATTCAAAGGATAAACAAACAAATGGAGGTTATGTAGTATTACGATTAGTCAAATGAGAATTAAATTAGATTTGGCTTTTATAGGTTTACTCTTTCTACTACGTTTGCTTATTCAATACCGTATGTCGATTTCGTCAAATTCACTACGATTGTTCACCATCTTATTTAATTCACTGTTTTATATGAGAACACAGTATAAACAAATTGGATAGGTAAATTCATAAATTAATGACACTCCTGGCGAGGGTAATATTTAGAAAAAATCACACCCTAGAGTCTAGTCATTCGTTTCATCCTAATACTAATCCTAATACTAGCAAAAAAATCTTGGATATTTGTTGCAATAATAGTTTAAAATTCAATTTACTTAAAACAAAAGAAATTGTTGAAAACCCACAATCGTCCTTTACGACCTTTTTTGTCTGTTATTTTTCATTTTGTAAGTAATTTTAGTTTTACTTGTTCTTGTTTTAACCTTTTTCTGCTTGACGATGACTCTCCGGTTGAAGGATGTAACGTTTTAGTTGAATTAATATAATCGTTTATGGGGCAGGTTTTGTGTTTTAATTTTTTTTATTATAGTACTCACGTTAACATAACTATAACATAAGGCAAAAACAAAACATCACAGAAACTGTCGAACTGTCCGAGATATTCTAAGAGAATGCAGACAAAGAATTTACAACTAACCTAATGACTAACTAAAGATATAACGTGAAAGGATTCATATATTACGTTCAATTCCTCAAGAACCATTAGGAAGTAATAACAAATACCAAAGCTGCCAGTGTAGGACAACAATCCAAGAGTTCCGTATACAAGCTACTACGTTAACTCGATAGGAAGATAGAGACAAAACAGGTAAGAATAATACTGAGAAAACATACCAATGATAACTAATAAAGTTACAACGGACAAATTGCGAATGGTTGACCATGTATGGAAACTTAATGATCGAATCAAATGGGAACTTTTATAAAGAGATCAACACACCAACTTCGACAGTCCTATTCATACGCCAAGACAGTTTAGAAATAAATTAAAATGCTATCATTATTGCAAAACACAGCAATCCAATCCGCGCGCAAGGAACGCAGAATACAAATAGCTGGTGTGGAACAGCACACTACCTTCCAACCTACAAACTGGAAATTGAAGTAAACGAATAGAATGAAGTATGTAATGTTTAAGATAATTGTGCAAACTTCTTTTTAATCTGTTTATAACGAACACTAAAAACAAAAGCAACAGTTTATGTCACATGGACGTTTAAAACTTCATGTCAAATAGAGTTTAACAGACATCTAGATGCTAACTTTAGTTAAAAGAACTGAAATAATTTTAATTTCAATTTTTTTGGGATAAGTATGCAACCTCTTTTTATACGTTCTTAACGAAAACAAGCACCATTGTAAAAACAAGAACAATAATCTGTGTCAAACAGACATTTAAAATTTCATGTCAGACAGAGGTTAATAGACATAAATTCATGTTAACTAAACAAAAATTTCAAAACCGCCCGCTTCTATGAAAATTTCGATAATACAGTTAAAGCATTTTCAATATTATTTAATTAAATTTTAGATTTACTTTATTAAATTAATTTTTAATGCATTTTGGCTTCGTATTAAATAAAGAAAATCTGCACACACCCTAATTACACCTTGGAAATTTTTTTTTGCCTCGAAATTACGCCTCGTATCAAAAAATTTAATAGAACATAATTAATCGATATGTTTAAGTTCTATATCAAGGTATTTTCATATTTTTCTTTCAGAAATACTTAACAAAAACCAAAAATGTCCATAATAAATCCCCATCACCACCGTATGTACACACACATACATCCAAACGCGCGCACATAGGCCGCATCCCCCACCCCACACAGACACGTACACACCCACACTCTCACTTATTCACTCACTCACTCACTCACTCGCTCACTCACTTACTCACTCACTTACTCACTCACCCACTCACTCGCTCACTGACTCATTCACTCACTCACTCAGTCACTCACACAGCCAATCACCCACTCTCTCACTCACTCACTCATCACTCACTCACTCACTCACTCACTCACTCTCTCATTCCCTTACTTTCTCATTCCCCCATTCTCTCATAATCTCCCGCCCTCTCTCTACCACTCGTTTGCTCTCTCACACACACACGCACGCACGCTCCCGCCCATCCATACACCCACACAGACACGAGCAAATGCACGCAGCACACACGCGCGCTCCCACGCACATGCATCCTGACCGATATTGGTAAAACTTTGTCAAACATTGTAAATGAGTCGATTTAGCAATAGTGAAAAAAAATTCCATTGCATAACCCATATTGGTATAAGTATGTATTGGCGTTCCATCTATCTATTTGTATTTTGATTTCCGTATGTAGTACGTGTTTTTAGTGCAATTTTAACATATATTCAGCTAGTTGACATTTTTGTTTTATATGTTTAGTGTATCGTTGATCAGCACATTTGTAAATAGCGATGCTACGTCGAAACTGATCAGTAACCGATCTGGTTGTACATTGTGCTCCTTCAGCATCTCGATCATACATCTTGAGCTTTTGACAACTGGTCTTGCTGTCTCTGTGTACGGTTGCAGTTGTTTTTCTAAATGTTTAGAAATATGTTATAACGATGACACCAACGAGAGATCAATGGGTCGTAATGGTATACCCTCCCTGTGTATCTTAGGTAGACCGTAGAACTTCAGGCATCTTGATGATTTCTCTCTTAGAATTAGATTATTTTCTCTCGAGAGGATACAGCGGTTACTACAGGATCCTGCCTACACTAAAATTAATTCAGACCCCACAACATATTTGAAAAAAACAACGTAGATGGTCAAGGAAAGTAACATCGAACCAAAATAAAAACACAACTAATCCCAATCGAATAAGTTATATTGTCGTCCTGTGCCACTATCTGCATGTTATCCTATTGTATACGGTGGTCTTCGGTTCGGACATGTTCTGGATCTTTTTGCTTGGACTTTACGGATTTTATTCTTATGTTACTGTGTTCTAATTTTGAGTGGTCTACAGCTCTCTCTCCTGTGTATGATCTACAGCATTATCATGGTTGGTTGTTTACAGAATTTTGGAATTCTGGCCTTCATGGTGTGGTTTGATTTTGGTGAGTATTCCCTGAGCGTTCTGGTGAATATGAAAGCAGTGCGAATCTTGTATTTGCTGCTTATTTTCCGTATTTTGTCTAAGATACGTGGTAAATATGGTATTACTGCTGTGCATTTAGGTTCTTTGTGGTTACCCTTTTCCTGTTTAGGTTAGGTGTTAGGTCGGGATTGCGGAATTTTCTTTAAGTGTCAGGGCCTTTTGCTTTGAGCATATTATTTCAGCTTTATCGCACAAGGATCTTGCTACACCTAACTTTACATTTGTGTGGTAATGGGAGTTGTAGTGTAGGTACCTGCGCGTAGGGGTCGCTTCATGAATACATTTGTCGTGAATGTGTTATCATTTCTGTGTATAAGTACAGCTGATCGTGGAGCCAAACTACGAAGGTATCATCCATGTATCGAAGCCACATCCTGGGTTTTTTCGTGAATTCAGATATCGCTTGGTATTTGAAATCTTCTATGTATACCTCCCAAGCTCTTTATTGGTACAATTTGTCTTCTACTTGAAAGTATGTTGCTCTTATTCATATTATCAGAAGTTCCATTATTGTGTTTACCGGGAGTTTCGTGCGATCAACTAACGTTTCATTCTAGTCCAGCTTTTTCCTTATGATAGTCAGTGCCTCGTTGGTGGACATGTTATGAAATAGGCTCACAATGTCGAAACTTACCACTGCTTATTTGTAGATAAGTTGAAAGTTCCTGATGATTTCCATTAAATGCTGATTGTTGTTGACCAGAGATTCGGTTTTTTCCGATAAGGGAGTGATGATACACATTCACAGTGCGCTACTAGATGACAAGGGGAATTCCTCGAGCTCAGAATTGGTCTCATATGAGTTCTTTCCTTATGGATTTTTGTTAAACAGTACATATGAGGAGATTTGCAGCGGTTAAGTGTGAGTTTAATGTTCTGATATTCGGAGAACTCTCCTTATACTTTACCAGCGGCGTTCGATTGATAGCGTAGAGTGCTTGGGTATTGGTTTGTTTTTGCCTCCGTCAAGTAGGTGTTGAATCTCTCTACTCATTACCACCGTCACGCTTCTTTTGTCTGCCATAAAAATCTTGATCGATGGATGATTCTCAAGGGAAATGACCGCTTTCCTTTCTAGGATTAGGTTTAGTTCGCCTAAATGAATCTAGGACTGATCTAACCTTTTTTTATTCGGCTTCTTCGGGATCTAATTTTGTAGTCGTTTCCTGATTGAATCCTTACAAATTTTCCATTCATAGAAATATTTCATATCAATCCTTATTTCCAAATTGTTTCCACAACTGTTCTATTACATTGTTTAAAAATGTTATCAGTTGTTATCTTGTTTCCCACTCCCCAATTTACTACTTCTAACTGCTTTGTCGCAGGCACATTTATATCAAACGGGCTTGGCTGTTTATAGCACCGAGCTCGGGGTATAAATTTGTCAAAGGCACGTTGTACGTGAATTGTCGGCGGTACCACCCCGTCTTTTCACGTAGTATGTCCCTTAGGATCTTTCCTATAAATATACTACTCCGTCACAAAAGAGAACCGGAATTTACAGAAGGTGTCATTTAAACCATCATTATTGATTGCTTTGCACCGATATGGACTTTTAAATTACAAACGCAGACGTCACTGTTTCAACGGAGGTTGCGACCCCGAACAAATAGTCACCTCTCTGGGAAATAATCAATCCCAAACCATCTCAATATCCCTATAGAAGGTGAACGGAGGTTTTGCCCCGAACATCCATTCCAGCGTTTAAAATCTATTAGAATTCCTATAAAAGTGAAAAAATATATTACTCAATGTCTCTCACGATTTTCATATAATGTGACATTGCAAGACCTCTGCCGGAAAAAAATTACATAAATAAAAATCAAAATCCCAACTGTGGCTCTAAACACAAGTTAAACAAATGTCAGTTATCTTCATCCTCCAAAAAGTCTTCTTCTGATGAACTGCCACCGTCGGTTATTATGAGACGATTGATATCGGAAGCATCTATAACATTTTCGATTTTCGAAATAAAATAAAAGATTTTATTGAATAAACACCGTTCTAATCCTTTACATTCGTTTTAGCACTTAAGTTTCCATATAACTATACCGTTACGATTACTTCAAAGTTCACGTTGACATTTGGTTTTATCTTTATTGATGTAACTAGATCACCCGTTCTGTATCTCTTCGGCTATTGTTTGGATTGTGCTGCTGATAAACTGCGGTCAGCTGTATTTCACTTACTTGGAATCGATTGATCGTTGAGGTTACACCTATACTGGAGCTGGAGGAATCCGGTCCACCTTGAATAACACATAAGTACTCGCAAACACAGGTCAGCTCTTTCCTTTTATCGCATACATAAATTGCCTTCAGCAGATTACGATCGCCTACAACGAAATTAAGTTCATTTACCTTAATTCTGTTAGCAAGCACTTGACAAACATTTTTATCTCCGAATACAACTCGTACCTAAATTGCCTTCAGCAGGTTACGATCGCCTACAACGAAATTAAATACATTTATATTAATTATGTCGGTAAGTATTTGCTAAACATAGTTACTTGTAGTGTAAGTTCGGTGTCAGCTTGATACCCGACTTTTAACACAATTTCTCTCATGTAGAACTGCTGTATGTTTGTTAAACCATTCTTTAATATCTTACGCACAATCAACAATCAAAATTTTGAATATTTTTTGTTAAAATTGGTTTTACGTGCCACACCCAGTATGGAGTTCATGCGCAACCTCCATTTTGGGGAAAATTAATTTGTACTACTGTTTATGTGGTCGTGCGCAGTAGCTTGGTGCAACATTTATGCTTATACCAGATGTAACTTTTTGTGTGTCGTGGTATTGAATCATGTTAATTGTTGGGACGAGATTTCGTGCTAGTTTAAATGCTACTTGGTAGCTCAAATTATAATACACTGTCGTTTTGTGGATAAGGTTGTTCGGACCAATTTCTTTTTCGAATTTAAATTGCTTAATTACTAATATTTTTTATTCGAGATAAACTGAGTGGACTGAACAAGCTTTTCCAATTGTATTTATGTAATTTAATCAAAAACAGGTTTGTATTTAGTATTGTTAAACGTAGGGCAAGCTGAATTATTTAATTTTTCTTTCTTGTAAGTAATTGATTTAATAGGTGTATTAAATTGGTCTTTTCAGGCTAAGGTACGTAAGGTCTTGCGTCGGCCGGAAGGGGTGTTGCTGTTTTTGGTATTATAATTATAAATTATTGTGGGCATAAGTACAAGCTCACGACTTGCCCTCGTCAATCTCATTTTAACTTATATTTTTTTGGTTTTGGGGATAACATACATACTGTGTATAATTTATTTCATTTATTATTCATATGTTTACATAACTATACCATAACGTTTGGCTTATTGCTTCCTTTGCTGGGAAGTTAAAGAAAAAAATAAATTTACGTTTTTTGAGGGAATCGTCACTTAATTACTATTTATATTACTCTCTGTTTCAAGCTTTACAGGCTCTCTCCCTCTTTCAAGGAATAAGAACCTATTTTCTTTTCCTTCTTTATTTAAAGCTTGTGGCGCCTATTTCGGTTCTTTCCTCACTAACCAGATTCTAACTTAACCTATTTTATCGATAACTCCAAAATACCCATGCATCCGAGTGCTCTGCGGTCTTCGGACCGTTTGATTGAGTTTTAGCCGAGCTCACTAATTTCTCCCGTTTTATACAGTGTGGTGGTTAGACACGTGGGAAAGTGCATTTCGCGGCTACATCCATGATGCAGAAAGACCAGGTGTAGTAATCTCAAAGATGCGCAGTAGTCATTTTCTCCGACCAATGAGAAATTTATCCAAAATACAAAAGCAACACTGCATCTTCCTTTACAACTCATTAATCGATATAGAAATTAATGTTTTTGTCATCAATTTATTAAGAATTATACATTTTTATTAGTTTATGATTATTATAATTTTGTATTAGATATTACAATTTTTTTAATTTTGTTTGCATTTTTCGTCACAGAGTGTGACTAATTCTGCATTTGAATATGGCGCTACGTTCTGTATTAAAATTTGATTGGCTGTCTTCTATTCTTTGGTTGGCCATTATGCGGAATGCTACACCTGGTATTTTTACATGATGGCTACATCGTCCATCATGCATCGCTGGTAGTCCATCTAGGACACAGAATGGGAACTATCAACAACCCACGCCCTTATTTGGCCGGTGATTGTTGAAGGAGATGTCAGCAAATTGTGTACAATTCGGTGATTTCTATCAACAATTATTAAGAAGGTAAGTTCATTAATATTTTTTGTGAATCAAGTGTAATTAAGTTTTCTATATAATAGGCAACAAGATATGTTAATATAGATACTTTCTGTTGAAACACAAGCAGTTATAGGTTAAGCGAAAAAGACCACGTGGTGTGTTAATTACTAAAACATATTTCTTAAGTTTTTTCAGTGCTTGACATCACTGTCAATTACTGGGGCAAACTATAATTTGAAGAAGTGTCATCCTTTCTTTATCACGCTACTACTATCTATGTACAGTGCAATACAGTGTCAAGAGCTGGGTGTTTATAAATTTTATTTATAAACACACAGTACTTGACTCCCGAAAAGGTGACCATAAATATTTGAGATCCTTGATGTGTTTGCTTGCTCAGTTCTTATTTCGATAAGCGGTAAGTACCTGGTAAATCCAAAGATAACGCGAGATCACACATGTTTATAAACACCCGGTACTATGTTAACAGTGTAAAATATTAATTTTTTCACAGGAATTAATATGCCTCCTGTAAAGGAAAGAATGTTTAATTACACCGAGAAGCAAATGGAAAACGCCATTCGAGGCACTCCTTGTGCTACTGAAGTAAACTCTGTACCGCGCACTACCTTAATGTATAGATTGAATGGAAAAATTCCTAGACATTGTCGAATGGGTCCAGAGTCAATCCTTAGTAAAGGTGAAGAATATCTTCTAGCCGAATGGATTCTAAAAGTGTCTAAAGCAGGATTTTCTGTGACAAAAACAGAAATGATAGACAGTGTACAACAGTTAATTAAAGAACTTCAACGTTATAATCCATTCCAAAACGACTACCCAGGATGGACCTGGTTTAATGGCTTCTTGAAACGCAATCCCAATATATACATCAGAGTTGCTCAAAATTTGACCAGCAACAGAGTAGTAATGAAAAAGAAAACTCTTTTGAAGTGGTTTCAAGAGGTCCAGGAATACTTGATGGAAAATCACTATTTAGAAATTCTTCAAGACGCAACTAGAATGTTTAATTTGGATGAAAGTGCTTTCTTGCTGTACACCAAAGCAAACAAAGTACTCGCTCTAAAGGATGAGAAAAATACTTACCTACAAATTAATTTCGATGAGAAGGAACGTTTCACGGTTTTGATAACCGGCATTGAATGGCGATTTAGCACATCCGTTAGTAGTTTTTAAATACGAAAGGATTCCTCATGATCTTGCTAGTAGTGTGCCAGGACACTGGAGTATAGCAAAGTCAGAAAGTGGGTGGATGGCAGTCCCACTCTATTTGAATTCATTAAAATGTTTTTTTTTCTCATGGATTATCATGCAAAAAATTCCACTACCTGTCATCGTTTTTATCGACGGTCATGCATCACATCTGGCGCTTTATACCAATACATTTTAGGACGAATATGAAATTATACTTATGGTACTGTTTCCGAATTCAACTCACCTTATTCAACCAATGGATGTGACTGTCTTCAGAGTCCTGAAGGAAGGTTGGAAAAGAAAAGTACACCAGTGAAGGATTGATCATTTAAATTAGCTATCATTAAAAAAAATTAATTTTTCATCTGAAATTTCCAAAAATGGGTTTCGAAAATGTGGAATCCACAAGCACATGATTTTTCAAAGATCTCTTTCTTCACAAACGAAGACCAGGAAACGGGCAACGATTCACTTGGTAAAACCAAGGAGTGTCATTGTTTTGGAGGGATATATAGGAAAGGATGAGCTAAGCGAATTCCGAAACACTTGGGATGAATGGGAAGGGGCCATCCAGGATGTTTCTCTATTGTTGTGGGAGAAAATTAATAACGACTGTAAGGACGAAGAGAAGGTTTTATTGATCACCATACAACTAATATAAACACCGGTGAAGAAGGAGCTATTGACAATGTTAGCGTAATTCAGCATGTGGCTAATAAAAAGGCAATTGTGGCCCAACAAATAACACCTAGCTGAAAAAGTGCAGTCTAACGAGGAAATTCACGGCGTAAATACTAATCGAGAAACGTTAGACGGTAAAGTAGTGCCTTCATATTTCAAGCGTGCTTTATTCTAGCCTGAATATTCAAAAAACAAGGCAAAAGGGCGGTAAAAGAGAAAATATCGAGTGTAGTTAGTTTGAAACAGTCGCAGTTATGTTATGAAAAAAAAGAAGAAGCGAGGAAAATGAATGAAAGGGATAAAATAGAACGAGCAAATGCACGAAAATTAAAAGCTGAATTTTAAGCGAGTACCAAAAAATTCAACGCTGAGGAATGGGGAGGAAAGAAAGCCCAAAAAAGCTAAAAAAAAAGAAAATTAGTAAATCAAGTAGCAGCTACAATGAAGAAGAATGGGAAGAATCAGGTGACAGTTTATATGACTGCATAAGTCTGCCAGATCAAGAGTTTCTGGGGACAGAAGAAGAGGAGGAAGGCTAAAGTTATAAAGTAAATGATTATCTTGGTTAATTTTTCTGGAAGGAAAAAGTGTTACGTGTGCATCATTCAAACATGGGGAATTTGAAGTGGTTGCACTTAGGACGGTCTCAAACGATAAAAAGAAATTTTAACTGAATGACCAAGATGTTAGTTTATATCTGCTTCGCAGATGATCAAAGTCCTACCACAACTATATGGCTCAGGTGATCCACTAAAATATGAATTTGAAAGTCCCCTCAATACTGATGGTTGATTCCAATAGCTCGATTATGTAAATATTCACAATATAATGCATTGTCAAGTACTCAAACATTACTGTGTCAACTGCAAGATATTCTGAATTTTGTTTGATGTCAACTGCGCACTCATTTAACTGAATGACTTAACTTTTTTTGTATGTATGTTTAGTGATTTAGTTTTGATTTGGAGGTATACAATTCATCTAAACACATGTTACATATTAGCTGAGTTTATCGGCCTGTTTCCACAGTTTTTGCTTTTTAAGCGCGACGTTTCGGAAGCGGACTCTGATTCCATCATCAGGCTTAGTCCTGAGAAGGACTGTTTTCTCACTTGAGTCCAAGCACTTGACTTCGAACTTGGTACCTTTTATTTACTAATCTGACACCTTTACCGCCGAGCCACTGAGTAATCACAATATATATTTTTTAGAACGTATATATATATATATATATATATATATATATATATATATATATATATATATATGTGTGTGTGGTCTACTGCTCTCTCCTATATATGCTCTGCTGCATTCGCATGGTGGGTTGTATACACAATTCTTGGAATTCTGATCTTCATTTTGTGGTTTGGTTTTGTTAGTATTCCCCTGAGCGTTCTGGTCGATTTGAAGGCAGTGCGTATCTTGTATTTGCTGCCTATTCTTCGTATTTTGTCTGAACTACCTTGTATCTATGGTATTATCGCTGTATATTTAGGTTCTTCTTTTTCGGTTACTCTTTCACTGTTTAGGTTAGGTGTTAGATCAGGGTAACCATTTTCTTTGAGTGTTTTGGCGATATTTTCTTTTTCTATGTTCAGGTCGTCTTGTTCTGAGCATATTGTTTTTGCTCTATCGTACAAGCATTTTGTCACGCCTAACTTCACGTTTTTGTGGTGATTGGAGTTGTAGAGTAGGTACCTCCCCGTGTGGGTAGGTTTCCTGTATACACTTGCAGTGTAAGTTACTTATTACCATGAGGTGTAAAATTAAAAGTGGCAATGCAAAACTGTTTTCCGTTTCATTCTCTCTTCAATTAAACCGAGAAAAAATAAAATGTAAAATCGGGATGTTCACTTTTTTACAAATATACCCTATAGAAATATTTTGAATTTCTAAGCGGCATTTTATTGGCTTCCTAAGTTCCCACCTTTTTCTCCATTTAACCTACTTTGTAGCTCTTACCATTTACGAAATCCCCATAGTGGCCTCCTTATCTTGGACACGTGTGTATATATATATATATATATATATATATATATATATTGCTCACTATGGGTGATAGTGGGGAACCCATCGCCATCCCAAACTCGTGTTGGTAGAATCTTCTACCTCGAAAAATGTAGTTCTAATGCATATTGTCAGAAGTTCCATTATTGTGTTTAACGAGAGTTTCCAGCTTGCCCCTTATGATAGTTAGTGCCTTATCGGTCGGCACATTTGTGAATAGGTTCACAATGTCGAAGCTTACCAGTATTTCTTCGTGGTATGGTTGGAAGTTTGTGATGGTTTCCACGAAGTGCTGCGTATTCTTGACCAGGGACTGGGTTTTTCCCGATAAGGGTGTGATGATGCAGATAGTGTGCTAGTGAGTGACAAGGTAAATTTCTCGATCTCACAATAGGTCTCAAAGGAATTCCTTGCTTATGAATCTTTGGTAGGCCGTACAAATGCAGAGGTTTGCTGTAATGTGGGGTAAGTCTAGTTCTCTGGTAATCGGAGAACTTCCCTTATGTTTTGCCAGCGTCAGGTATATCCGTCTTTGGATTGATGATGTGCTGTCTTTTGATATTTGGTGTCCATATCCATTACCGCAGTGGTGTTTTCTTTGTCTGCCAGGATAATTTTGATTGTTGGGTCATTCTTAAGGGAAATGACCGCTCTCCTTTCTAGGTTAGAGAGGTTAGGTTTAGTTCGCCTAGATGAATTTAAGACTGATCTAACCTTACTTCTATATTCTTCGGCTTCTTCAGGATCTAATTTCATAACTGGTTCTTCAACTGCGGTTATTAAATCTACTTTCGGAATATACCACGGTGTTATCGCATAGTTCAAGCCTTTGTCCAGAACCTTCATTGTGACACGGGATGCCAAAAAACTCATTATAATCAACCATTACATTTGTCACTTAGACTAGGAACATAAAAACCATAATTTTGTAATTTGTACCTAGTTTAAAAGAAACTTTTATCCCGATATTCGAATTTGATATTTAGGTTTATTTATGTTGTGAAAAATATTTCTTGACGAAGTTGTGTTTAATTAGCATTTATTAATATGCGATTGAGGCTTATTTCGCACCACATTAAAATGTTTTGTTAACAATTCTCCTTTATGACACAACGGATTTAATTTATTTTTCCACGGTATATAAAAATCAAGTACCGGAAGGGATTGATAGCAGCATTTTTACAAAAAATGGTTTAAATGTAAAGTTTTTTTTTTTTGTAAAAGAAATTCCCAACCAGCAATCCATTATAGTTATTAATGATACTAGTTCGATATGAACGTCATAATGAAACGCGTGTAAAGTTAAACCACGAGGCGTTAGCCGAGTGGTTTATTTACACAAGTTTCATTACGAAATTCATATCGAACGTGTATCATTCAAAATTTAATCTACGCCAGTCCAAATAGATTTTATTTGCATAGTTTCGATTTGTTTACAATATCAGAAACGTTTTTGTAAATAAAAATTCAAAATTATTAAGTGCCCATATTAATCGATGTTATAGTAACCGCGCTTGTCGATTGTTGCAATTTTTACTTTGACAACGTCATTATTTGCGTTCAATTTTGTGCTTTACATGAGTTTCACGCACTGATGGACTGAATTTAACAAATTGTACAGACTTTATAATTAATGTTTATAATAAATAAATGTTGGTAAAGATTTTATAATGAAGTAAAAGATGTAACTAACTTTCTTTTTGCCTGTTTTTTATTTTAAAATTTGCGTGTTATTATGAGTTCATAATGGCACTTCTTTATCAACAGGTAGATCTAAATCGCCATCTGACGGTGGATCGGCGATAAGTGTCTCATCAATGTCGTCAATAAGGTCTGGTATGTTCTCGCAAGATTGACCGCTGCAGTGGTTGCAAACAGCCGAGCATTTGAGTCATGCTTTTGTACAACCGCAGTTGTTGGTACAACCTTTCTTGCAGTTGCAGGAAATCATGTTCAGCAGGGGCTGAGGAGCTGGTGGTTTCGTCATCAGTTGCGGAATGAGGGCTTGTTCAGTCCGCATCCAGCCCCAATCGAAAGGATTCTTCTCGTTCCCCAGCCACTTCTGTACCTGAAAAAAAACAGAATTAAGAACCATATCTGGAGAAAATCTATAGTGGCATCAAGTATAATGAAACATTTTAGAAACCCCCAAAGACCTCAAGTCAACAGCGAATACTTTGTAGATAAAATTTTCTTCGATTTCGAACTAGACGTCGCGATGTTAAAATGCTCTATCTCCGGAACCACTGAGCCAATTAATAGCTAGGAACACTCCCTGATTGATACATAGCCTTTCAAAAGAAAAAACCTCATCAGACAGACATACTTTACACAGACAAAAGCTTCAAACTTATAGCATTCCTCTTTTCGCGTTTGCGTCGGGGGTTATAGAATATAATCTTTACCTGTTGGTAGGTACGCAGACAGTGAAATCTTGCAGCATCCCTGGTCGGAGGCAACCTAGCGAGGTTCATTTTAGACTTAGCTGCCGCTCTTGTAAACAACTGGAAGCGAAGGTCATTGAGATTTTGGGATTCACTGTTGCCTCCATATAGCGAAACGAGAAAGCTCTCTCCTGCTTCGGTGACCTACGCAGGTGTGGAATTGGGGCTCAGAAAAACTTCAGCGTTTTGTTCCAGGTGCCGTTGTCTTTTTAGTGTGGATAGAAATTTCATTTTCCCTTGTCCAAAAAGGGCGGATGTTGTATCACAACCACTAAACACATGCAGGAACAAGGCTAGTCCGGGTTGTGCTTGGTATGTGAATGAATTTGACAAGTACCTGATGTCTGGGTTTTTACCTCTCCCACATTTTTCGAATATGATTTTCTTTGGCCGGTTTGCTGAATGAGTGTGGTCCCCTACATCTCGCGATAAACCACAAAGTGAAACCAACAGATCAATATCCTCGCTGGCGATCTTCACTAGGTCGTAGGCAGAGGACATAGAAATGGCTGTGGTTACTATTAACCGGTTAGCATCTTCCTCTGCCTGTAGGGTTTCAATTTTGTCCGTCTTTAAGTGCATCTTCAGCATGTCGATCAGTCTAACCTTGTTCCTGTCGTTTAATAAGAACTTCTCTTGAGCAACTGGAGCAATGGTTGTTTCGTCGAAGATGACATCAGGAGAGGACGTTGTTCTAGCTCTACGAAGACGTTCCGAGCTCTTGGTGTTTTTTTTCTGATGCGTCAGATGGATACCCATCAAAAACCACTGTTACGTTTGGTGCGTATCGTTTTTTCAAGTATTTGACATACCTGGCGGCAATTTCTCCAAAAGACACATTCCGAGGCCACACAACTTTGTGGAGCAGATGTCCACCATCTACCACCACGTACGCATCCTTCCTCTGCTCGTTCTCATCCAGACTCACAGGATTGAAAGCTGTATAAAATACTGACTTCGTACCCTTTCTAACTCTACCTTCAGTGAAAAGTGCCATAGGAAATGGTGACAATTCGTGTGTAAATAATTCCTTCAGTTCTTCGTCAGTCTGTTTCAAAATGCATAGTCTGTGGAACAGAGTGAGAGGATTAATGGTCACCCTTCTCCAATCGAAACAGAGCAGGCAGCAGAGGCAAGCGTGTTCACTGTATTTTTTCTAATAAACTTTACATTTTCGAAATTTTCACCAATAACTTTTGACATCATCTCCCTACCAATCTTTACCGCATTGTGGCAGTTTACCTCTTTACTTCCAACGAGTCCACTACCTAATGAAATTATGGAATCATTCTTAGGAAATGGTGGGTGAAGGTGAAAGAAAGCAAGCAGTTTTTCTACATCTTGTTCGTCTCTGGTCATTCTGGATTGTCGTAAATCAATATGCTGCTCAAACGTACCACTCATAAAGCCGCAGTACCTTTCCACATCTGTACATATGTTTTGGAGGTAGATCATTCCTAATGTCCATCGGGTTAGCACACTGTCTGTCATTCCGCGGCCTCGGGTCAAACCTCCGTAGGATTTCATTGATCTCATAAGAACCTGTTCGATCGTCATGTCTGACCATACACCACACCAGAATTTGTTGGTGCGTCGAATCGTAAAGTATGCACATTGTGTATATAGTTGTAATTCGGCGGGATCCATTCTTTCTCCCAGTGTTAACATGTCTTGGACATGTGGGCACACTTGGCATTAAAAAAATGGCCAGCTGCATGAAAAAATGGCAGCATTTTCTGAATGGTTTTAAGATGCAGATCCCAGTTGTCCATTCTCTCTGCTTCGATAAATTGTTTCATCAAAGTTACCATTTGGATATATTGAACCCAAAGCTTTGCTGTCGGACCATTGAGTTCAAGATTATCAAGCGCATTAGTAAATTTGGTTTGGATAAGTTGGAATTGCTCATTTTTGGCTAACGTTAAGACGGTAGAGTGGTCAAAGCATCATCGAGTACGCCTACATTTCGTCAGTCAGATCTACAGTTTTAACAACCTCTGTTGCTAATGCCAGCTGGGTTAGAGTGTGAGCCCTCATAGTACGTGCATAAGAGTGCCCAGACATTATCTTGTCAATACTGTTTGGCGCAAAAATCGTTGAAAAGACTTCCTTTAATCCAGATCCTTCCATTATCTTGCCTACTGTTCCCATAAATGACATGAGTAAGTGAAGACCTCCTAACCTTATAACATTATTCATTTCAGAGTCAGCTCAGTTTTCTACTATTTCTTTAGCTATTTGTATAGTGGTTGATCGAACGTCACGAGACATGTTTTTTGACCATAGGCATCACATTTTCGTTGGCCACCCGAAGAGCGGTTAATAGGGTGTCATACTGTGATGGAGGATGATTTATGAATGGTAGGCAGACAACTTTTGTTGTTTCGAAAGGCAAGTGATCTGTAGCCTGTCCCATATAACAGCCATGCAACATCCGAAGAAGATAGCACAATATTTTCAGGTGTTTCTTGAATACTATCCACATCCTCAATAGTGATGGTAGCCAAACCTTGTTTACTTTTCGGTTGGTAGATTTGCAACTGCACAGGCGGTCTTTGGTGCATGAGCTGGGATGCACCACATCTATCCACTCGGGCAAAACTTTGTTCTGGGATAATTGATTCACTGGGAGTAACCATCATTATACCTCCTAAAGCGTGCCCAAGCCATTCAATGTATTAACATTAAAATATGCGTTGTCGAAGGCGAATTGCACAAAACTCCTCTGCCCCAATTGCATTTGGTCTGGTCTTAGGATGGCGGAGCTTTCTAGTTTTACAAAGTTTTTGTAACTCGCACAAAACCCTATGTTGGACAACAAGTCAACAAGATGACTGGACGCAAATTTGTGATACACATAAGCAACTACGCCGTGAAACAATGAAGATATGAATAAGGCAGGTTTGACAGCTGACACTATTGAGTGTAACAGAGCAACACACTTTTTACGCCACTTATCTAGAGAACCTCGTCTGTTTTTTACAATCACGGTCTCCATAAATGTTTTTAGCGTGTTTGGTATTACGGAATCCACATCTCGCTAAAAATTACGTGAGGGCGGATATTCTTTTGTGTCGTACACTTGAGAGTGAATGTGCTCCCGGATAATATCAGCTGCTGCCCTAACCACCCGGAGTCGCTCTTCTTGGGGATCTGATTTCTGTTCAGAATACCACGCATCCAATAAAATTTTGTATCCTATATTTTTTGTGGTAACTACGATTACGTCATCTCCGTACTTTTTAATCAGGCGACTTTTAATGGTTCGCACATCAGGCGCACTCTCACCTAATAGCTCAGTCAATTCTGTCAAAGAAAACTGACACTCTTCCGAGTTTTTTTCTAGGAAATCAAAAATTTTGTCCATGGCGTCATCGGAGGTGTTCTCCCCTTTCTAGCCCTATTCCAACAGGTCTGTAGAGTTTCCTTTGGCAAAATCGATGATATCTGGCATCTAGTATAGGCAAATCGGTATCTTCTGAGATGCGTTCGATTATTTTGAGTACCCATTCATCGCCTCTTTTCTCAGCTGCTTTTAATATGGATGAAACCAGCTGCAAGTTTTCCACGGTAATCACATTATTTCTTTTTTCAGGCTTATTTTTTTTCTGAGCTTCAATGAATTTAGCAGTTATTTGCTCTCCACACAAACGGCTCAGTTGAGCTCCTTGTTGGTCTCGCTGATCTCTTTCCCCACGTTGCACAGCTGCTTTTATTAATTTGGAATTAGTGTATCTTTTTTGGCAAGTACAATGCACTGAAACCTCGTTCACTTCCTTCAGTAAACGTTTATGTTCCCAGTTTGTTAATGTAATACTGCACGCAAGCAATGTTTCCACTCCTCTCTTTTTCACCAAAATCACTTCACCTTCACTTAAACTATCATTGCATATGAAGCAACGAGAATCCACGGAGGCTGTTACACTCTCCATCACTTTATTGTTATTGCTTCACTTTCAAACTTAACGCACCGAGTAAGTCTTACAACGTATCTAACTCGACAGAATAGATGTGAGCGACTGGACTGACGAACTGAAGCGAAGCGAAGCAATTAATTACACATTGTAGGGTTTGACTGAATTCGGTAACAATCGGGATCAAGGCAACAAACACACACAAAAGGTGGCAAACGGTACGCGTATTGATCATGAAGAAACCAAGTGCAATATTCTAAGCCCGTTTTACAGCAGTTATAATTAATACCTACCCAAAAAGTTCTAATAGGTAATAATGTACACCTGACAAGAAAAATTTATTGTCCTATGTTTGTGTCCAGTAATTTAAAAAAAAAATCAAAAACATGAATTCCCGTCATCGAATCCTGCAAGGAATGTGAATAATTTTGCAAACGCAGAGAGGTGCGTTAAAAGAAACTCTTTAATTGTTTAGAGTACTCATCGAATGTCTTTTAGTTCTTTAGTTAGATCACAAAGTTTGTTAACTGAACAACTAAATTAGAAGTAGTTGCTCTTTCAACATCAAGACAGTAAGTGTATCTACTAGTCGTACTAAGAAATACAAATAATTAAGTGCTCTTTTATTCTAGATTTGATGACGTGGATAAAATAATAAAGAAACAAAACCAAGCGGAAGAAAAATTATTGACATCGAATACTTTTTCAAACAAATGCAATGTTGTAATAATCACTCCTCTTTTAGCTGTAATTTATCTAATATGGAATTCACTGCTAAAAGACGACAAGGGTTTATTAGCAATTTTGCTTTGATCTGTAAAATGTGTAATTTAAGTAACACAATTGCTGCAGAAAGTCCAGACTTGACAACAACCAGCATGAATATAAATTCAGCTGCTGTTTTGGCAGCCATTTCAACTGGTCGTGGACATTCTGAAATGACACAAGAACAAACGATTATGAATATTCCCCAGTTGTCTTACAAGTATGCTGACATTGTATTGTGTTATTTGTAATAGTAAAATTTAAAATTATTCGCAGACATCATCAAACAGTGGCGCAAAAGTTATTCGACTCGTTGTGGGACAATATCATACAAGCCGGCTGAGAAGAGCTAGATCTGGCACAATAAGTTAGAGAACTGTTGACTCAGATGTTAATGGACTTATTACAGTTATTGCTGACGGTGCGTGATCCAAAAGGTCGTATAAAGTTAATTATGATTCCCCATCTGGTGTCATAAGTAATCACTGAAACGAATTTATGGTTTCTTAATAATATTGGTCTAGGCTTGTATTGTTGGTGCCAAGACTGGAAAAATACTGTTTTTGGCTACTCGAAACAAGTACTGTTCCATATGTTCTCGTCCTAAATTCAAAAATGAAGCAACACCTGAACATGTATGCTTCAAAAATTGGAATGGCTCGTCAACATCGATGGAAACTGACATCATCCTGGAAGGGTTTAAAAAGAGCACAGAACTGCATCGGCTAGAATACATAAGATTGGTAGGTGATGGTGACAGCAGCGTCTACAAAAAAACTCTCTGAAGCAAAGCCGTATGGATTTAGGTTCATGGTGAAAAAAATAGAGTGTACCAAACATTTATTGCGTAACTATTGTTCGAGATTGAGAGATACCACAAAAAGAAAGTTAGCAGCACAAGTAAATATGTGTCTGTGGAATTGAGAAAAATGTTGTTTACGAGAATAGAAACATTGAGAAGAGATATAAAGAGTTCATTCATTCAAAGGATGGTGAAAAAAATTATGTTCCTGACATGAAACTATGTGGACTCGTGGATGATATACTTTCTTACGGATCACACACTTCAATATTGAATATGAACAATAATGCAGCGGAAACTTACAATTCCATTGTGGCAAAATTTGTAAGTGGATAAAGAATAAACTTCTCACTAAAAAACCGCTACGATGTTAGATGCCAACCCGAGGCTCTCTCATATAACATGAAAGAGCGATATTACTCAGACAAAAGTATAGCTAAAGAAAGTCCCGGCAAATACACTAAAGAGTATATTAGAAAATTACACTTAATGCGGGAATATCGCAACACTTATTTAGAACAGTCCCAAAAAAGAAACGGAAATTCTTAGCACCGGCTGATGACGATTATGAGGTTCAAGAACTTGACACAGAAGATGTCACTGTAACATCAAAAGAAAACAAAAACAATTTCCTAGACTCCATCTCTAAAACGGCGGAAGAAATAAAAAGCTAGAAGAAAATACAAGAGGGCAAAGTCGCAATTCATTATGGAAAACAGAAAGATGCTACACACTTATAGCTTCCAACTTTGGACAAGTGTGTACGAGATGGGTAACAACTGATCCAAAGAAAATGGCCAACAGAACTTTAAATGCCAGTGTTATATATTCAAAAGCAATTCAGTGGGGAAAAGATCATGAACTTATCGCCATAAATGAATTTGAACAACGATACAAACAAAAAGTTCGAGAGTGTGGACTTTTCGTGTATGAGGACTGTTCTTATTTAGGAGCAAGTCCAGATGGTGTGATTGACGATGAAACTATCGTCGAAATAAAATGTCCATATGCGGCCTCTAAACTGACACCCGAGCAGGCTATTGTAGAAAAAAAATTAATACATGAAACTGGAAAATGGAGTATATTTTCCAAAGAAGGCACACAATTACTACTATAAAGTCCAGCAATAGGAAATTTTCGGTATTGCTGTTTTGTAGTGTGGACTCCTTTTGGCATGCTTGTTGACAAGGTACTTATTTGTTTTGGGAACATTCCGTATGATAGTGCGGTCTGAATGGAACAACTTACAAATATAATTTTTTTTGGTGTTTTATGAAGGAACATAGCTCGCCAAACCTTTTCTTGTTGAAAAAAGCACAGGTTTTGAGTTTATTCAAAAATACACACATGCCCCTATATCTCCGCCACTGGTTTTCAAATTTTAATCAGTCTATTATAGAGGTCAATTGGATAAAACGTTGTGATGAATTACTAATTTTGTTAATACCCCGTTCTGAAGCTATTAAAAAAAGTGCTTTGCTTTTCAAAACTTGACCACACACAGGATCATGGTACACCCCACTTTTCTCCTTTCATTTTGAAGATAATTGATTGAAACTTGGGATATACATAATAAGCGGCACTTTTTGACATAATAAGCGATTTTTTTTCATTCCCGGTTTCTCCGGAAGTGACACTAACTTTCAATTTTTAAATGGAACACCTATTTGCTTTTTTGAATTCTGCATGATTTTCTGAATCCAACGATGCCAAATAAGTCAATATTTTTTATAATATAATTTTTACTCTTCCATTTAAGAGTGCCATGACGGTTCCGATTTATTCTAAATGACCCGTGTAATGGTAGAAAAATCGAAATCCCGAAAAAATACTAAATTACGTGATTTATGAGCAAATAATGTCCATTAAAATGGTTTTTGGGGAAAAACTCATTTTTTTTTTCAAATGGAACCATATTGGTACCGTGGTTCCATTTATTAGTAGTATTACTAAGGAACTTATTCATTTGTCTTATTAAAATATGCGATAAATACAAACAAAATTACATCTAAAAGAAAATAAGAAAATACAATTTATTTATAATTATCTTGTTATACATAAGGTGGCTTTGGAATACAAAAAATGAACACAAAACATTACAACAGTTGTTCAAAATGCTGCCCATTAACGTCAATGCACTTCTGAACTCGTATCCCCGTTCTCAAAGAACGTTCGCCAATTGCTGGGCCGTTATGCTATTAATTGCGCGTCTTACACGCAGTTCCAGGTCTTCACGGTTTGTAACGGCGGTTGCGTAGACAATATTTTCTAAATGACCCCAAATAAAGAAATCAAGGCTTCTTAAATCAGGTGACCTTGGCGGCCACTTCACAGGACCATTAGTCGAAATTACGTTTTCTCCGAATCTCTGTTGAACGTAATCAATTACTATCCTTTAATTATGAGGAGGAGCGTCATCTTGTTGAAAATACATTCCCTGTCTTAAATCCAAAGATAACTCATCTAAAATGTCTCATTTTGCGGTGATCTCAAGTATCTGACACCAGTCAGGGGTCCATCAAATATTATGAGACCAATGATTCTACTACCGATGATTCTAAGCCAAACATTGAAACCGAACCGCACTTGTATGATGTATTTTGTCGGTTAAATAATCCCAAACGTGTAAACCTAGACTCGTCCGAAAATAAAATCATTTCCAAGAAATCATTGTTTGGCTGCACGTTACTCTGCAAAATCCAACTGCAATATGCTATCCTACGTTTGTAATCATTTTCGTACAAGTGCTGGTGCAATTGGTATTTAAAAGATTTATAGTGGTATTTGTGCAAAATTCGGCTTACCGTTAGGTGACTGATTTCCAATTCAAACCCAATTTGCCTTAAAGAAACAGTCTTATCAATTTCTACCCGAGTCAAAACATTAATTTCCGTTCCTTCGTCAACAATGAAATTTTCTTCGGGATCATTGTTCGGCTCTCTTCCAAATTGATTTTCAAGACGTTTAAAATAATTTCTCGCTGGACATTGTCTATTACGATATCGTTCGCCATACAGATCTTTAGCAGCTACGGCATTTTTTCTACATTCCCCGTAAATAATTAACATGTCCACTTTTTCATCTCTTATGTAAATTGGCGACATTTTGAACAGAATATATAATATATAATAAAAACACCGATAAACCAACAATTGTTTGACATGCTAAATTTTCATTGTTTTCAAAGCCACCTTACTTCTTATCTTCCCTACAGAGAGTTGTAATATTTACTTATAAATAAATTGTATTTTCTTATTTTCTTTTAGCTGGAATTTTGTTTGTATTCATCGCACATTTTAATAAGACATATGAATAAGTTCCTTAGTAATAGTACTAATAAATGGTAGCACGGTACCAATATGGTTCCATTTGAAAAAATGAGTTTTGCCCCAAAAACCATTTTGATAAACATTATTTGCTCATAAATCTCGTAATTTAGTACTTATGTTGACGGGATTTCGACCTTTCTACCATTACACGGGCCATTTAGAATAAATCTAAACCGTCATGGCACTCTTAAATGGAAAACTAAAAATTATATTATAAAAAATATTGACGTTTGAAATGTCACTTATTTGGCATGGTTGGATTCAGAAAATCATGCAGAATTCAAAAATGCAATAATATACAGGATGTTCCATTTAAAAATTGAAAGTTAGTGTCACTTCCGGCGAAACCGGGAATGAAAAAAATCGCTTATTATGTCAAAAAGTGCTGCAGATTATGTATATAGGATATCCCAAGTTTCAATCAATTATCTTCAAAATGAAAGGAGAAAAGTGGGGTGTACCATGATCATGTTACACCCGGTATATATGATTTCCGGACACTCTGTATTTTCAGATTTTTATTCGGACGCACCCAATGATTTATTTTGTATCACTGTTGTATATTTCCAAATAGAACGTGATGAGGAATTTTGGAAAAATATGGTGCCAAAGTTGTCTAATTTTTATTTATGTTGCCGGAAATTTTAAAAAATAAATCATCTTTATATTTTTACTGATTTTCTCAATAAATGTACACAAACCACTTGCCCGCTTGCTGGTCCATGTTATATGTTAATGCTATGTAGTATTAAAAGCTAGTCATCATACAAGTCTCAAGAGGAAAAAAGGTTCTGGTCGGCCCAACTCGTTAAGTAACGCTGAACTTAGAGATGTTGTCGAAGAAAATCCATCGACAAGTACCCGTAAGTTGTCAGCAGAACTTGGGTATTCCAAAGAAACCGTGAAGGCGCCATTTCCATCAACTTGGAAAAGTCAATAGACGCTGTAGAGAAGTTCCTCGCGACTTAACGCCAGGAATGGCAAAGAAAGTTCAGGTTTGTGATCAACTGCTTTCCAATCCTTGGGATGAACGTTTCTTAAAACGGTTCGTTACTTGCGATGAAAAGTCGATTTACTTCAATAATCCTACCACAGAAAATCAGTGGATTAACGTTGGACAACATGCACTGCCGGTTCCCAAACTAGAAAGGTTTCAAAGGAAGGTTATGCTTTGTGTATGGTGGAATTTTGAGGGGGTTATTCACTTTGAGTTGGTTCCTGATGAGCAGACAATCGATGCTAACCTTTACAGTCAACAGTTGGATAGGATGCAAGATGCTCTAAGTCGGCGTTACCCTGGATTGGTGAACAGAGTTTTGGATGCACGATTTTGATAATTTTATCTTTTCAACTTTATTTTAAAAAAACTGTAATCATATTCAAAATTCCTGAATTGCTATTATAAGAGCTCATATTTCAGGTATATGTGTACAAAAAATCAGAATTTTAGATTAAAAGCTTAAATTGTTACAAGGGTTAATTTTAAGAAAAACGTAGTTTTCCTAACTCGACCTGTTTCAATAAATGAGCACCAATCACTTCCCGGCTTTTTTGATGGTCCACGTGGACATGATTGAGAAGTGTCAACAGCTACCCGGAATTTGAGCACCAATCACAGGCCATCTAGAAGTAATAAATCTATCACGATATGACTATCCTTTTCCGTCTTCTTACTGTAATACTGAAACAGTGCACCATCTTCTTCGATTTTAAGTCTTTGTCTACCGGTCGAAAGGCCTTAACGATAAAAAATCGTAACACTACCAATTATGAATTAAAATGATAGCTTTCCAGTTTCAATCTTCATAAACATTTCAACAAATTACGCGCATGTGCACCATTTTGAGTACAGTCACCAAATGCAAATACTAATCTATCCTAGGAGAGCAACTGCATTCTGTAAACGTATGGTAAATGAAAGTGTTGTGTGATTTTGTGCTAAATTTAGAATTGGTATGTTTTATATTTATTTCTATTTATAATTATTAAAGGGAAACTGTCTAGAAAGTGATTTTTAAAGTGTAGTTATTGCAGGTTATAATAATCTTGAGTATACCGATTTAAAAGATTTAGTTACTAACAACGATCACTGTTATAGTCATTAAATGTAAACTATTTATTTATTTAATCGTATATAAGATGAGTGTAGAAATAATAAAGACACTGTTGCTAACTGCATAGCGCGCCTGTTGGTAATATGATATATTCGAGATATGTAGTTATGTTAATAGTGTATTATTCGACGAGTGGTAATGCAGGCAATAACTCACACGGTCGAAGTTTGCAGCCCGGTGCCGCCAGGCATTATTGCCATTGCCACATAAGTTGAATACTATACTTTATCTACGACTTTAACGGTAAATATAAATGGTATTCGGTTTAAATCGTTATTTCTCAGATACAATACACATTAAATTTTTGTGAAATGCAATTCAAATAAAGTTTAGTTATTATTGTAATAATTAAAGTTAAGTGTAAAATACTACAATTTGTAATATGCATAGCTGGTGTAGAATTACTTAATGTAATAATTGCATTTGTACGTTTTGTCAAAGTAGAACTAACTGAAGTGTTAATTAAAGGTTGTGGATTAATAGAATTATAAATTATATTAGCCGTATTTACTTTATTTGTGGTAGACTCACATATATATATATATATATATATATATATATATATATATATATATATATATATATGTATACAGAGTCCGCCTTTGGGAGCTGATCCAATGAGTACCTATCTGCTAAATCAAACTTACTATAATTTTGAAAATTTGGTGACAGGGTAATGATGTTAGGGCTAACTCGTCTAAAATATTTTCACGTTCGTACAACTTCCGGTTATACCGGATGTCGGTACATAGTCGCTTAGTTTAAATGGAATGCCCCGTATATTAATACATTTTTGGATTCTATGTCGAATTTTATGGTAAGGTTGTTAAATAAACTAGATAGAAATTACGGTCGTTTTAAAAAAAACCATTTTTCTAAAAAAATTGACAGATGCGGTCTTAGTAATAACTCGTTAATTGTTCTGTTCCTGTCAAACAATTTGAATAAAACTTTGAGGTGTTGTAGGCAAAGATTTATTGCAACAGTCTGCAAAAAATGTCATTTGTAATTTTCATAAAAATAAAATTATGAATGTCTAAACTTGACTATTAAGAAATGCAAGTTACTCAAAAAAATCAAATGGAAACCCCTGTTTTTTATTACTCAGATCGATTTAACGTCAAAAATTAAGGTAAGTTTGTTTAAAACTTTATTTGCCTAAACGTAACAGTTTCATACTTATTACCCAAAAAGTCCCAATTTTAAAATTTGTGATAAAAATGGGTCACATTCTTAAATCTAGTATTCCTTGTTCGTGGTCACTATGGAAACCAAATAATTGAGAATTTAAATAAAGAAGTCATTTTGCCAAATAGAAATTTTCTAAATTATTTTTTTCAAATTCGATATACAACATAAGTGTAAAAATTTAATACTTTATGAGTAAATCGAAAAAAAACTACTTTTTACTGCGGAGGTAGTAACTACATACTTATCAGTGAATTCTTACACGATAAAGTCGCTTATTTAGTATTTCTTGCTCGTGATCAAATGTAAATTAATTTACAATAAATGTTCAAAATGTTGCCCGTTAGACGCAAGACATTGTTGAACCCGTCTTATAACGGCTTCATTTGTAGCCCTTTGAATTTCTTGTGGAGAAAGAGAATTGAAGGTATTTTGCACTCTTGCAATGCAATCTTCTTTAGTCGTTAGTGGTGTAGCGTAAACAATATTTTTAATTCGACCCCAAAGATAAAAATCCATTGGCGTAAGATCAGGTGACCTAGGTGGCCATGGAAAGGGACCATTATTGGCAACGATCTTCAAAAATTTCATAGTTTCATGGAAACAACGTTGGTGTTGTGAGGGGGCGCACCGTCTTGTTGGTACCATAAATTTTCCCTTTCTAGATTTAATCGGTGTTGAATTCGAGTGTTCAATATCTCAAGATAATTTTCTCCTAGAAATTAAATTTGTATCGCAACAATCAACTATTTTTAACCTCTCAAATTTTCGTTGCAAAAATACACGTCAAAGATTTCGTTATTCCGAATAGCACAAAATAAGTTAAAATTCCAAATTTCCTGAAAATGGCATTCGCGAATTGGATTGCTATTTTCGTTATTCCAGTAATGCGAGTTTCGCCGATTAAATATGCCATTTTTTGTAAATTTAGATTCGTCCGTCCATATATTAGTCAAAAAATTAGGAATTTCTTGTATTTTGAACAAAATTGTTTCACAAAATTTTCAAGAAATCCGCTTCTTTCAAATGTTGAACTAATTGTATACAGTATGGTCTAAACTTATGTTTCTTGAGAATTCTTCTGATAGTTGTTGGTGTTAAGCCAATATCTGTTTTCGCGTCGTTTATGGAATTACAAGGATAGGCACGGAAATATCCTAAAGTTATAACTTCATTCTGTTCGTTATGAATAGCAGTTTTTTTTTGCGAGGCGCAGAGTGTTTAAATGTGCCAAACTGTTCCAAATTTTGAACCACACGTCTTATTGTATCTGCTGATGGTCGAGGGCGCTCAGGATAGCGTTCTATAAATGTTCTTACTGTTCGTTTTGCAACTCTATGACATTCTCCGTGGATTAAAATTAAATTCAAATAATCTGTATTAGAATATTCAAGTCGAGCCATTTCATCAAGAAAAACACAAACTGTCAACAATTTTATTAAATTATTGACTACAAAAGAAAAACAAAATAAATAAGCATCTTTATCGTGTAATGATGCGCTGATAAGTAGGGGAGACATGCCTAAAATGATCCCCATAAGCAACTATTTAGTTTTTATAGTAATATTTATAATGAAAAAAATTAATATTTATCTCATGATATCCTTACATCCGTAGGTACAATGCAGTATAGTAATATAATCCAGAAACTGCTTTTTATTAGTAATAATTAGTAAATGTGCAGACATCTGGAAAAAACCATTTTGCCCCATATGTGGGACAAAATGTTTCCTCGTAACAGTAGAACAGCTTTTGCTTCCTGTGAAATGTAAAATAGTCACATTAAGCAGTTGGGGCCACACAAATACAAAATAAAATAGAAGTGCAGTTTTAAGAACGTAATTTATTGAATACAGTTGTCACAAACATAAACATTAGAAAACCTGTCTATTCCAGCACATGATTCATGTGCATGGTCTTTGCACTGAACACATTGTCTGAGCCGTGATTTTAAACTGTTTGTGTAACAAAAAACGCAGCAGGTAGGTTTTCCTTCTTCTCTCATCATATTTCTTACAACTTTTTCATGAACAACGTTTTTCTTGCTAATATTCTGATTATCTTGGTTAACTGTCAGAAGAGGTTCAAATTTGTTTCCTACAATATTTTGACTTTCAGTTTTTACTTTTTGTTCCTTTTCGTGGTTTGTTTTTGCTTGATATTTACTTTCTACTTTAAACTTATCAGACCTATGTTTGGTAACTTTTGCTAAACTAGTTTTTTAGGAGGTTTTGTAGTTGCATGTACTTCCAACACAGTTTTCTGTTCATTAGCAGAGAGGTTTCTCTTCGTCGAATTTGGCACTTTTTGCTTCATATCAACAGCCCTTTTCTCTTTTAACGTGTTGTAAAATGGAGAAGATGTTAAAATGTCACTATTCTGTTTACGTGTTTTCCGTTGGGTAGTAGTTCTTGATACACACTTTGGCAAAGGTGCAATCTGGTAGGGACTAATTCTAATATCATTTTGTACGAAATCTTTTAGCTCCGAACCCTTTTCGGACGACAGGTCGTCCGTCGTGTTACCGCTATCCTCCCATTCCTCAGCTGTTGTTTCATCTGACGAAGTTGAATGTTTTTTTAGTCTCTTCTTTTTCTTATTAAGTCCTGTTGAGGGTTGAGGTGATTTTCTTTTGTTTATCGGTTGTGATATTTCCTTGCTTATAGGTGTGATTATTGTTTCCTCATGTCGAGGAGCCACAGTACCATCAACAGGTAACGGTTGATCTGTCACATCTGATGGAAGAAAAAGCCATTCTGGAAAGACATTTCTGTTTAATGGATATATACCAGTTTTCTCAAAAGCGCCCAAGGCGTTATCGATGGTTACTGCTTTTCTGTATGCACCACAAAATAAACTAGATACTTGTTGAAGTCTAATTACGCGACCGGGATGATTTCTTAACCACATTTCGCATTCTCTGTTAGAATAAGTCATCAACGGACTAAACACGCCCACGTCGAGGGGTTGCATCCGGAGCGTGCAGTGTGGTGGAAAATAAACCATTACGATACCATTTGCATGACAGTACTCCACAGCTTCAATAGATTTGTGACTAACATGGCCGTCGACAAGCAGCAAAGCTTTATTTTCAGCAGAACAATTTATAAAATTCTTTAAATGTTTTAGGTATTTTACAAATAGTTCGGAATTCATCCAACCCTTTTTTTGGCCAACTACTAAAGTCCCTGGGGGAACTCCATCAGAAAATTCTGGTGTCATTCTTACTCTCGAATAAATTAGCATAGGAGGAACGTATTGACCAGCTGCACTTCCGCATACAACAGTAGTAACGTTTATTCCTCTTTCTGCAAACGTTATAGATCCTATCTGCTTTTTACCCTTTCGAGCCAATATTTTGGAAGGATTGTGAGTAGTTTGTATGCCAGTTTCATCTAAATTATATATTTTAGCTGCAGAAAAGTTATTTTCATTTATTACCGTTTCTAAAAGATTGAAAAATCTGTCAACATTGACTTTATTAAAGGAGTGAGCTTTCGCGGCGGATGTTGCCTCCGGTCTGCGGATGGAAACGGTAGGATTTCTTTTCAGAAATGCATAAAACCAACAATCACCAGCTTGACTTTTTTCACAATTAAATTGATGGTTTAAATTATTTTTAACTGCTAACTGAAACGCTAATTTACAAACTTCTTTTTTTGAGAGACCGAACAAACGAGCTTCCAAATCTAGGATATACTGCGTGAGTTCACTCTCAAATTCTGTATCTAAACTTAGTTTGTAACATCCCAGACCTTTGCCAGACCCTTTCACCTAAACAGAAACAAATAATGCTACAAAAATTTATAAAAAAATTAGCCAATATTTTACCACTTTGTTGGTTCCCCGCACACGGCGCTTTAAGGTCATAATAGGAAGACCGAATTTTTGGGCTGTCGTTTTTATAGCCGCCCCTTTTTCCAAAATTTCTTTAATAGTTTCCGCCATTGAAGTCTCTGACCACGATTGTCGATTGGTCTTCCGTTGATATTTATGAACCATTGTGACTATTTCTAATAATGAACAAAAATTTTACTCTTTCCTTTAAACATGCAATGATGACACAAAATGATCCCCGCAACAAACCTGGGATCATTTTACACCATGCATTAAGGGATCGTTTTGCCTCAAGATGCCTAAATTTAACATTCCCGCCGTTAAGCCACCACATGAACCGAAAATCACAAACTAACTTTACTAATACGAAGCTGACATGACTATGTTAGGTGAGGTTTAAAGACAGATTCGGATCTTTTTGCGGTGAAAAGTAATCTAACGATAAATACATGCTGTTTCTTACTGTAACTACTCACACATTAAATTTTAATATAATTCACAATACTGGTTAACAATAGAACAACAGCCTCAGTTGACATAAACACTACTACACCGCACAATAACATACACAGAAGCATCAGACGGCCATGTAACGCCTATTAACGGAAAGAGCCTGGGGATCATTTTGCAAAGAGGATCATTTTGCCCTAGTCTCCCCTATGTATTACCTCCGCAGTAAAAAGTAGTTTTTTTCGATTTTCTCATAAAGTATTAAATTTTTACACTTATGTTGTATATCGAATTTGAAAAAATCACTTAGAAAACTTCTATTTGGCAAAAATGACTTTTGAATCTCAAAATTATCAATTTTTATAATTTTTTGCAGTAACTTATTCAAATATTTTTCTTTATTTCAATTCTCAATTATTTGGTTTCCATGGTAACCACGAACAAGGAATACTAGATTTAAGTATGTAGCTCATTTTTATTACAAATTTTAAAATTGGGACTTTTTTGATAATAAGTGTGAAACTGTTACGTTTAGACAAATAAAGTTTTAAACAAACTTACCTTAATTTTTGACGTTAAATCGATCTGAGTAATAAAAAGTAAGGGGTTTCCATTTGATTTTTTTGAGTAGTTTGCATTTTTTGATAGTCAAGTTTAGACATTCATAATTTTATTTTTATGAAAAATACAAATGTCATTTTTTGCAGACTGTTGCAATAAACCTTTGCCTACAACACCTCAAAGTTTTATTCAAATTGTTTGACAGGAACAGAACAATTAACGAGTTATTACTAAGATCGCATCTGTCAATTAAAAAAAAAATGGTTTTCTTTTGAAAACGACTGAAATTTCGTATCTAGTGGTTTCTAGGGTTATAAATTCCGGACGTAAAATCCTGCCCCACTCGCATGTCCGGGAGGGCAGGGCCCAAGCGACCTCGGTCATCGAAAGTATCAACTTTCTGATTCACTACTGCAACATCCGCGGTATCAGGTCTAATCTTAATGCTATTCATCAACATCTTGAACAGTTACAACCTGATATACTGTTTCTATCTGAAACACAAGTTTCCTCTGAAAGCTCCGAGTCACCCGACTTGCAATCTCCTCAATACCATCTTCACTCTAACTTTCGATATAAAGGAGGCATATGTGCGTACATCAAGGACAGAATTGCTTGCAAGAGGATTTCTTCCTTAGAAAATAAAAATTTTGACGTGATTTGGTTTAAACATTCTGGTCCTAATTTTGTGAAATTCTACTGTTGCATTTATAGGTCTCCTAATGACAGCAACTTTCAAGACTTCTTCGATTACCTTAGTATGAAAGTTGACCTATCTCCTGTCTCAGTTTCTATCTTGCGATATCTCATTTGTGGGCGATTTCAATGTTCATAACTCTAATTGGCTTCAATTTTCATCTACTACAAATCCCGCTGGTCATAGTGTAGAAACATTTGCTATTTCATGTGATCTCACACAAATGATTTCTGAACCCACAAGAATCCCTGATAACCCTAACCATACTCCACATCTTCTAGATCTCTTTCTTACATCAAACCCTCTTGTTTATAAAACTTCCGTTCTTTCGCCTTTAGGTCTTTCCGACCATTGTCTAATAGAAATAATTTCTACTGTACCTAATTCCACTGTTGTTCGCAAAACCGATAGAACCTTGTGGTGTTTTAAGTCAGCTCGATGGAGTGATTTACGGGATTTCTTTGCAACCTTTCCATGGCGTGAATATTGTTTTAAGTCGTCCTCTTCTTCGAACATCGCTCTTTCAGTACCTGAAGTCATCTGTTTTCCAACAGGTACATTCCATACAAAAAGTATTAGTGCGGCAAATTTAAATCAAATTTATGGAATGTAATCAAAATTTTGTGAACAAATTTATTGTTTAACACGTTAACTGCGGCGCTAATAATTGGTACTTTGGCTTTGACTGCGTTACATATCGCCGGGGATATGTAGACGAATTTACATCTGTGCGATACATATCCCCGAGGGTATGTATGCATAGTTTTATTCATCGCCATCTTTGAGCAAAGTGATGTAATTTTTTGACGATCTATAGCGTGTAATGTGTTCAAGAAGCAGAAATCTTTACGCAGTCGTCGCCGTACACAAATACATATCGCCGGAGACCTGTATCGCATGAACGAAAACCACTAAAATGAAGATGTATAAATTACTATCGCCTGCAACTTATAACATCCGAAAATAATCGAAACAACTAAAATCAATAATAGTGAATTTTGATATATACATATTCAATATATTTAATGTATACATATTCAATATCCAATATTAGTATTGAATTAAATCTATAATAATAATAATTAATTATAATATTTTTAAAATTTATTTAAGATTATAATATATTACACTGTTATGCATGGTTGTCATTAAAACATGTTACACAAAATCCTGGCTTATTTGGACAGTCATCACAAAAACTGGTGACTCTACGGACTTTTTTGTCTGCCTCGCGACTACTCAAAGTTTCACGTAGTTTGTTGTAGCATACTTTGCAGGGTTTTCTTTTTTTGCGACCGGGACCATCTGGTTTCTTGAATGTATGAGTTCTTCTTTTTGTGTCGGTTATAGGACGTGGAATGATTTCAGAGACTGATAGACTTTCAGCTAACTGTTTACGAAATTCCAGAATACCAAGTTTCGTTGTTGATACCATATTATAAACAACCCATGCATTTACTACTGTAGTACCCAAGATCAGTTCAAACATCACTTTTCTGCAACGAGTTTTATGTTAAGTATGCACAACGAAACAAAAGATTATTGATTGTATATTTTCAAATTTTTATTTTGTAGGATTATGATATTATAAATAACAAGAAAGAGAAAAAATGCAATAACAAAAACACGTTTTTTAGAATTAGAGATTAATTATCAAGTGTTCAGAGACGCATAAAATACAAATAAGAAAAAAACGAAGGATACAAAAAAAAGCTCATGACCTACCTATACCACTTTAAGCTTTTTCGTATGGAGGTATGGTATGCAGACATCTGGTCACTATAATCAACTCCTTTTTTGGCCTTATTGTAATCGACTACGCACTTTGGCTTTAAAACTTCTTGCTCCTTTTTGTTTTTCTTTCCTAAAAAAATGGTGAGAAAAGAGAATATAATACCATTTTGCCAATATTTACCTGTACTGATTAATGTTGCATCATGGCTTGGATCACTCGTTATCATTAAGACAGGTCTTTTATCAAACCATTTGATAATTTTTACACCATCACATTCCTTACCAATAACTTGTCCCTTCTTTAATTTTACATTCATTTCCTTGGGTATTCCTTTCCTATTAGATCGAAGAGTTCCACAATAAATCATTTTTTCTGTCAATAAAAATTTTGTTAGTGGGATACTGGAATAAAAATTATCTGCAAAAATAATTCTTCCTTCTTTGGGTACAATTGTTTTTAGAAGATCGACAACAATTGAGTGTGAATGGCCCAGGTCCGTATTTGTGGTTCCTTTTCCGGCATAAACTTTTAAATTATGTGTAAATCCGTTGGGAGAGCACAATTTATAAAGTTTTATTCCATATTTATGACTTTTGTTAGGGATATACTGCCTAAATAGCAATCTTCCTCGAAATGGAATCATTGTTTCATCAATGGTGAGTATTCTACCTGGTTCTAAGACGCTGCTGTAATTTTTCAGTATTGCACACATCAAAGATTCTAACTTAAACAATCTGTTTTCAGGTACTGCCTCTTCATTGTTGGAAAAATGGATAAATCTTAGTAATAGCATTGAGTACATATATATACTCAATGGTAATAGTAAAAACCTATCACGAGTCATAGTTGATGAAATAAATCCGTTGTGGAACATTTTATCTTTTGACCAATATAAATTAATCGATGGTACATTTGTCATGCCCATTACGAGCAAAATAGAAAAAAATGTTCTAATTTCATTTTTGTTCGTATCTGACCATGATCTAACCCTTGATTTATCAGCATAACCTTTGTTTATTTGTTGCAAGGCGTATCGATTTGTTTCCCTTACTATAATGTCTAGGATGTTGTCATTTATAAAATATTCGTAAATGTTGATAGGGTTTTTTATGCTCATAACATCTATTGAAGAACTTAATGCACAACTCTCAGGATACATTTGGAATTGGTAAGGCGTAGTGCTAATATTAACCCACAATTTTTTACCTTGAACATCATTATCGTCATTATCAGAATTATTACCACTAATTTCATCTTGATGGTCACTTTCCTCATCATCTGTTTTTGCAGAATCTTCGGATGATGTACTAGTATCAAATGCGGATGGATCAAAAGTTTTATCAACGAAAGAATCGTCGCTATTATATAGGTCATAATCAGAAATATCCTCCTGAGTTCTTGATAGATTAGTGTTCCCAGAACAACTGGGAACACTGTTTTCTGTTTCACTACTACTACACTCTTTATCTTCTTCTTCGTCTTTGGCTAAAGCCAAAGCTACGATTTGCTGAACTCTTTTAGACGCCATGGTATTCTAAACTACACTTACACAAAACACTTAACAAACACTTAAATAAACAAATCAACACTTACATAAAATAAATGTGTAACTACAGTTATGTAAAACGACGTGCTTTTCAAATTATTTCAAATGCAATTCTAATTATACAACACGACGGATTTTTAAGATGATCACGATGCTCTGTCAAGCAGTAAATACCTATGCAAGACTGCTGCATAATTAGTGCAATCTTATTCAGTTTGCTACAGTATGACGTCATTACAAACGCGAGTCGAAGCTTGTCTGCACATGCCTCCGGGGATATGTGCCGCACAGATGTAATGAAACACAAAGTCTGTGCGGCACATATCGCCGATATGTAACGCAGTCAACGTGTTAAGTACAAATACGAAAGTTTTGAAGTTATAACGTTTTCTACAAAAAAATTTACACATTTTATAGTTTTGTCAACATTGGTAAAATCTAGTAAACACATCATTCTGATCATACTTTTAAAGCTTAAGAACAGATAATAAAAAAAAAGCAGTATGCCACATTTAAATATAAAGTGATTAATAAATTACAATAAGTAGTGTTAATAAGAAAATAAATTTTAAAAATAAATAATGGAACTAAAGAAAATGCTCCTCCTCTTCTTCTTCTTCAGAACTTTCTTCCTCTTCATCTGATGAACCCGTATTTACTTAAAATGACAATCTTTCTACAGTTTCATCGAGTAATCTATCACAGTCCCACATTTCATTCACTACATGTGCACAACACTTTTCCCAATCAGATACACCTATCTATGCAAACGCATTGTTCACTAACTTTTCAATTTCACAGTTACGTTGACATACATTGTTCATTGCAACTTTATGCTTCACCAAACTCCAAATGAGCTCAAATGGATTAAGTTCACTGTGGTATGGAGACAAACGTAACACAGTATGACCACGCTGTTTTAATAATTCATCAACGTAATATGTTTTAGTATAATTCTTGACCGTTATTAATTCAGCTTTACGCATCTCACTTGTTGTTGCTATTCCATTTCCCTCTAGCCGTTCACAAATACTTTGATTTTGTGCAGATTGGTTAGGAGGCTTGTTAATTTGAACATTGTGATAAGGTGCATTATTCATTACTACAATGCCATTTGGCGGTAACTTTGGAATCAATTGCTTTTGCATCAAATTAAAAAATTTGAGTGGTTCATGTTATCATGGTAATCTCCAGATTTACCTATTAATTTAAATATCAAAAGTCCATTATCAACAAATCCATACAAACCACCTGCATGCACTATAATGTCGTGGACCTGCCCTGTCTGTTCGGTAAACTCCTGGTTCCTCTTCAGATTGCCAGCAACTACCGACTCCATTTTTTAAATTTAAAACCGATTTGGTGCAAATGCTTTTGTAATGTTTCTCGACTCCCAGAATAGCCAGTTTTCTCATGCATCTTGATAACCAACATGTTTAACGTGGGAACCTTATTTTCCATAATGTAAATTTCATGGATAGTTCATTTCAATATAGCTGAATCCATTTTGTTTGGTTTGTTGAACCACCACTTCTTTTCTTCTTCGAGGGAGACTTCAAGATGCCATTCTCAGATGTTGATGTTTCAGCTCTAATAATAACAGTGATTATTAAAAAAATCATGTTTATTCAAGTAAAATAAAAGAAACCGATTTACCAGTCACAGCAGCAGCTAACTCGGTTGCCTTATCTAATGGAACTGACCATACACTAGTTGCGTTTTGCCTATCAAAGAAGTCAACAACGTTCTTAATAATGTTTCGGGCTTCAGAATGGACGGTCTTCTTTGATTTTTCCGCCATGTGAATTTTGTTAGTAGATATGTAAATCCCACTAAAAGCAACACTAATTAAGTAAATACACAGCATATTGTAAATAGCTGTTACCATTACAGAATGATTAATCAATGATATTGCGTTAAATGATTAAAAAGCATAATTCATGTTGAGGTTATATTAACTATGATTACTGAAAATGCAATCTTTAAAAAGACTGTGTTTCAATGTAGTGCACAAAATAAACAAAAATAACAACGATATTCAAAAACATAATTTTCAAAAGTAGATAAACGGTGAATGACGAATTTATGCCAAGATTTGTACATCTTAATTCTGACTGAATAAACGTTTGATTGCATTACCAACTTAGAATTTAGTTCACATATTTTCCGGGGTTTTGTTGACTTTGTCGCGCTGTATTTCAATATTTTGAGTACCATTACAGCTGTTCATAAGTTAGTAGTTTTTTTCCACTAGTAAGGTTGGTACCGCATAAAAAAACGAAAGAAAAATAAAGAATACGAATCAAAAATGCGAATTAACTTCAGCCATACAATATAATGGTGTTTATCGCTTAATATGTTCGGTTAAAGCTAGCGAACTATTAATCAAACATTGTATTTATTTGATTTCAGGAAGTATGGAAGGCAAGCCTGCACCTTTTAGTAAGAATTTTTTATCATATTGAGCAATCTTATATAGGATATTTGTTACAGACCAACGCAAAGGTTTTCATCGTGATTACTATAGACGGAATGCTAGAAATCAAAATAGTGAAAAAAAACCAGGAGGAAGTTACGAAAATCGCCAAAGGAATGACCAAGATGGTGCTAATACACAACGTCTAAATCGGCAAAAATACAAAGAAGAGAAAGCATTGAGATTTAAAAGATTAGAAGAATTAGCTGATATGGCACCAGATGAGATTATTATGGAGTTACTGTGCAAGAACATTGGATTTAAACCGTTATTGGATACTGACGTAACCCCAGATACTTTAGTATTAATTGTTAAAGTTCTAGTAAAAGCATGCTCAGTTACACTAACAGCCAATAAAATGGCCATTATAGATTTAGCAAGTAATAAACACTTTCATGTAATGTTACAAAATTTTATATTACAAACAATGTTCGCTAGTGAAAGTGATAAATGGAAATGTAAATATTTTTGGAATGACCTAGAGAACTTTTTTCGTAATGTTCATTTTGTAACACAATCAATTTTTGAAACGTCCCCAACTACGGCTTGTGAAATTGCCGATAAAACAATAAAAGTTTGTATTCATAGATTATCAGTAACTGAAGGTCTAGTTTCAAATGAGATTAAAGAATGTTTTGAAATATTAAATGAGAAATTAGAAAAATACAAAGCCGAAGTTGAAATTAAGGCAAAAGTATTATTTTCGAATGATGGAAATTGTGAACTAGAACCTCCTAATAATTTTCGGGAGCTTACTGTTTATCCAACGGCTGAGGAGATTATGACAGAAGCGTTTGTGAGAAAAAATATTATTGATAAAGGGTACAACAATGTCGATCATTACCTGGATGTGCAATTCCGATTGCTCAAAGAAGATTTTGTTAATCCTTTAAGGGAGGGAGTTAGGGAGTATTTACAAAATTCTTCCTTAAAGCATTACAAAAAGTTTTCTGGAATCAAAGTCCATAAAGCAGTCAAATTTTTGTCTCCGAGAGACAGCCGTGGTGAAGTAGGAGTTTTAGTACAATTTGAATCAAAAACGAAAAAACGTAAGAGGTACATGTACACTAAACGATTTATGTTCGGTTCTTTAGTATGCTTTACTAGAGATAATTTTAGTACATTACTCTTTGGAAGAATTATTGAACGAAATCCTGATCTACTAGAACATGGGATGGTAAACTTTTTGATATTATACAATTAATTAATAATCTTAATCTGTGTAGGTCAATGTGGGATTTGAATCTGGCGAAGACAATTACGTACTTAATGAACCGTATGTTATGATAGAATGCTCTGTGTATTTCGAACCATACTATCACGTGTTAAAAGCGCTACAAAACATCAATGAAGCTGATTTTCCCATGCAAAAATACATAATCAATGTTGAGACTCAAATTGCTCGTCCTGGTTATTTGAAGGAAGATAGCATATATATGATCGAAGGCTTTGAAGTTCAATTATTCTCAGATAATTGGCCAACAGCCGCACAGTTAGAGTTGAACGACTCACAGTATCGTGCTTTTAAAGTAGGACTAACCGAAGAATACGTAATCATACAAGGCCCTCCTGGAACTGGAAAAACTTATATTGGACTTAAGATTGCAAAAACCCTAATTAAAAATAAACATCATTGGCATAATGGTAGCCCAATTTTGGTTATCTGCTACACAAACCATGCTTTAGATCAATTTCTCGAAGACATTATCACTACAACATCTGCAGTGATTCGTGTTGGTGGACAATCAAAAAATAAAAATTTAGAAAAATTCAAGCTAGTGGAAAAACGTAAATCATTATCTAGACATTTACAGGATTACAATAGGCCTTTGTATGCTTTGAGAATGACGCTCCGAAGTAATTTACAAAATATTAAGCAATTGAGCGAAACGGTGGAAGAAATTAAGAAGTGTCGCTGTATTATCGATTTTCAAGAGTTTACTGTTATTGATCCAGAAATTTCAGAGAGTTGGTTTTATACAGCAGAAAAAGAAGACGTTATTAGCTGGCTTACAGATGGAAGAACCAGCAATGTGCGTATGCCAAAAAAAAGTAATGCTAAGGATGTAAGTATTATGTTCAACCGGTGTTAAAATAACAGCCGATTTTCAGCCAAAACGCCAATGGCGTCGGCAAATCAAAAAAATTAAAAATCTAGTTCACTTAAAACTTATACAACATATTGCAAACCATGCAACAACCATCCTGAATTTATCCCATTAATTTGTAGTGGCGATAAAAGGTAAAAACACCCCCCAAATATAAAAAATTCATGTCCGGTCAGAAAAGTCTTGCCAACTTGAAATATATAGTGGTAGATTATTATCTATGATGTGTAAGTTGGTCATTATTGAACGAACTATTGGTCAACTTACACGTGAAACGCAATATATTAGTTAATCTTCAAAAGATTAAGTATCCTTGGGAGTAATGTATTAAATATATTTATTAACCCATGCAACAATTATTCTTCATATATCCCACTAATTGGCAAAGAGGATTAAAGGTACAAACTCACCCCCAAATAAAAAAAAAATGTATAAGTCCCGTCAGAAAAATTCTGCAGCTTAAAACGTATGAAATATATTATAATTATAAACCACGCAACTATCATTCTTAATGTATCCCATTAATTTGCAAGGGGAATGCAAGGTACAAACTCACCCCAAAACTAAAAAAAGGTCCCGTCAAAAAAATTCTGCCAACTTTAAACGTTTAAAATATATTATAAACGATGCAACAATCATTCTGAATGTATCCCATTAACTTACAAAGGGGATAAAAGGTGCAAACACACCCCCAAATAAAAAAAATTCATAAGTCCTGTTAAACATAGCATATATTATAAACCACACAACAATAATTCTGAATTTATCCCATTAATTTGCAAGGAGGATAAAAAGTACAAACTCACCCCCAAATTACAAAAAATTCATAGTCCCGTCATAAAATTCTGACAACTTTAAACATATAAAATATATTATAAAGGACACAACAATCGTTCTGAATGTATCCCATTGACTTGCAAAGGGGATAAAAGGAGCAAACTCACCCCAAAATTTAAAAACATTCATAAGTCCCGTCAGAAAAATTCTGTCAACTTTATAATATATATATATATATATATATATATATATATATATATATATATATATATATATATATATATATAATAAACCACGCAACAATCATTCTGAATGTATCCCATTAACTTGTAAAGGGATAAAAGTGCAAACTCACCCCAAATACAAATTCTTAAGTCCCGTCAGAAAAGTTCTGTTAACTTTAAATGTATAAAATATATTATAAACCACGCAACAATCATTCTGAATGTATCCCGTTAATTTGCAAATGGATAAAACGAGCAAACTCACCCCAAAATTTAAAAACCTTCATAAGTCCCATCAAAAAATTCTGTCAACTTTAAATAAATAAATATATATATATATATATATATATATATATATATATATATATATACATATAAAATATATTATAAACCACGCAACAATGATTCTGAATATATCCGTTAATTTGCAAAGGGGATGAAAGGTACAAACTCACCCCAAATTTAAAAATCATTTCCGTCAGCAAAATTCTGCCAACTTTAAACGTTTAAGATATAAAAAATATTAAAAACGGTGCAACAATCATTCTAAATTTATCCCACTAATTTGCAAAGGGGATAGAGGTACAAACTCGCCCCCAAAAAAAATTCATAAGTCCCGTCAGAAAAATTCTGTCAACTTTAAATATATAAAATATATTATAAACCACGCAACAATCATTCTGAATGTATCCCATTAACTTGCAAAGGGGACAAAAGTACAAACTCGCCCCCAATTAAAAATTCTTAAGTCCCATCAGAAAAGTTCTGTTAACTTTAAATATATAAAATATATTGTAAACCACGCAATAATCATTCTGATTGTATCCCGTTAAATTGCAAATGGGAAAAACCCCAATAAAAATTCATAAGTCCGTTTAAAATATATTATAAACGATGCAACAATCTTTCTGAATGTATCCCATTAACTTGCAAAGGGGTTAAAAGGTACAAACAAACCCCCAAATAAAAAAAATGCATAGTCCCGTCAAAAAAATTCTGACAACTTTAAACATATAAAATATATTATAAACCACGCAACAATCGTTCTGAATTTATCCCATTAATTTGCAAAAGGGATGAAAGGTACAAACTCACCCCCAAATTAAAAAAAATCATATCCCGTCAGAGAAATTCTGCCAACTTTAAACGTTTAAGATATAAAAAATATTAAAAACGGTGCAACAATCATTCTCAATTTATCCCACTAATTTACAAAGGGGATAAGAGGTACAAACTCGCCCCAAATAAAAATTCATAAGTCCCGTCAGAAAAATTCTGCCAACTTTAAATATATAAAATATATTACAAAACCATGCAACATTCATTCTTAACGTATCCCATTAATTTTCAAGGGGATGCAAGGTACAAACTCGCCCCAAAATTAAAGAAAATTCATTATTCCTGTCAGAAAAATTTTCCCAACTTTAAACGTTTAAAATATACTATAAACGATGCAACAGTCATTCTGAATGTATCCCATACTTGAAACATATAAAATATATTATAAACTACGCAACAATCATTCTGAATTTATCCCATTAATGTGCAAAGGAGATGAAAGGTACAAACTCACCCCAAAACTAAAAAAAATTCTGTCAACTTTAAACGTTTAAAATATATTTTCAACGATTCAACAATCGGTCTGATATTATCCCAATAATTTGCGAAGGGGATAAAAGGTAGAAACTCACCCCCAAATAAAAATTCATAAGTCCCGTCAGAAAAATTCTGTTAACTTTAAATATACAAAATATATTATAAACGATGCAATAACCATTCTGAAAGTATCCCATTAACTTGCAAAGGGGATAAAAGGTGCAAACAAACCCCCTAATAAAAAAATACATAGTCCCGTCAAAAAAATTCTGACAACTTTAAACATATAAAATATATTAAAAACTTCGCAACAATCGTTCTGAATTTATCCCATTAATTTGCAAAAGGGATGAAAGGTACAAACTCGCCTCCAAATTAAAAAAAAATATGTCCCGTCAGAAAAATTCTACCAACTTTAAACGTTTAAAATATATTGTAAACGATGCAACAATCGTTCTGAATGTATCCCATTAATTTGCAAATTAATTTGCTCACCCCCAAATAAAGAAAAATTCATATTCCCGTCAAAAAATTCTGACAACTTTAAACATATAAAATATATTATAAACCACGAAACAATCCTGAATTTATCCCATTAATTTGCAAAGGGGATGAAAGGTACAAACTAACCCCCAAATTAAAAAAAAATCATGTGTTATGCCAAGTTTAAACGTTTAAAATATATTATAAACGATGAACAACCATTCTCAATTTATGCCATTAATTAGCAAAGGGGCTAAAAGGTACAAACTCGCCCCCAAATAAAAATTCATAAGTCCCGTCAGAAAAATTCTGTCAACTTTAAATATATTATATACCATGCAACAACCATTCTGAATATATCCCATTAACTTGCAAAGGGGATAAAAAGTACAAACTCGTCTCCAAATAAAAATTCTTAAGTCCCGTCAGAAAAGTTCTGTTAACTTTAAATATATAAAATATATTGTAAACCACGTAACAATCCTTCTGAATGTATCCCGTTAATTTGCAAAGGGGATAAAAGGTACAAACTCACCCCCAAATAAAAATTCATGTCCGTCAGAAAAATTCTGCCAACTTTAAATATATAAAATATATTTTAAACCACGCAACAATCATCCGTAACGTATGTCATTCATTTGCAAGGGGGTTGTAAGGTACAAACGCGCCCCAAAGTTTAAAAAAAATTACAGTCCCGTCAGAAAAATTGTGACAACTTTAAACATATAATAGTATATTATGATAAAAGTGTATAAGAGGGCCTTTAAAGCACGCGCGACATATTTCAAAACACGACGCACATTTATTTTAAAAATGTGGCCTTAATGGACCTACACAATGTCCCAGCCACAAAAATAAATAAATGTATCTAGTTTTCTCTGAAAACTCCGTCGCGTCAGTCTTTACACACCCTATATATACAGGTATGGAAAAATATTATCACGTGTCTGACTTATAATAAGTAAACAAAGACAGTGCAATCAGTTCACGTGCTAAGTGAGATAGAATACACAACGAACTAAAAGCGGTGATGCCATACATGCGTCTTTTAGTAGGCTAGTATCAATGACACATTTAATTGCTACTGTCAACAAGAATTGAAAATCAGTGTTTTTGCAAGTCCGACACAATACTCATGTATTCCATTCAAGAAAAAATACAGATTATTAAGTGGTATTATTCAGGGACTGCACAAGAAATTTAAACAATTATTAATTTTATTATTTTAACATAGTTATAAATTACACTCTTTAAACAGCATCACCCAAGAAATGTTAGAAACCACCCGAACTGAATTTTATCACAGATTGGGTTACTGCCTTGCCAAGATGGAGGTCTTTTCGAAAATCTTATAGAGTTTTGAAAAAGAATTATAATGCTAAAGTTAAACCTTAAACTTAAGTTATACAATCAATGTTTTTGTTTGTAAACTTCGATGTTTGAGGTATTATCATTTAATGTTTAAGTACATGCAAATATGTACAAGTGGCAACATCGGTAAAGTTATGTCTCACTCATATAATGGTTATTGGGTTTCTTTCTAGTTCATTATAAGTCAGACCCGCAATAATGTTTTTCCATACCTGTATGTATGTATACATTATATATATATATATATATATATATATATATATATATATATATATATATATATATACAGGGTTAGTTAAAAGTATGGAGACGGCGATTTATTGTCGTTAATATTCATTTTAGAAAATTATGTGCAATACAAAAGTTTGTTATGAAATTATTATCTACATTTGAGAATACTTGAATTATTTGTTTCTTCAATTGTTTTTAAGTTACGACGTCATCGATATTTTTTTGAAATGACAACCTATATTTCTGATTATTGATTTCGATAGTACATTCTATTCTCTTTTCAACGGTATACAATTTTCAATATGTTACATTTGATAAAAATTGAGAAAAAGTGCCTTAATGTTCAAATATTAAAGATCCATTAAATTAGCAGAATTAATCTAGATAGACAAAAGCGAGGCGATAAACAAACTCGAGCGAGGTAACTTTATCAGTGGTTATTGTTTATGTCAAATAGTTGACATATTTCAATTGTGCAATTTGTTGCTGTTAATATTAGCAATGGCGAGTTTAAGTGAACGTGAAAGAATTGAAATACTTATGATGCTGGGTTATGGAAATAGACGCAGAAGTTTACAAGACGCTTGTAATTTATTTAATGGCACGCATCCAAACAGAAATCCAATTTCTAAATCCGTTGTTGGTAAAACCTTAAAACGCTTTGAACAAACCGGTAGTGTTAAAGATTTGCCAAGGAGTGCTAGACCTAGAACAGCGAAAAACGATGATAAAAAACTGAATGTTCTATTGGCCGTATCTGAAGATTCCCATTTATCAACCAATCAATTAGCGGCCAATCACAATATTTCACAGTCATCGGTCGTTTCAATTTTAAAAAGTGAAAAGTATAAACCTTGTAAGGTACAACTTCTACACGAGTTGACTGAAGAAATGTCAAATATTTGCCATAATAATGCAAATTTCGTCAACAATATTCATTTCTCTGACGAAGCTACCTTTTGCCTTATCGGTGAAATAAACAGACATAATTGCAGATATTGGTCATCGGAAAATCCTTTTTGGTTTATGGAGCACTATACGCAGTACCCCCAAAAGGTTAATGTTTGGGTTGGCATTCTAGGAGGTCATATTATCGGTCCCTTTTTCATCAATGGCAATTTAACTTCGGCTCTGTATTTGCAGTTATTGCAAAATGAAATTATACCTGCTTGTGCTATGCTGTATCCAGATAAAAACAATAAACACCTTCCCAATAACAGAATCTGGTTTCAGCAAGATGGCGCCCCACCACATTATGGTGTAAATGTTTGTCAATATTTGGATAACGTCTTTCCAAACAGATGGATTGGGAGACGAGGAAGTATTGAATGGCCAGCTCGTTCGCCTGATTTAAGCCCTTTAGATTTTTTTCTTTGGGGATACGTAAAAAACAGGGTTTACAAAGGTAAGGCCAACGATGTGGAAGATTTAAAAATCCGAATTACCAGAACGATAGAAGAAATTCCCCGAGAATTTTTACAAAATTCTATTCAGGGTTTTGTAAATCGATTGAGTCATTGTCAAATTAGAAATGGAGAACAATTTGAACACTTACTTTAATTTAGTTAGATATTAATTTGTTTTTAATGATACGATTGTGACTGATAAGTTTATTGCAAATAAATGAGTCTAGTTACCGTGTTAATTAATCCTGCTAATTTAATGGATCTTTAATATTTGAACATTAAGGCACTTTTTCTCAATTTTTTTCAAATGTAACATATTGAAAATTGTATACCGTTGAAAAGAGAATAGAATGTACTATCGAAATCAATAATCAGAAATATAGGTTGTCATTTCAAAAAAATATCGATGACGTCGTAACTTAAAAACAATTGAAGAAAAAAATAATTCAAGTATTCTCAAATTTTTTTTTTTTTATGATTGTGGACCTGAACAGGCTAAATAAGGCCTATCGTGCTAAAGCACTCAGGAACACTTAGGAGAATGGATAGAGGGATAATGAATTGCCAATAGATGCCTATGAACAGCTAGAGTATAATCAACATCGGAAGACACCAAGCTGCGCAAAAAAAGTGACGTCAGAGTGTAAAGCTCAACAAAAAAATATACGTTTGAAAAAATAAAAGTTTAGGTTATGTTACTTCGCGTTTGTTGTTCAAGAATACAATTTTAGAAGTAAAATTTTTTAAATAATCATAAAGTAAAATAATATTTTATTGTCATAGTTACAAAATCTAGTTTTTTTTAAATACATTTGCCAATAACAATTAATCTCCTGATTTTTAGCCAGATTTAAACATTAGCAGAGCATTATTTATAAAGCCCATTTCACCACCTAAAATAATGATAAATAGCAACATATTTACGTTATAAAATTAAATAAACATGTGTATATAACTGGTCGTGCTGCTTTCCGATAATTAGTGATCGAACGTATATATGCACAATGCAAAGAACGTATTTCATGTCGTTCTATTATAATCTTACGACGATCGGGTGTTTTTTTCCACCTACACAAAACCCAAGATAAGATATGATTAAAATTAATCAGTAAACTTACCTGAAGCTCATTTTTAAAAGTAAACTTCTAAATGACGTTTTCTTTCCCGAATATCCAACTGTTTCGTCATCTTTAATGAGGTTATAAATTCCTTGGAATATTACAAAATAAAACGTTTATCCAACTGCTTTTACCTGAATTGATACTTTTAAAGTTTTTGTAATTGTTCCACACAATCTTGCGAGCATCTTCAGATAACACATGGCGTTTTCTTGCTTGAGGTGCTTGAGCGTTATGAGATATACTTGCGTCGCACATTGTATAAAGAAGTAGATTTGGTTACATTAATATAACATGAAATTAATAATTAAAGTAACTTACTTATAAATTCAATACAGGCAGCGGATAGTTTTAAAATAAACTGTTTTGTAGAATAAGTAATGAACAAATTTGATACGCCGGGAAAACAAGAGGTTATAAACAAAAGTTGGCAAACGATCAGCTGGAAAGTAACGTTTTTAGAGCGCACAGTACTAATATCTGTGTCATTTTCCAATCATTACTGCATCTTTATCTAGTTTAAAAATGCGTTTCTGCGCTGGTGTCTTCCGATTTTGATTTTACTCTACCTTAAATTTTCTCATATCATAAGTGAGAGGAAAACAGGAACTAGGGAGATCATTCCAGAGTTTAGAAGCCGTGTAGAAAAATGTGGATTGCGCCCGTTTGGTACGACAAGTGGAGATTTGTACTGCATACTGATGATATGAATGAGCGAACCGAGTGTTTCTCGCAAAGATAGCCGTAGATGGTATCAAAGAATGTAATTCACCAGCACAATAGCCGTTGTAATAACGATAATACAAAGAAAGAACTGAAACCATCCTTCTATGCTCAAGGGACTGTATGTGAGAAGTTAAGGACGGGTCATTTATAAGCCTAATCGCTCTCTTTTGAATACGATCAACGATATCGAGAGCGTATTGGGTAGCACTAACCCAAAGGTGAGAATTATATTCCATATGAGGCGAATTTGGCCCTTATACAGCAGAAGGAGTTGTCGAGAGGTAAAGTACTGCTTAGATCTGTACAAAAAGCTTATTTTACGAGCAGCTGTTTTAGTAGCTGACAGAAGATGGTCAACCCATGAGAGATTTGAAGATACAGTCATACCCAACAGAGTAATAGAGTCTGAAAACTTAAGAACTGAGCCATTCATGCTTACAACAGGAAATGATCGATCTTTTTTGGCGGACATAAGGCAACACTGAGTTTTGTTAGCATTAAATTAAACTAGATTATTGCTTCCCCATTAGAGAATACGTTGAATGTCTTTGTTGATTGAATTTGCCATTTCAGCTTTAATTTCTTGATTTGACATAGAAGGTGGATTATCACTATGAGTAGACTGAGATGAACTACAGTGAAGAGTGCTGTCGTCAGCAAAGCAATGGATGGGGTTAGTTGTTGAAGAAATAAGGTCGTTTATGTACAGCAGGAAAAGTGTAGGCGCTATAACGGATCCCTGTGGTACGCCCACGTTAATGCTAACTTCTTTTGAAAAAAAGCCATCAACTACGACACGTATTCGTCTTTTATCAAGGAAACTAGAAACCCAGTTGATGAGCGTATCATTTAACCCAACGAGGTAAGGCCAACGATGTGGAAGATTTAAAATCCGAATTACCAGAACGATAGAAGAAATTCCCCGAGAATTTTACAAAATTCTATTCAGGGTTTTGTAAATCGATTGAGTCATTGTCAAATTAGAAATGGAGAACAATTTGAACACTTACTTTAATTTAGTTAGATATTAATTTGTTTTTAATGATACGATTGTGACTGATAAGTTTATTGCAAATAAATGAGTCTAGTTACCGTGTTAATTAATCCTGCTAATTTAATGGATCTTTAATATTTGAACATTAAGGCACTTTTTCTCAATTTTTTTCAAATGTAACATATTGAAAATTGTATACCGTTGAAAAGAGAATAGAATGTACTATCGAAATCAATAATCAGAAATATAGGTTGTCATTTCAAAAAATATCGATGACGTCGTAACCTAAAACAATTGAAGAAAAAAATAATTCAAGTATTCTCAAATTTTTTTTTTTTTATGATTGTGGACCTGAACAGGCTAAATAAGGCCTATCGTGCTAAAGCACTCAGGAACACTTAGGAGAATGGATAGAGGGATAATGAATTGCCAATAGATGCCTATGAACAGCTAGAGTATAATCAACATCGGAAGACACCAAGCTGCGCAAAAAAAGTGACGTCAGAGTGTAAAGCTCAACAAAAAAATATACGTTTGAAAAAATAAAAGTTTAGGTTATGTTACTTCGCGTTTGTTGTTCAAGAATACAATTTTAGAAGTAAAATTTTTTAAATAATCATAAAGTAAAATAATATTTTATTGTCATAGTTACAAAATCTAGTTTTTTTTAAATACATTTGCCAATAACAATTAATCTCCTGATTTTTAGCCAGATTTAAACATTAGCAGAGCATTATTTATAAAGCCCATTTCACCACCTAAAATAATGATAAATAGCAACATATTTACGTTATAAAATTAAATAAACATGTGTATATAACTGGTCGTGCTGCTTTCCGATAATTAGTGATCGAACGTATATATGCACAATGCAAAGAACGTATTTCATGTCGTTCTATTATAATCTTACGACGATCGGGTGTTTTTTTCCACCTACACAAAACCCAAGATAAGATATGATTAAAATTAATCAGTAAACTTACCTGAAGCTCATTTTTAAAAGTAAACTTCTAAATGACGTTTTCTTTCCCGAATATCCAACTGTTTCGTCATCTTTAATGAGGTTATAAATTCCTTGGAATATTACAAAATAAAACGTTTATCCAACTGCTTTTACCTGAATTGATACTTTTAAAGTTTTTGTAATTGTTCCACACAATCTTGCGAGCATCTTCAGATAACACATGGCGTTTTCTTGCTTGAGGTGCTTGAGCGTTATGAGATATACTTGCGTCGCACATTGTATAAAGAAGTAGATTTGGTTACATTAATATAACATGAAATTAATAATTAAAGTAACTTACTTATAAATTCAATACAGGCAGCGGATAGTTTTAAAATAAACTGTTTTGTAGAATAAGTAATGAACAAATTTGATACGCCGGGAAAACAAGAGGTTATAAACAAAAGTTGGCAAACGATCAGCTGGAAAGTAACGTTTTTAGAGCGCACAGTACTAATATCTGTGTCATTTTCCAATCATTACTGCATCTTTATCTAGTTTAAAAATGCGTTTCTGCGCTGGTGTCTTCCGATTTTGATTTTACTCTACCTTAAATTTTCTCATATCATAAGTGAGAGGAAAACAGGAACTAGGGAGATCATTCCAGAGTTTAGAAGCCGTGTAGAAAAATGTGGATTGCGCCCGTTTGGTACGACAAGTGGAGATTTGTACTGCATACTGATGATATGAATGAGCGAACCGAGTGTTTCTCGCAAAGATAGCCGTAGATGGTATCAAAGAATGTAATTCACCAGCACAATAGCCGTTGTAATAACGATAATACAAAGAAAGAACTGAAACCATCCTTCTATGCTCAAGGGACTGTATGTGAGAAGTTAAGGACGGGTCATTTATAAGCCTAATCGCTCTCTTTTGAATACGATCAACGATATCGAGAGCGTATTGGGTAGCACTAACCCAAAGGTGAGAATTATATTCCATATGAGGCGAATTTGGCCCTTATACAGCAGAAGGAGTTGTCGAGAGGTAAAGTACTGCTTAGATCTGTACAAAAGCTTATTTTACGAGCAGCTGTTTTAGTAGCTGACAGAAGATGGTCAACCCATGAGAGATTTGAAGATACAGTCATACCCAACAGAGTAATAGAGTCTGAAAACTTAAGAACTGAGCCATTCATGCTTACAACAGGAAATGATCGATCTTTTTGGCGGACATAAGGCAACACTGAGTTTTGTTAGCATTAAATTAAACTAGATTATTGCTTCCCATTAGAGAATACGTTGAATGTCTTTGTTGATTGAATTTGCCATTTCAGCTTTAATTTCTTGATTTGACATAGAAGGTGGATTATCACTATGAGTAGACTGAGATGAACTACAGTGAAGAGTGCTGTCGTCAGCAAAGCAATGGATGGGGTTAGTTGTTGAAGAAATAAGGTCGTTTATGTACAGCAGGAAAAGTGTAGGCGCTATAACGGATCCCTGTGGTACGCCCACGTTAATGCTAACTTCTTTTGAAAAAAAGCCATCAACTACGACACGTATTCGTCTTTTATCAAGGAAACTAGAAACCCAGTTGATGAGCGTATCATTTAACCCAAACGAGGTGAGTTTGGCAAGTAAACACTTATGCCAAACTTGGTCAAATGCCTTTGAGATATCTAAAGCGACTACAACTGTTTCACCTGACTGCTCTACTGTATTGTTCCAAACTTGGGTCACATATGAAAGAAGATCGCCTGTTGAACGACTTTGCCTAAACCCACATTGGTGGTCACTAAGGAGTTTGTTAGTTTCAAGGAACGTGAGCAGTTGCTGATTGATGGCTTTTTCCATGATTTTAGACAAAATGGAAGTGATGGCAATTGGTCTGTAATTTGAGGGACCGGTCTTATCACCTTTTTGGGAATAGGTTGAACATTTGCTAACTTCCATGATGAAGGGAATTCCCCAGAAGATATAGAGATCGTATAGAGCTTAGATAGGACTGGTACTAGTTCGGGGGAACATTTCTTTAAGACAATAGCTGGGATACCGTCTGGGCCAGTCGCCTTATTGAGATCAAGCCTACTGATGATCGATTCCAAGAGCTTGTACCGAAAATGAATTGGTTTCATAGCGTATGAAGAAGAGTTGACTAGGGGCACATCTTTTCCAGAATCATTGAGACACGAGTTTGATGCAAACAAATCCACAAAAACGTTGGATTTGTCTACAGAATCAGCAACTACCGATCCGTCAATAGATGTCAGGGGGGGAAATGAAGATGTTCGAAAGTTTTTACTAATGGCTTCTGCTAAATACCAAAATTTACGACTGCCTAAAAGAGATGTAGCTAGTTCATTGCATTTTCGTTGTTCGAACAACTTTTTAGTTTTAGTGATGACACTTTTGCAGATATTTCTAGCACCAACGTATTCTACATGACTGTTGACTGATTTATTAGATTTCCATTTAATGTAACATTTATTTTTTAAAGATATTGCATCAGAACAAGCCTTATTGAACCAGGGTTGGGAACGTGAATGACCTACACGGTACTGTTTTTTCGGAATGGATAACTCCATTCCCATGAGGATGACTTCAGATACTGAAAGAGCGATGTCCGAAGAAGAGGACGACTTAAAACAATATTCACGCCATGGAAAGGTTGCAAAGAAATCCGTAAATCACTCCATCGAGCTGACTTAAAACACCACAAGGTTCTATCGGTTTTGCGAACAACAGTGGAATTAAGTACAGTAGAAATGATTTTTATTAGACAATGGTCGGAAAGACCTAAAGGCGAAAGAACGGAAGTTTTATAAACAAGAGAGTTTGATGTAAGAAAGAGATCTAGATGTGGAGTATGGTTAGGGTTATCAGGGATTATATATATATATATATATATATATATATATATATATATATATATATATATACCGGGTGTCTAGAATCTACCCACGTTCTATGGCTATCTTTGTTATTATAAGAGATACAGAGTCGGTTAAATTAGCAAAGTTGGGCAGAATTGCATGATAATTCAAATGCCGATAAGAAACTTCAACTTTGTTGCCAACTTTCTAAGATATCTGAAAATAACTAAACATCCTCCAAATTTTCAATCGGCTATATCTTTTTAATATTCAAAATACGAAAAAGTTATAAGAGAGACTTTTGATGGTTATTTTTACGCAAAATGGGAAAATGCGAATAAAAATTTTTTTTAGTAATTATTTTTCGAGCTACAACCCAAACATACATTTTTTTAAATGGCAACTATACGTGGATATGGACACATTCGATGGCTTATTTTTTTCTGATATCAAAAATGTATAGCTTTTTATGTTTAATATTATTCGTTAACTCACCATTTTCAAAAAAAAAAGGTAATTATAATATTTATTAAACAAATTAAAGTGTGCCGTGAACATTTAAATAATAAAATAAGCTTATATTCTACCACTAAATTTGTGGAAACAACAAATAATGTACTACATTATCAAAATAAAAAAGTTCTAAATAAATTTAACTTACAACGAAGAGTAACGGCAAAAAAATATAAACAGATGACACTATCATAGAAGTGTTTCAAAATGCCCTCCATTATTTTGAACATACATTTGACATCGTTTTAAAATTTCGCTTTGAACTTTTAATAAACTTTGGGTTCTAATTTGTTGTATAGCAATATGAATTTTATTTTTTAAATCGTTTAGATTACCGGGTTTTACTCGGTACACTTTGTCTTTAATTGCACCCCACAAGAAAAAGTCCAGGGGGGTTAAGTCTGGAACTCGCGGCGGCCAAGCTATTGGACCTCGATTTCCTATCCATTTATTAAAACGTTCCTGTAAATAGTTACACACAAGTAATCCATTGTGTGCTGGTGCCCCGTCGTGTTGAAAATAATTCAAATTTTGAATTACGTTCAACGGAAGGTCGTCCAAAATTTCTTCAAATTCGTTTTGTAAAAAAGTTAGATATCTTTCGGAATTTAATTTTTTCATAAAAAAACGGCCCACGGATTTGGCACCATACGTTTACTGAAAAAGCATATTGATCTCTCTTCTCAACAGCAATATGAAGATTTTCTTGGGACCATTGGATGATTTTTTCTATTGAAGATGCCGTTGCTTGTAAATTTTGCTTCATTGGTAAAAAGAATGGTTTTCGCGAATTGATTGTTTGCGCGACTTTCTTTAATCAACCATGTAGCAAAACGTAATCTTTTCTGATAATCTTGAACAATGTATATCCTATATGAAAATGATATGGCTTAAAATTATTAAATAACGTTGGCTTCATCTCGTTCGCAATTTCACGAAGAGAGGCAATAGGTTTAAATTCGACGTAAGCTAAAACACGTTCTTCTGTTTCTGTGTTAACATTAATTTTAAAATTTTGAGGTTTAGTAACAGCCCCATATTTTTTAAATTCGATTCGAGTTTGGCAAATAATCTTACATCGGGTTGTCATCTTTCATATAAGTTTGAAGATATAATTCCGAAGCAGCATTAGCATCTCAGTTAGACACGTAGTAGCAAAAAAGCATATCATTTGTTTCTTCAGAAGAATAAGCCGTTAATAATTTAATATTCACTATTTAAGTACGAACTACAACTGGTTACAACAAATAATTCAATATCTACTATTTGACAGTCAATCAATGCAGAGTTTTGTTTTTAATTGTCACCTCACACCACGGCAAATATTTCATTTGTTTAGTAAATACTATAATTACAATTTTTTGAAAATTGTGAGTTAACTAATAATACTAAACACACAAAGCTATACATTTTTGAAATCAGAAAAAAATAAGCCATCGAATGAGTCCATGACCATACATTTAAAAAATGTATGTTTGGGTTGTAGCGCGAAAAATAATCCCTAAAAAATTTTTTATTCGAATTTTCCCATTTTGCATAAAAATAGCTATCAAAAGTCTCTCTTAAAACTTTTTCGTATTTTGAATATTACAAAAGATATAGCCGATTGAAAATTTGGACGATTTTTAGTTATTTTCAGATATCTTAGAAAGTTGGCAACAATGTTGAATTTTCCTATCGGTATTTGAATTATCATGTAACTTTGCTAATTTTACCGACTCTGTATCTCTTATAATAAGAAAGATAGCCACAGAACGTGGGTAGATTCTAGACACCCTGTATATATATATATATATATATATATATATATATATATATATATATATATATATATATATCACAGTATGTCCCCGGATCGACTTTAAAAGAGGGAAAATTCTCTTATTTTTGATTTCTCAGAAAATTTCATTCTTGCTGATTTGCCCTGCTTGTTTTCAAACCCCCGAAACACAAATTACTTGCTATTTAACTCAAATGGTTCTCGAGATAATATTATTTTTCTTGAAAAATTCGAGCTTTTCGTAATTTTTTGAAGTAAATTGATTTGTTTCAAAGGAAAAATCAAATTGGTCTCACAAGTTTTAATTAATATATTTAACAATTGATGGTAAAATGAAATGAAATTCTCAAAAAACTGAACTATTAATTTTCTATTCGAATAATGCTCCTCCTTTTTCCGCACAGATTTCAATGCGAGCTCTGAATTCATTGAAACTGCGCCTTATTTCTTCGATTGAAAGGGACTGGACAGCATTCCGTATCCTATTTTTCAATTGCTCTTCATCATTGTCTAATGGCTCTCTGTACACAATTTGTTTTAAACGACCCCTACAGATAAAAGTTCATTATTGTGAGATCAGGACTTCTCGGCGGTCATAAAATGGGACCATCTCTTCCTATCCAGTTATCATGGAACTCTGTATTGAGCCACTGGCGAACAGTACCGGCATAATGAGCAGGGCACCCATCGTGGTGGAAGAACATTTCAATTTGGTAGTTCAATGGCAATTCATCCAGTTTATCAGTTAAAAAAATTTGCAACATTTCCAAATATGAATAACGGTTTAAATTTTGGTCAAAAAAATATGGGCCAATAATTCCATGGTACAAAACCGCACACGACACATTAACTTTTTTCAAACATTGTCTGCGACTAGCAATTCGGAAGTTTGGATTCGTCCTACTCCAGTAACGGCAATGTTGGGAGGAAACGACCCCGTTAGTTGAAAAGGTCGATTCATCGGAGAACATTATTCGTTTATGAAAATTTGAATCTTCCAAAACTATTGTCCATTTTCAAACAAAAATCCAGACGTTTGGCTTCATCGCCGTTCTCTAAAGTTTGCCTAAATTGCGGCTTAAATGGTAAAATTTTGTTCTCCTTGAAGATTCTTTGTAAATGAGATTTACCTATCCCAATTCGTAGTGCCCTCCTTAAAGACAACCTTGGAACTTCTGTTGCGGAATGAACGGCGAGAACAGTAGCAGCATCTTCTTCATCGAACAACTTCTTTGGCTTCTTTAGGTTTAAAACCGAGCCTGTTTGAAGGAACTTAGTTACCAAGTTTTTTGCTCCGGCATTCGAAATGGCAACCTCCGGGTATTTTTGGTTGAATTTTCTGATAACTCGGTAGCACTCTTCCCCAGTTCCGTAACATTGAATTAGATAAATTCTTTGTTGTAAAGTCAACATTATAGCATACAATTCAAATTAGCATGAATTAATTTGCAGTTCAACAGAATTATCATATTTGACAATTTCTGTCAGTGGTGTTTTTCAATGAAATCCGCCTACTAAAGTTACTTCTAAAAATTAGGAAAAACATTCTAAGTCCAATTTTTCAAGAAAAATGATATCTCGAGAACCGTACGAGTAAAATAGAAAGTAATTTGTGTTTCGGGGGTTTGAAAACAAGCAGGGCAAATCCTCAAGAATAAAATTTTTCTGAGAAATCAAAAATAAGAGAATTTTCCCTCTTTTAAAGTCGATCCGGGGACATACTGTATATATATATATATATATATATATATATATATATATATATATATATATATATATATATATATATATATATATATTCAGGGTGAATCTAAAATGGTGGGCTGGCTATATATTTTCGGATTCTGCTTGTAAAAATAAACAAAAAATATCATTAGGAAAAATGGCAATTTCTCTTTCGTTCTCCTGTCCCCCATTTTGTATATTTGTTAAAAAAATTATATCGCAAGATCGGGTTAAAGAATCATCAATATTTTGATAAGGATAAAGACAGTTATCATTTAAAATCCACCACACAGTCATGTGTCTAACAGCTTCCTGTACTGCCAAGGAACGTGTACTACTCTCCGCAACTTCTCGCATACGATTTAGAACACGTCCTTCTAATTGAATAGTTCTTGTACTCCTTGGTCTACCATGATCGTGAGTCCCAGGAGTTTCCCTAAGTCGATTTTGCAGTCTTTCAAAAGTATTTTCATTTGACACACGTCCATTAGGAAACCTGTTTTGATACAATCTTTTTGCAGCTGCCCTGTTGCAGTTTGCTAAACCATACATTAAATGCATGTCACTCATTTCTATCAACGAATATTCAAACTCGGCTTATATTAGTGTGGCGCGATCTACTGTGCATAAAGTGTTGAAATGAGAGAAGTTCCATCCCTACAAGATATGTTTACTTCACGAGTTGACTGAAAATGATTTTGATCGGCGAAATGAATTTTGTGAACAAATGCGACAACTATGTTATGGTAACGTCTATTTTGTAAAAAGAATATTTTTTTCCGACGAAACAACATTTACTTTAAACGGCCATGTGAACAGACAAACTTGTCGTTCTTGGGCAACCGAAAATCCTCTTTGGTTCACGGAATATCACACTCAAAACTTTCAAAAATTGAACAATTCGCGCGGCATAGTTGACGGAAGACGAAGAGTTCTTCGAGGATACTCTCACTGGCGCTAGATATTTAGACTTTCTTTAAAAGGGCTTCATCCCCGCTCTAATAAAGTTATATCAGGATTTAGAAGAGCCCGATATGCATCACCGTCACCTCTTTTTTCAACAAGATGGTGCGCCGCCACAGTACGTGTTACCTGTTCGCGCTGATTTGGATGAGGTTTTTCCAAATCATTTGGTAGGTAGAAAAGGGAAAATTGAGTGGCTAGCCAGATTTAAATCCTCTATATTACTTCTTGTGGGGCTACTTAAAAGAGTAAAGTATACGCGACGCGACCGGCCAATTTAGAAGATTTAAAAGTACGAAAGAAATTAGAAACATTACCGAATTGACAACGTTCAAAAATCATGTGTTAATCGCCTTGGCTATTGTCAGATTGTTAACGGTGCTCAATTCGAACAGTTAATTTAAATTAGTGGAACCATTTTACAATTAAATTAAGCCTGCGTTTCAAAATATATTTTATTAAAAAATCATTTGAATATTTCTTATTAGAAAGGATACATGGTATCCATTTAGGTACGATTTTTTCTTCAACATGACCACATCTTCTAAACTACCCTGTATAACATAGTCAAACCTTATATTGAAAGAAAGGCCGAAGTGAGCTGAGTCCAAATTTGAAATATTATCGGTGTGTCCCATTAAAAAAATCTGGGCTGGGTTCACCCTGTATAAATTAAACTCCTTGTATAACCTAAGATAATTTTAAAATATGCGCCTCAGTTCTTTTTACTACACTTCAAAATTTTGTTCTCGAATTCCATCAAATAAGGGAGGTATCGCCCGCGGATGCAAGTTTGGGACACCCTGTATTAACATCATCCATATGTACCTTATCGTACGTAAAAGGATGTGCGCTTTCTAATTCTGCAATAAAAGAAGGGGAGTTGTTTAAAACATGTCCATGACTTCATATCTTTTTCTCGACACACCCTGTATATTTCACTTGTACGTAAAAAAATTCTAAATTGAAAATAAAAATCTACGGGTCCGAATGTTTTCTTCCTAAACTCCCATTCGAATTTCAATTGAATTTATCCGTTACTTTACGAACACACCGTATATTGTTTTATTGTTATATATTAAATTTTATTATGAGGAAAATATTACTTAATTTGATACTGTTTTCCAATATTAGCATTAACAATAAATAAAAACAATTTACATTCAACTTAATTGAACGCAAAGTGGAGGACATGAAAACAGCTCAAAAATACATTATCAATTTTCTACCATAAATCAATTAATATTTTAGCACATAACATACATTTTGATAAAACGAACACTTATGGAGATATAAAGGATTGAAGTAAAAATATGGCAGCCATTTTGTAATTTTCGAAAGAATGATTTTCTGCTAATTTTAGGACTTTATTACCAATACTCTTCCCAAATATTGATGTGATTCTTTAAGCTAAACAATTCTGTTGGCAATTGGCAGAATTTCTCGTTTCTTTATGTTTGGGTGTATTTTCACTTTTCAACCCCTTTACAAATTAATGGGATAAGTTTAGAATGATTGTTGCGTGGTTAATATATAATATATTATACACGTTTCAAGTCGGCAGGATTTTTCTGGCGGGGCTTATGAATTCGTCTTATATTTGGGGGTGAGTTTTCACCTTTTATCCCCCTGCCAATTAATGGGATAAATTAAGAATGTTGACTTGACTTCTGAATTTTTTTTGTATTTGGGGGTCGGTTTTTGCCTTGTATCCCCCCTTCACAAATGAATGATTGTTGCGTGGTTAATAATATACTTTACA
>JARFJB010002097.1:797500-822500 GCA_036346205.1 Vesta saturnalis
GTCATGTTGACCCAGAAAAGATTTGCTTCATCGCCATTCAAAAACATATTTGTCCGTTTCCATGCGAAACACGTGTGGAACCATGTGGACATTCCTGTACTTTAATGTGCCATAGAAATAATGATCCAGATCATTTGAAAGTATGTGGTTCTAATTTTTTGTACCTTTCCTAAATATTTACTTATTTGCAGTATAAATGTAAAAAACAATGTGTGAAACCTGCAAAAGAATGCTCGACAGGTCTGCATAATTGCAGAAATGAGTGTTACGATGATTGTTCACCTTGTGAGATAATGGTTGAAAAGCGCAGAACGACATGCTCTCATCGAGTTCAAATTTCTTGTAATGCAAATCCAGATAAGATTGTCTGCATGATGTCTTGTAGACGATTGCTTCCATGTCAACATGCTTGCAAGAAGAAGTGTTCGGAACCTTGTGGCAATTGTAAAGTGATGGTAAATTATTACAATTATTTTTAGTTTCTCATATACTAAGAGGAAGTATAGCAATCAAAAAATTTTTTTAGATTTTTCATCGCGGATTTCAACGTTTTCGTGTTCCTGAGTCAAAAAACATCGTTTTCGTAAAAAAAAAAAATTTGTGTGTGACTGTGTATGACTCCGAGACTATTTGATCAATTTTAATGAGATTTGACATGGGGTGAAAGTTATGCATAAAACTGGCTTTTCGTAAAAATCAATTAATGTGAGGAGAGAAGGGGCGAAATGTGGGTGGTTTTTTTATGGTGCATTTGAAAAACCAGAGCCAGAAAGTCTATCGTTGGTGAAACGCTAATTTTTTTTTTAATTTTAAATGCAATATGGCGCTTGTGCTGTCACTAAGAAACCATAAAAGCTCGAACAAGCATACTTGTTTTAAAATAATGAAATTTTTATTATTTAGCATTAAAATGTACATAAATACAGGGAGTAAAAAAATAACTTGGATTTATCCCATTCGAACTGTGTAACCTACTCTAGGAGTAGGGGAGGGCGGAGCAAGTTGGGACCACGGGGCAAGACGGGGCCCCCCATAATTCAAGTCCAATGAGCTGCCATCTGACGGCATTCATCATATTTACTTACAATATCAGTGTAGTTAACCACCTCACGAAAAATAACCAAATTTTGTTGGCTATCCTGATTGTGACAGCGGATCATCGTTTTCTGACGTGCGTGATCTAATTTTGTCCTGTTTTGCAAATCGAATAAGGTAAGTTTAATGAAATTATTTTGTTTTCGCATATAAATGTATGTGTAAGTCATTTATTTAGTAATGCAATGATGATGTTATCATATGTCTACATTACGATAAAAAAAAATGGGACTTTTAACCTAAAAAGAAGTGATGGGGCAAGATGAGGACGTCCCCGTCTGCCCCTCTCTATTAACATTAATTATGGGCTAATTTTATCAATTTTTTTACTTTCAGAACTTGATGCGTTACTACAAACGGAAGACAACTCGGTAGAGTTGGTCTGAAGAGGGAATGGGTGAGGCCATCTCTGCGGTTATAAGAAGATGGGATGTCATAAACCGGCTGCTACATTTGCTGTTCCTCAGACAACGCTTGAAAGAAAGGTGCTAATGAAGAAGCAAAATCCTGATGTAGACAAACCACTAAAGGAAAGTTTGGGATCAAAGAAAAGGATTTTCAGTGATAAAGAGGAACAAAAGTTGGTGTCGTATTTAAGGGGTATGAAAATGATCTTTTCGGTCTCTCTCCGTCTGACTTCAGAAAATTAGCATTTCAGCTAACAGTTAGAAATGACATCAAACATTCTTTTAATGTTGACAACGCTGAAGCTGAAAAACACTGGCTGCAATCATTTTTGAAGAGGCATGAATTGTCACTTAGAAAACCTGAAGCTACATCTGCCGCTCGAGCAATGGGATTTAATAAAGTGAGTGTTTCAAAATGTTTTGAACTTTTTTGTGGCATAATCGCTGAATACAAATTGACTGCTGACCAAGTATTTAATTGTGACGAGACTGGGATATCGTCAGTTGCAAAGTCGAAATGTACAATAGTACCAACTAAAGGTAAAAAGCAAGTTGGGGCCTTATTTTCAGCAGAACGAGGTTAAACCGTCACCGTGGAAATTTGTTGTAATGCTGCTGGGAGGTGCACGCCTCCAATGTTAATCTTTCCGCGCCAAAGAATGAAGGAAGAACTAATGGAGCGTCACCAGGGGCATGGGCTGAAGTTCACAGCAGCGGATGGATACAGAAGGGACTTTTTGAAAATTATTTTAAAAAATTCATTAAATTTTCGCAGGCTTCAAAGGATCACCGTGTGTTGCTGTTATTGGATGGCCATACTACTCGTAATTTTGAATTTGAGAAAACGGTGCAATTTTACTATGTTTCCCTCCACATTGCACACACCGTTTGCAGCCCATCGACGTAGCCTTCATGAAGCCGTTAAGGACGTATTACGACCATGAAATAACCACTGGGGGCACATCCTGGAAGAGTGGTGACAATGTTTCAGATTGCAGAAATTTTTGGCTAAGCATGCACGAGCTGCAACAATGCTCATCGCTATGAATGGATTTTCTGCAACTGGGATTTGGCCCTGTAACCCCTATATTTTTACGGACGCCGATTTTATTGCAGCTGAAACTACTGAAAGACCTGACATTAACGACGCTGTCGTTCCGGCTGATGCAACGAGCGTAGCATCCTTAGATGCTATTTTTGTTTATTTAACCCGCTCCAAAGAATAAGATTTGAGTTCTTTTAAACCTTTTTATAATATCAACATTATTGAAGAAAATTTAATACCTGAGATGATTATTTTTTATTACGTTTTATTATTAAAACTGAATGGGTTCAATTTATAAAGATATCAATTACTAGTTAATTTTTACTTTGCTTGCTAATTAATTTCGGTTTGCGTAAAGGAATTTTAAGCTTTATGTTTACTAACTCCTTTCTTAATTGTTTGCAACGGCTAGCTCAAAGTTAGTATAAAGAAACGATTTCTGTTATCATTGCCCAAAATTATACTCATTTTGATTTATTTATTTATCTGGATTCCTGTTGAGTTGACTTCTTTCTGCATTTATGTATTCAATATTTGTATAAGCCTTTAATATTAATAATCTTTGGCAATAAAAGTAAATCAAACGTTATACTCGCTTACTTAAATTCCAAATCTGACAGTCAATATAAAGTTTCTAGAAATCAAACACATTTATTTATTTACACAAACAGAAAAGGTTCTTACTTATTTTCGTTGCAACTGATGATGTAATGCTGGAGTTTCTTTGACCGATGATAAGGGGCCTCAGATAGGTTAGAGCCTGCTCTTCCGATGATGTCACCTGTCGGCACTCTGGGGCACCGTTTCTCGATTGTTGTCCTTATCTTTCCTTATACTTTTGTGTAGCTAAATACGCTTATAATTTTCTTTCATCAGTTAATTATTTTAATAAATAATTGTTCGATATATTTACACTATACAGTTTTTACATAATTGTTGAAATTTAATCACAAACGGCGTGCGCAACAAACTGCAAGCGAACTACAGGAAGCCATACTTTCTTTATCAGTATTTTTTAGTTATTACCCTATATATACCGATCTATCAATTGGGTCGATTGTCTTATTGTACCTACATTTATCACTTGAAATTAAACCGTCAACTTAGGACACTTTCAACAAGCACTTAAAACGCTATTGTAAACTATTACGCAATCTTTCATGTCACTTATTGCCGCGGACCGATAACTAGCAAACTCGGATCGCCTATTTTATGCGACTCCTCTTGTTCGCTTTCTTAATGCGACCGTTTTGGCTCGCTCACTATCTGCGACTCCTACAAAAACTGCACATCACTATTGTGACGGCGTCATTCCCTCCCAGCACATTAATTCACTTGCAAATGCCGCGTATTTAAATATTTTCAAATTGAATATATAAATAACTTATTGAAACAAACTCAAGCTTGTCATCTTAATATAATTACATTCAAATACAAATAAACAATAACCATTTCTTTATTCAGAAAAATAATATGTAAATATCTAATCTCGTATAATTTAGCGCAGAATTTTGATTTTTCTAAAGCTCCCGTTACAGTACCCCCTCATTGTTTTTGAATTAATAACATTCATTCGAAAACAAACATACAAACCGCTTAGCAAGCTTCAAGCAAAAAATATTTTTTTTTCCATTCAAATGGTATAGTGACAATTGGATTTAGATACGGCGATTGCGACCTTTCATTTACCTTATTTACTAATACTCTATTCCTTTTTTTTTGTACTGTTTCCCTCTGCGTAACTTATATCGGGTAATTTTGTTGCAACAACGGCATCTCGTTTTTAATTTTCAGTCCTCAAATAAAATAGTTCACTATTCCTGGCTTTTCAGAAATTCTTTCTTCAATTTGTTCAATCAATTCTTCAACTCCCTCTTGTTCTTCTGGTCCTCGATCTTGTTCATCGCCTTCATTTATTTGCTCTACCGGTGGATTTCTTATAGGACTTCCGGTTTCCTCATTTGTCCGTGGGTTATTCAATAAATATGCATTTGGGTCACTTCCGAAAAATTTGAGTGATATCTTTGGTTCCTAACCCCCCTCTAAGTATCTTACTCCTCCTGGTTGTTCATAAAAACTATCCTCATCTTCACTAAGGAATTCTTCGTTCATGTCTTCTTCGCGCTTCGCCGCTATCCGGGTCGTTCGTTCTATGAAACTAACTTGATAGTCCTTTCCCCTTTCCTTAAACGTTATTTTTTTCTCGGCTACATTAACTTCGGTTGATTTGCGGCACATCCAATTCATTCCTAATATGACTTCTGGTTCTAATTTCTTGGCTACGAAGAAAGAAAAATGTTGTTTACTTTCTCCTTGTGTCATATCTAGTGTCAAGCTATGGGTTATTTTGCTGACCTTTCCCGTCACTTCTCGTATGGTCATTCTTTGTTCAGTTAATGGTACCAATTCTGGATTTTTTTCTTTTAATTTAATCTATACATTTTCCGAAGTAATGCTTATTTGACTTCCATTATCGATTAGTATATGTTGGCTGACTCCCTCCAACTCTCCTTTAAAAAATGGGAGGTAGGTTGTTTCTTCCTCTTCATAATCCACGGTTGAATCATCCTCCTGATCATTTATTTATTCACTATGTGATTCCATTTGGTTATTTTCTCCTTCATTGTATTGGTCTTTTAAATTTAAAATATTCAACGATTGTTGTCGGTAGTTTTGGTATTATACCATCACAAAATTAAGTAGTTGGGTTTGCTCCTCTTTATAAGTCACTTGCGAGGCGAGTGGAGCTTCTCGACTCGACTCCCTTAGTTTTCCGATGGCGTGGGTGACGACTATCTCTCTCCTCTCCTCTTCTGAATGTTCGCTGTCCCTTTGTCTTCAATTTTCTCCTTGTCTTGGTGGTGGTGACTGTCTCCTGGTCCTCATCATCGCCACTTTTCTTCTTGGATCACCTCTACCTCTGTGGTAGTCGCGAAGTTCACATTTCTCCTATTTGCCGATTGTATTCGTTCCAAAATATTTGTTAGTTGGTCAATGGTTTTTGCTCCTGATCCAATTAATATATTCTCCACATCTCTGGGAAAATGTATGACTAATGTTTCTACTCTCTTCGATTGGTGGCTGTAAATGTATCGTCTTGCTAACCCAAAACTAAACGTGGTCCATATATTTTCCTTGTCTTGGGTTGTATAATCGTGGTGTTGCTAATCTCAATTTAATTTTTTCTTGTACTGATTTGGACCAAAATTGTTTAATAAAATCTTCTTGAAATTGGGCAAAATCTGTCCAATCAAAACGATGTAATTCTGCCCACGCTTTGGAGTTGCCTTCTAATATGTCCATTGCTGCTCTTATTTTTTCTCCTTCACTTGTTTTCGCTTGTTTTCTAACACCTCTATAAAATTCATTGGGTGGATGGTCCTTATATTTCCATCAAACTTTTTTTGTCGTGGTGCCCAGTGTTCTGACCTGTATACTACTGTTGTCTTTTCCTCCAGTTTGCTCTTCTTCGTACAATTTTTCTTCCAAAGTTATAATAGCTTCTTCATTCTTGGTAATCTTTTGTTTGAATTCCAATACTGTTTCTTCATTTTCTTCTATTTTACATCCTATTTCGCCTATTGTGCGGCCTATTTCAGCTATGGCGTACTCGTTTCTTTCTTCGATTTGTATCATTTTTATATTCTGTATGTAAAGTTGTTGATCTGTGTCGTCGTTTTGTTTCTTGATTTCTTCCTTACACTTGATCATTATTTCCTTGTTGCTTTGTCTTAAATTTTCATCCATCTCTTCAACTTGATGTCTCATATCTTCTTTGAAAATTACTTTTAATTCTTCTTGACTGGCTTTTAGATTTGCTTCTATTCTTTTTTCTATTTTCTCTTGGCCTTCTATTTGTTTTGCTTCTAACTTCTCTTCTGCTTCCATTTTCTTTTGTCCTTCCTTCATTTTGGCTTCTATCTTTCCTTGGCTCTCTCCCATCTTGGCTAATAACATGTTCATCATATTCATTATCATTGATTCTTCAGTTTTTTGTTGGACTGGTACTCCCGCTATTAATAAATCTCGTGATTCTTGGCTGAATATAAAATCTTCACTTTTCTTTGTTTGCCATCTTCTTTGTTTTAGGTATCTCAATCATTTCCTATCTGACTTTTTAAAACCTGACCTTAATTCCATTAAACAATAAAAATAAACCTACCTTTGTAATTTCCTATATAAAATAGGAATAAAATTTCAACTACTTCAATTCCTAATCTTTGCTACGCCACTGGTAATTAATTAAATTTTTATTTATTATAACAATTTATCAGACTTCTTTATCTCTTTATGGGTCAATCGATTGTGCCCACCACGTTTGGCGCCAATTTGCAACGGGCGTAGCACCCTTAGATACTACTTTTGTTTAAAAATTATTATTAATTTTGTTAAATACATAAATAAAAAGTTTACCTTAGGATTTGAACCTACGACCTGTACTTTGCTAGAGTACCGCACTAACCAACTGCGCCATCAAGGTTCAAGCCCCAATCGATGGCAATTTTATCTTTGTTGTAACTACTTTTGTTGATTTAACCCGCTCCAAAGAATAAGATTTGATTTCTTTTAAACTCTTTTATAATTCCAACATTTTTTAATAAAATTTAATACCTGAGATGATTATTTTTATTACGTTTTATTAAAACTGAATGGGTTCAATTTATAAAGATATCAATTACTAGTTAATTTTTACTTTGCCTGCTAATTAATTTCGGTTTGCGTAAATGTATTTTAAGCTTTATGTTTACTAACTCCTTTCTTAATTGGTTGCAACGGCTAGCTCAAAGTTAATATCAAGAAACGATTTTTGTTATCGTTGCCCAAAATTATGCGCATTTTGATTTATTTATCTGGATTCCTATTGGGTTGAGTTCTTTCTGTATTTATATATTCAATATTTGTATAAGCATTTAATATTAATAATCTTTCCAAACCTGAACGAAAATGCATCAATGTGTTATTTATATATATATATATATATATATATATATATATATATATATATATATATATATATATATATATATGTATATATATATATATATATATATAGTGGCCATAAGCGGATTGCTCCATAACTCCTTACTATTACAAATACGAAAAATGTCTGACATAAAAGTTGTCCACAGTCATAAACTACACGTTTTAAAATTATTTTCAGAAATGGCGGACTTCCTGTTATACCGGAAACTCATGCCAACTTCGTTATTTTAAATAGAACAACCTATATATTATTACATTTTTGAATTCCTCGTTGAACTTAAAGGTCACTTTAATAACCATACTGTGGGTCTACGTCGCATTGCTTCTGAGTTATTTGACATTTTGTAGAAAAAATGACGTATGCAGTGCCTCCGAATACTTTCAATATCTCGCAGACGGATACCGGTAGAGAGATGTGACTTTCGTTTTTTACTTCCGAAAAGGGTACCGCATCATTCTCATATATTGCCAAAAATCTTGCTTTTAGAATTTAATAATTTCTATCGCTCCGAAAATATTTTTTTTCAAACATAGATAACTTGATTTTTTTTAATGGAACCACCCATATTTTCTTACATCAGCGGATAGGAAATTAAATTTCCTTTCCATTGATGTAACATTGTCGGTATTTTGGAGTGATAGTTTTCGAGATATTCACATTTTTATCTAATTTCAGTTTCTTTTTGCGCATTGCCGCGGTGCTTTGGAAAACGTTTGACAATTGTTTTAAATAACTGATAAGAAGTCTTGCTTTTAGAATTCAATCATTTCTATCGCTCCGAAAATTACTTTTTTCAGACATGAATAACTTGATTTTTTTAATGTACAAGAAATAAACAATAAATACTCAAGAATTAAGAACACAAAACTCAAAAGAAATACACAAGAAATACATAAGGAATGAATAATAAATACATAAGGATTGCACAAGTAATACGAAATAATTGATCTTTCTGTTTCGCCCTTGCGGACGTTGTTCTTGTGTTCTTGCGTTCTCACTTTGAGTGGTCTACTGCTCTCTCCTATGTATGCTCTGCCGCATTCGCATGGTAGGTTGTATACACAATTCTTGCAATTCTGATCTTCATTGGTTTTGGTTAGTATTCCTCTGACCGTTCTGGTCGATTTGAAGGCAGTGCGTATCTTGTAATTGCTGCCTATCCCTCGTATTTTGTCTGAGGTACCTTGTATATATGGTATTATCGCTGTATATTTTGGTTCTTCTTTTTCGAAAAAGAAGAACCTAAATATACAGGGGAATACTAACCAAAACCAAACCATACAATGAAGATCAGAATTCCAAGAAATTGTATAACCATGCAATGCGACAAGCTATAAAACAGTAACCACTCAAATGAAACAAGCAGAACAACGTCAACGAAACAGAAAGATGAAGAATCGCTGAACATGTCTGGAACGAAGACCACCGCATCCAATGGGATAACATACAGATAGTGGCAAAGGACAAGAACACAACTCGTCGGAAACTCAAAGAAGCCAGATACATCGCACTAGCAGAAAATCCAATAAGCCAAGCTAGTGTAGAAATGAAACCCATATGGATTCCAATAATGCGCGAAGAGCTTAAGCGCTATACACTTGCGCAAGAGGTTACGGCGCAACATGCGCTATAAACTTCTGCGCAACCACGAAAAGTTTAATATATATATATATATATATATATATATATATATATATATATATATATATATATATATATATATATATATATATATATATATATATATATATATATAAGTTCTAACAAATATATATTGGATTACCCAGTGGCTCAGCGGTAAAGGTGTCAGACTAGTAAGTGAAAGGTACCAAGTTCGAATCTGAGAGTAGTCAAGTGTTTGGGAAAAATTATATATAACATATGAATTCGACTCAAGTGCGAAAACAGTCTTTCTCAGAACTAAGTCTGATGACGGAAGCAGAGTCCGCTTCAGAAATGTTGCGCTCAAAAAGAATAAACTGTGGAAATAGGCCGATCAACTCCACTAATAGGAAAACACAGTTACAAAACACTTATAATACAGAATATTGCGTTTCAATTTAACAAGTATGACTCAGTAGAAGTTTGTTGCTACGCGGAAAATTATAAATAAATGGTACATTAACCCGTTTGAATCAACCAAGTTTGGCTGTTTGTAAAGGAATTTACTTATCTGGGATCAACGAATATCAAAACCCTGTTATATTTCCATTTCAAAATTAATTGCACAACCAAAATTGGAAAGCGTGTATGCGTCAGCATTTTGTTATCACTAACAGTATACCAGTGACAACCAAGATTTAAAAGTACTACAGGTATTTCATTTCTGATCATTAGTTTATAAGGTATTTTTAGTTAATTTAGATTTACTAACATTAGTATTTAGATTTTCTACTTTATAACTTGCGTTAAAGATTTTATAATAAACCTTGTTATTGTTTCCAATTTCACATTTATTACATTTACGATTTACTTGTTTTCCATAAAATAAGTTATTTACAGATTGAAGTTACATCTTTTTTGTAAAGCGAACATATCTAAACACACACATACACGCACGCACCCACTCATTATTATTTTTTAATACAACACAACTATGAATGCAAGTAATTGTATCAAAACTTTAGATGACAAACTCATCAAAATGAAATAGCGGTATCGAAGAATTAATTAAACTAATTTATTTTAATGAACTATTTGTGTCATACAACATAAAATTGAAAAAAGAATAATAATCGGGTACTTACGGGTATAAAAACGCTGCGAATGAACAGTGACTAAATTAGACGGTAGATAACTTTATTATTTTAGTTTTATATTACCCAAAACTAGAAAACTGAATGCTCAATCAAAGAGCTATAGTTCAACAATGTAAAATAGAAATACAGAATGTTCTAAAATTTTAAGTTTTTAATTTTTAAAAAAGAAGGAAAGAACGTGATTTTCTTTTCTTTTTTTAACTAGAAATGATTTTATTTCAGTAATGAAATTTTAGTTTCTTTACAAATGTTATAGCATACCTCAGTTACTATGATGTCTATCTTGCTATTTGCTTTTAGTTTAGTTTGTTACATTTTAAACATTGCAGGTGAGCAAAGAAATAATTGAGTGTGGTCATAAGATTAAAGTTGAATGTTCGAAAACTCCAACACTAGCACAATGCCATGAATCATGTTCACGAATTTTAAGATGTGGTCACACTTGTCAAAATAAATGTAACGAGCCATGTACAGAACATTGCATGGAAATGGTAACTCACACAAGAAAGGTTGACTGTGCTCATGATTTTAAAATACCATGTTCTTTACAGAATGGTAGAGGTAGGTATCTTCCAAATTGTACGTTTACTAATAAATCAACTTTTAGAGATTCCCGGCAATTCTTATAAATTGTTACAATATTGTGACGCACCCTGTAACACACAATTAAAATGTGAACACTTTTGTTCAGGAACATGTGGAACATGTGCACAGGGCCGTGTTCATGCAACATGTCTTCAAAAATGCGGACGTATTTTAATATGTGGGCACGAATGCCTTTTTCCATGCCGAGAAGCATGTCAACCGTGTAATCGTGAATGCCCTTATAAATGCACTCACAGTGCATGTGGCAAGAAGTGTGGTGAACCCTGCACTAAATGTGTTGAAAATTGTTTAAGAAGATGCGAACATTTAGCTTGTTCAAAAAAATGTAGTGATATATGTACAGTACCACCATGCATTGAACCATGCAAACGAAAACTTCCATGTAGCCATCCCTGTGTTGGGTTTTGTGGTGATCCATGCCCACCTCTTTGCAGAGTATGTAATTATGATGAACTTACGGAAACATTGTTTGGAACCGAGGATGAAGAGGATTCAAGATTTGTGCTATTAAATGAATGTAATCATGTCTTAGAAAGTTCTGGAATGGAACAATGGTTGACAGTGGATACAGAAAATGAAATAAATTACAAATGTTGTCCTAAATGTAAAACTCCCATAACGTCTACCCTACGTTACAGTGATTACGTAAAAAAAAATCTAGCAGATGTAATCGCAGTCAAATTTAAATCATTTGGTAATCACGATGATAATAAAAGAAAATTAATTGAATTAAACCAAAAATTGGACACCTTGAAGCACCATGCAACAACTTTATCAGGTATATACCCTTTAAAAATGTTCACAAATAAAAAAAGTTCTTTGCAGGTAGTAAATATTTTGAACGGCTCATTTATGAAATCCAGAAATCTATTTCACCCGAGAACCATGGTCGACGACAAACCGTGAACATTATTCTGGCAACAGCGTATTTATCAAAAATTCAGATTTTGGAAGATATTGTTAGAATTTACATTGAGGGTAATTTATGGTCGTCAAATATTGTTAAAGTAGGTATTAAAAAAATGGATTTTTTACTTCGTTTTCTCCTACAAAAAAATAGAGCTATAACCAATCAAGTTATATCAGACCTACAACAGGAAACTAAAAGATTTAGACGTATAGTTCAAATAATCCATATTAACGAAAATCCAAATTTTAGAGCGATGATTCAGAATAAATGTGACAAAGAACGTTTATATGTTACCACTTATTTCAAAATCTTTTCTATTAAAGTTTATAATGACTCATTTGATAAAGAATTAGAAGAAAGTATTACTCAACTAGGGAAAGCAGTTGGAACAGCTCGTTCCACATTTGAATTTCAACAAGTAATACAAGCGATGGGTATGGAGCAAGGACATTGGTTTAAATGTCCAAATGGCCACATTTATGCTATTGGAGAATGTGGTGGTGCTATGCAAACTTCAAAATGTGCTGATTGTGGTGAATCAATAGGTGGATCTAGCCATTCACTTCTGCGCACTAACAGACATGCAGGAGAAGTTGATGGATCTTCACATGCTGCTTGGTCGGAAACAGCCAATAATTTGTTTAATTATGAAGGATTTAGGTGATTTGTAAATAAGCAATACAGTGATTTGAATTTTCAATAATGTTGGGTTATGTCATATAGTTACTAAGATTTTTCGTTTTTTTTTAAATATCATTGTTAATTATTATAATAAATGTCTAACTCCAATTTATAGCATTTTGTTTTTATTTTAGGAATTTATAATCTCTTCTATAAGAACTTTTAGTAAATAGGATAATAGTGCAGCATGAGGGGAGAAGTGATCCAGTGACCACTCTTCGAATATGATTTAGGGTAGTAATTATTGATCGTTCAGAATTTTTTGGCAATTTGTGCATTAAAAAAACATATATTGTGCAGTATTTTAAATTATTTTATGCAGTAGAATTTAATTTCTTGCTCAATAGAATAACTAAAACCGTACAGTATTTTATTGTAATTTGTTGCTAACGAATATAATGTGCAGAGTTTTGAATACTGTGTACAATTTTGTACTCTATTGAAGCATAGTAGTAGATCATGTACTCGTATTTAGCACTTTATTGGGAGTTTTATCACCACTTGATATATCTCTGCCAGAAAAACTAAATATCACCAAAGTGGCCAATCACACGTTAGAATTCTTAGAGGTACAATCGTGTTCAAAATCACTAAATTGTCATTGTCAATATCCTACTGAACACATGGCTACGATTTCAACAAAATCGGTTCATTCCGAGGCCAGAAGTATTATTAAAAACGTTATCGAGTTCTTCAATAGGCAGAAATCTGCAGGTGTGTGGTCATTTCCTTTGCAAAAGGCAACGGAATCAGCAGCTGCCACAAGGAGATTGGCTACTTTTATAAAAAAATCAGGTAATTTTTTTAATTGCCCAACTAAATCTGTAAATAACGATAATTATTATTAGGAATGAAATTATAAAGCAAATGTAAACCTTTTGTCTAAGGAGTGGACTCGAACAGATAAACATTGTTGCAATAACAATGAATTCAAAGAGAACTAATAAAATATTTATTTAAGTTGTCACGGCTCGCGACAATAATAAAACTGATTTGATAAATAAATATTAAATGACATTGAAATAACTATAACTCGAAAAGCTAAAAATAAAAAAACATAATTGAATCATTTGGTCGCTAATAAATACCAGCAAGTCCGGTGAGGGGCGCGGAACCAGGAATCGCGTATAGAGCAGTATGGTTGAAACGCGTGGTGTGATTGAAGGGTAGGTAAGAAAAAAAAAATGTACATGTATATATGTACATTTTTGAGATTCATACAGTAAGTATACGATCTATTATTTATATCTATCTATTATGTCGTGACAGTAGACAAATAACTGTCGGGTAGTAAGGCGATACCGTTAGTAGGAAATGCTACATCGTCCGGGGCACGATTTGGCTAGTAACCGGTCTGCTCGCTATGGTATTACTCAAGAAAACAATACAATTGCCTCGGATCGACCTGGCTGCAAGGGGCGGTCAAGGTCGAAACCGACAGGCCCCGTTGCTGACCACTGTGCAAGGAATGAATGGCGAGTCGGTACGTGGAATGTTGGAGGTATGCATGGTAAAGAATTTGAAATTACCAATGTAATGTACGAAAGACACCTTGATATTCTGTGTGTATCGGAGACAAAGCGCAAAGGAAATGATGCTGTGGAGATGGAGGATGGCAGCCTGGCACTGTGGTCAGGAGTTGAGACGGAAGTGCATGGCGCAAAAGGAGTTGGGATGATCATAAGTGAAAGAGCGAAAAGATGTGTTAAACAGTACGAATTGGTATCTCCCCGGGTAATATGGGTTAGAATTAAAGTGGAGTTTCGAAGAGTTTTTCTTATTCCATGCTATGCACCGGTGAATGGAGAAAGAGACCAGGAGCGTGAGAACTTCTGGAATGAAGTAGAGAACGTGTTGAACGTATGTAAGTCAAACGAAAGAGCGATTATAGTGGGAAATATGAACGGATGGGTGGATATACAGAGAGAACATAGTGAACGCGTTCTAGGAAAGTTCGGAGAACGCCTGCTGAACATCTGAGAAGCCTGTTTGTATCCAATACGTGGTTTAAACATAAAAATGTGCATATGTATACATGCCAAAGAGGTGAATCTAAAAGTATGATAGACTTGATAGTGTATGATGAACGGCTTAGAAACCTGGTGAAAGACACAAAAGTAATGCGCGGAGCGGAGTGTGGATCGGACCACTTTTTGGTTGTATCGAGAGTGTGTTTAGGGCAAAAGTGGGTCTGGAGAAGGAAAGCAAACGTAATGCGAACGTCCAGAATTGGGGTTGACAAACTAGTGGATAATGGTGTGAGAATGAAATACGCACATGCTGTGAGTAAAGAGTTGAATGTGAATGAAACAGTGTGGAACGAACAAATTAAAGACAATGACATTGAAAGTGCATGGATAAGCTTGAAAAACTCTGTTGTCAATTGTGCCGTGCGAATATGTGGAAGAGTGATTGTAGTAGACAGAAAAACGTGCTTGGTGGAATGAGTCGGTAAAAAGGCAGTAAGTAAGAAAAAGATGCGTACATGGCAATGATTGCTGCAAAAATGAGACTGAGAAGAAGCGATTGTATGAGGTGTACAGATTAAGAAACAAAGAAGCGAAGGAGGCAGTGAGAATAAGTAAAGAGGAAGTGATGGCTGTGGAAGGAGAGAAAATGCAGAATGATTTTGAGGAAACAAAAACTTCTGGAAATGGGTAAAAATACAAAAGTGGCAAAACAGAACGCTGCAGGAGTGATGAATGCCAGAAACTGAATATTATGGGACGATTGTGAAGTGAGGAAATGCTGGCAAGAATATTTCGGAAAGCTGTACTGTAGTGAGGAAAGTAAGGCTGAAGGGTTAAATAAGGAGAATATGGAAGAAATGATGAATGAAACTGAGAACGATATTGGTATAAATGAGGTAGAGAAAACGGTAGGAAGGTTGAAAAACGGCAAGGGAGCAGGCGCAGACGAAATCACTGGTGAAATGCTCAAGTATGGTGGTGCAAAGCTTACTTATACGAAGATTGCGTGAATTATTTAATGTATGCCTTATGTGTGGAAATGTACCGAGTGATTGCAATAGTGCGATCATTGTACCATTGTATAAGGGTAAGGGGAAGAAGAGTGATTGTAAGAACTACAGAGAAATAAGCTTGCTCGGCGTACCTGGTAACGTATTTGGAAGAATACTGATTGATAGAATACGAGAAACTACACAAACTAAGATGTAGGATGTGCAAGGTGGCTTCATGCCAGGGAGAGGTGTCGATCAGATGGTTGCTCTCCAGCAGGTGATCGAAAAGTGTTTAGAGGTAAAAAGGAAGTTGTACTGTGAGTTTGTAGATCTCGAGAAAGCATATGACAGAGTGAATAGAGAGAATATGGCGTAAATAAAGGTCTAATAAATGGAATAAGGGCAATATACAACGGTAGTCGTGCATGTGTTAGGGTGAGAGGAGGTTTGAGTGAATACTTTAATATTGAGCAAGGAATGCGACAAAGCTGTGTGATGTCACCGTGGTTGTTCAATGTATACATGGATAAATGTCTTAGACAAGCATGTACCGATACAAATGGTGTAATGGTTGGTCACGTAAATGTACGACTTCTGGTGTATGCAGATGACACAGTCTTATTAAGTGACAGTGCGGATGAGCTGCAAACCGCTCTGAGGAAGATTGATGCAGTCTGTGAGAGCATGGACCTAAAGGTAAACGTGAACAAAGATTGTGGTGTTAATCGGGAAGGTGGAAAGGAGAGTAGAGTATTTACTCCGCAAGATGAAATTGTGGAGCAAGTGGACTAGCTGGTATATCTCGGTAGAATGTTTACTGCAGATGGTACAATTGAGAGCGAGATTGGACGCAGGGTCAATGCTGGAAGAAATGTGATTGGATGTATGTGGACGATTATGAGAAATGAAAGCATGAACTTAGCTACGAAACGAGCAATCTATAATGGCGTATTTGTCCCGTCTGTACTGTATGGAAGTGAGACATGGGTATGTCAAAAAAGCACGAAAAAAAATAAATGCCGTGGGTATGAGATTCCTGAGAAGCGCATGTGGTAAAACGAGAAGGGCAAGATAAAAAATGAATGCATAATGAGGGAGCGTGGTGAGGAAAAGACGATGATGGATAGATATAAAAGTTGTACATTACGTTGGTTTGGTCACATTGAGAGAATGAACAACGCAAGATTAACGAAAGAAATATATGTGGGCGAGGTTAGGGGAAAGGCCGGCCCTGGTAGGCCGCGTAAAACTTGGCTGAATGTAGTAGAATCGATGATAAAGGAAAGAAAGATAAGGAGTTTTAAAAACAAAAGGGCATGTCAGAGACTATGTATGAATCTTGTGGAAGCTAGGGTATGCGGAGATAGGAAAGCATGGAGAAAGATTGTGAATGAAAAATAAATAAGAGGCAGGGATTGTTTTGCCTACCCCGCAAGGGAATCGCGTCAAGGTTAAGTTAACCCTGGAATGCTACTTGGGGTACACTCGTACCCCAGCATTACTCAAATCTTGCGCTAAAGGGAAGTGGGCGGGGCAACGACCGCCGGCGTCTCATTAGTTTCATTACGCGGCAAGTTAATTCGTGTGCGACAATTGAGATAGACATAGTGTTTTTTTGTTTTCGGAGTACGTGTTATTTGGGGTTAGCGTGTACCCCAGTGTAGCAGATTGAATATACTGATTATTTTGCTTGTGAGTATAATTTCAGCGATTAATTTTATGAGTTTCTTTGAAACTGTTATAGTTTATTTTTTTATAGTTATAAATTTTTTGTTAGGCTACGAATAATGTCTGGTCAGAATAAGTTCTTCGATCTTACAAAACGTAAAGACGTGGAAGAAATTCATCGCATTCTCTACGAGTCTGATTCAGAGAGTTTTTCGGGTGATAGCGACGAGGAAGATGCCGTTATACCTGATTTTAGAGAGTCCGAAGAGGACGAAATACATTACGTTCAAGCAATCCACACCTTCTGTCACACCAGAGCAGACTCAGGATACCTCGCCATCTAATGCGGATTCAGAAGATGACGATACACCATTGGCAGAAATACAGGCGACTAACATAGGTATGGTGAAAATTTTACCAGTTCCTACCAAACTAAGGGTAAGAATGGGTTTATGTGGTCAGCCAAGAAAGGCGCAATTCGTCGTACAAAAGAAATCTCATTTGCATTTGCCTGGAAACAAAACGATGCAAAACGTATAAAATCGAATTGAAGCTTGGAAATTATGTTTCACAAAAGAAAATCTAGACAAAATCACACAATATACTAATAACGAAGTGCAAGTTCAACGATTGAAATATGCAAATAGAAACGATGACAGAGATGCCGATGCAGCTGATGGTACGACAGTAGGTAAGAGACCCTCTTGGACCAAGGATACAAACAGTGTTTAACTCAAGCACTTTTGGACTATTTTATTATGCCGGTGTTATGAAAATGTCCGGGTATTTACGAAGGAACTATTTGATAAAGACTCAGGAATACCTATTTCGTGCTACCATGGCCGAGGCACGTTTCAGGTTTTGGTAAATTGCCTCCGCTTTGACGATAAAGAGACCAGAGCTCAGAAAAAGAAACCGACAGGCTTGCAGCTTTTCGAAAGTATTTGAGAGGTCAATCAACAAAATAAAGGAGTTATATGTTCCTTCAGAATATATTACAATTGATGAACAATTGGTTGGTTTCAGAGGCCGTTGCCCTTTCAAAATGTACATCCCTTCAAAGCCCGATAAGTATGGAATCAAAATTGTGATGTCCTGTGATGCCAAAACAGCTTTCACACTTGATGCTGAAATTTATATAGGAAAAGGTTCCACACCCAACTGATGTTCCTGTCGCTCAGTATTACTGTGATAAACTAACCAGTTCTTTTCAAGGAACAAATAGGAACTTGACCATGGATAACTGGTTTACTTCTGTTCAGACTGCACATCTTTTGGAGAAAAAAATTACCATTGTGGGTACTATGAGGCAAAATAAAAAAGAAATTCCTGAGTCGTTTTTGAAACTCAATGAGAGGAAAATAAATTCTGCTATGTTTTGCTACAGTGGACACCTGACACTGTTATCATACTGCCCACCCAAGAGAAATAAAAAACTATAATTATGCTTTCGACAATGCACGAAAAGGTGATGAACCATATACGACCAAATTACCAGAAATTATTCAATTTTATAATTCTACGAAAAGTAGGTACTTTAGACCAACTGTGTCACACTTACTCTACTGGTAGAAAGACACGTCGCTGGCCATTATGCCTGTTCTATAATTTGTTGGATATTCTGGGATATAATTCTATGATTCTTTGCGTGGCTCTGGTGAAGCAGATAAAGAAATTATTACCAACAGGAGAGAATACCTGAAGCTCGGCCTTGAACTGGTCAGATCATATGATGAGTCGTTTGGAAGCTCCAACTTTGAGGCGTGAACTTGCGAAACCATATGCAGGATCCTCAAGATAACTGCTCCAGAAGAAGTACCTACTAGGCCACCAGTAACCGTGGGTAGGTGTGCTCTTTGCCCCAGAAGGGATGATCGAAAATCGAGAGTAAGTTGTGCCGTGTGCAAGAAGTTCATTTGTTTGCAACATCAAAAAAAAAATTTGCTCAGTGTGTGTCGAATGAATAATTCATGATGTGTTTGCGTTAAAAGTGTTCTTAGAGACTTGTTGTTTAAGTTGTTATTCTCATATAAGTGAATAAATTTTTCGTTGGTCAAAATAAGTCATATTTTATTTGGGGTACACCCGTACCCCTGTGTAGAAGATGCGTGTTCTGAAATAAGTGTAGCATTCCAGGGTTAAGTTAAGTTAAGCGAAGAGGGCATTCTGAATTCTCCATAAAAAAAAGAGAAGTAGCCGTTGTAAAAAAATCGTGTAGATGTTTGACACTTGGGAATATTGAAGAGACCAGTACATGAAATCTACACCGTCGATAACAAAGTTCCCACGTTAAACATTTTGGTCAATAAGATGGAAGAGAAAATTGGCTATTCTGGTATGTTTTAGACAAAATAACTTATTTTAATGTTCAAATTAACCAAAGCGGAGAGAATTAAATTATAATTGAAGATTAAAAGTGAGGGGCCAGCCACTGGGTGCTAAGTTTTTTAAAAAATAGCTTTATTATAAACGTATGCGATCAAGGCAAATAACGATAAAGTGTCATTTACATTTCCGAGTACCTACTCGTATTCAAGTATGTGTTTTTTATATTCAAATATGACAGAAACTGAATTCTTGAGAGAAGGACATCGGATCCTAGTAAATCCGAGTACTCGTAAATGTAAAAGCTGCTTAAACCAGGTAATATTAATATAGCGAAGCTTAAAAACAATATTTATCTTCGCTCTGTTTTGATTCGAGCGAATTCTATCCTGGAGTAAGTTCAATCGTATGTCATAGTTTGACGAACTAAAAGGGTGTGGATATGAACAAACCAGAAGAATATTACCTATGTTTTTCTTGTACTTTTACAAATCAACTGCACATCTCGCGTTTAATTGCTGGGGTAGCTTTACTTCACTTAGTTTAGTTTATCTCAAGTTAGTTTCGCTTAACTTCCCTTTGCTTCACTCTCAGTGGCCCCTCAGTTTTAGGCTCGGCCAAACCGAGCGCTAGCTATGTACGTAATTAATCAATTATTTTATATTTTAAAGAAAAACCATGTTTTTAACAATTTTTTCAACTGTTATAGGTGGTCGGAAACACTTTGCAATTATTTCCATCAGATCGGCTTTAAATTTAAGAAGTGTCATAGTAAGAAAAAATTTGTTAATGGAAATAAATGACATTGTTGCATGGTGCTCTAGTTACCTGCGGAAATTACGGGGGAATAATTCTTTAGGGGATAACAAGAAACCAGTTACTTATTTAGATGAAACTTGCATTCATCCATCCTATGGAGTCAGCAAATGCTGGCAATCAGAAGAACAAGCAGGAGCTTATCAAACTAATCATGCAGGTCAAACGCACATTATAGTCTTTAAGTTAAATAGCAAGTCAGCAAACTACCATTACGACATGAACCATACGAACTTCATGACTTGGTTACAAAAACAACTAATTCCAAATCTACCACCGAATGGTATTGTCATCTTGGACAACGCTGATTACCACAGCATTCAAATTAATAAACTACCAATGCAATCTGCCCGGAAGGCAACTATTCGTGAGTGGCTGAAAAATAATGGGGTTCCACAACATACGAAATGCGAAAAGCAGAATTGGTAGAATTAGTGAAGAAATTTATTTACAACAAAACTTTCTATGTTGACGAGTTATTAAAGCAGCATGGCCACACTGTACTTCGCTTGCCACCGTACCATTGTGAGCTTAATCCGATAGAATTAATTGGGGGTTTAGCAAAACACAAGGTTGCGATGAACAATGTGGTAGTGAAATTGAAAATTTAGTTCGAAACGCGTTTCCTGTTATCAGGGTATCGAACTGGAAAAATAATTGTGCTCACGTTGCCAATATAGCACAAGAAATGTGGGAACGTGATGCATTGCTGGATGAAGCAGTGGAAAGTTTGTCTTTCAAGGTAAACACAGGTTCTTTCGATGACGAGGAAACAAGTAGTGATGACGAAGATGAAGAGGAAGGAGGTTCATTTTAATCCTTTTCATAAAATTAATTATGAACTTGCCTGTATTTTTGTTAGCTGTTTTTTGAGGAGACTTGAGTTTTGTATTTCACCCCAAACGTAAGAAAATTAAGGAATATAGTGAATTAAATCCTAGTTAATGCAAATATTACCAGCACGTCACATTTAATTTACCGACTTGATACTTTTTAGCTCGAATGTACCTTTCAGACAAGGAGGACATCAAAGCGCCACCTTCAGAGACTTTGTTTTCTTGGCAGGACTATAACTATTGTTATATGTATTAAATATAAAATTTTTTTTATATTTTATTACTTTTTGCAATCTGTTTACAACAATAAGCAAATAACATATATATGTTAGTGAATGTGGGACTTGAACTATATGACATGGGTGAAATCCATCGATTTACAACTTATAGTTTTCTGCATCAAATCTATTCGGTAGGTCTAGCAGTCTGTGTCTCTTAAGTCTGTGCAGGGTTTCACCGTCATCGAGCAGGTTGATGGCTAAGGCATTTGGATGATAATTGAGTTTACTTAGGTATTTCGTACTAAACTTAACTATTACTTCTTTTACGGTATCAACTTTAAGGTCACTCAGAATGTCTACGTTTCTCACAAACTATGGGGCGTCGCACATGACCCGAAGCACCTTTGATTGAAATTCAATTATTTGGATATTAGAATTTACTGTCATTCCCCGAAGTTGAATGCCATATGCCCATATGGGTTTGAGTATCGCATTATAAACTAAAAGTTTGCTTGTGAGGGATAGTTTTGAGTTCCTGTATAGTAACCAATAGTGCTTACCAAGTAATATGCCCAGTTGCTTTCTTTTTTTCCATATGTGAAACTTCCAAGTCAGTCACTCTTTATCGAGGTGTAAGCCAAGATATTTAACTTCATTTACCTGGGTTAATGGGAAATTGATTATAAAAAATACTGGTGGTGTGTTACCTCTGCACTTGGTGAATGTAATATGAAATGATTTAGCTTCTTTGAGTTTGATACGCCATCTTTTGGTCCATTGGATTAATCGATCTAAGCTTGTTGTAAAAGCCGAGCTGCTAATGTTGGGTCTATATGTTTTGTTATCATGATTTTATCATCGGCGAAGGTGGTAGTGAGAGAGTGCAGACTTGGTATATCTGCAGTGCAAACGAGATATAGAATTGGACCGAGTACCCTTCCCTGGGGTACTCCAGAGTTGATTTTGTGGAGGTCTGTTTGGTATTGGCCAACTTTTACATAGGTACGACTTCAAAATAACATGTAGTGGATGAGGAAGTAGTTTTTTGATTTTGTACTTGAGGCCTACATGCCACACCTAATCAAAGATCTGGCTTTCATCAAGAAGAACGTCTGTGTAATATTGCTTCTCTTTAAAAGCTTGGTTTATGTTATCTACTATTCAGTGGACCTGTTGTACAGTGGAGTGATCCCTCCTAAACCCAAATTGATGGTCTGGAATTATGTTGCTATCTTCTAGGATGGATGTTAGTCTTCCAACTACGAGTTTTTCCAGTACCCTACCTACCACTGGCAGCAAGCTAATAGGTCTGCAGGAGGTAATTTCATATGCGGATTTTCTGGGTTTGAGTACCTGTATGACTTGCGCTGCTTTCCACTACACTGGGAAGTACCCCAGTCTCAGAGCTGCATTGTAAAGCATGGATAGTAACACCAAGCTCTTGCGCGGCAGTTCTTTGAGCAGTTTTTCAGTTAGTAAGTCAAAGCCAGGAACTTTCTTGGGGTTTAAGTTTCTGATCACACTTTTCACTTAATTAACTATAAAACAGTCCAACGGTGATGCTAGTTGATACGGAGTGTTTAAAAAATCTTGTATTTCTGGAAGAATTTGTACATGAAATAGAATGTCATTTACCGAATTATATTTCAACAGATGACTACACGACAAGTGAAGGAGGTCTGCTTTAATGAGCTCAAAAACGTAGTTCACGATGTAGTAGAATGGGAGCGAAAAGAAGAATGGGAACAGTTAGCACGAGACTCTGCACGCTTTAGGAAAAGAATAGAAGAGTGTAGTCAAATACTTTCAGCTGTCCTGCAAAAGCAATATCGTGATTACGTATTTATGAAACGCTTTAGTAGTGTATAGTATTGTATGTATTAATAATAAATAAAAAAAGAGTTATTTATTACATCATAATATTACAATATATAAAAGGAGTCGTACAGAGCGTATTATATAATGTCTTTGTTAGAAATCCATGAATTGTGAGAATTATCAAACCCTAACCATTTAACGAGAGACATATTTCCTCGACGTCGTATTACACATTCAACTAGGTGAATGTCGGGTTGTTTAACACTTTGAAGTTCTGGCTCATAGAAACGTCCCTGTATCTCTTCATCTCGACTATCACGTAATGTGTAGGTAATTGGACTGGTACGTTTTACTGCTGATATTCGAAAGACTTCGTAACTCCAATTAGGTATGTAACCCTTAGAGAATATGCTTCTGTATTTGCTAATACGTAGATAATCCCCCACTTTAAATTTAGGTGTCTTATGGTCAAAATCATTGACATTTTAAATGTTTCAAAATAGAGGCAGCATTATTTTCCGTTACTTCTATAGGTTTGTATCCGGTGGTTCTATGCTTTCTTGAATTATAATCCACAACAATTTGAGGTAATATTGATAACCATTTGTAGGAACCTTGCATACTGAATGTTTTCCACATTATTGCTTTAAGAGTGCGATTTACACGTTCAACTATACTACTCTTCAAGCCGGAATAACTACTGTAATGATTAATATTAAATTTTTTCATAACTTTTTTAAATTCAGCATTATAAAACTCCGTTCCCATATCAGTTTGTATATGTGTAGGCGTCCTTTGCAAACCAGACAAAAGTTTATTTATTACATCTGCGACTAGTTTACCATTCTTGCGTTTGATGGGAAAACCCAGACATATTTAGAGAAAGCATTTATTATCATTAAAATGTATCGAAATCCTTTATTTACCCGAGCGTAAGGTATTATTTCCATTAAATCACTACACAACGCCGCGGAAAATTTCTCCTTGCTGGTTTGTGCAGTTCGTCAACAATATCAGCTTTACTCATTTTATCGCTTTCGATTTTAGTAGAATCTCTATGATGAATGGTTGTTGTTGCGTAAATTTGACACCGTCTGGTATTATAGGTTGAATCACAGCTTCCTTACGTATAGTTTGACTAATTAGAAACATCGGTGTCGTATACAGTAGACCATCAACTTGAAGATGAAGAACTTGAGGTGACCACATACAATGCGCTATTGTACACTCTGTATAAGGAAACAAATATTTGCCATCTGTACCCAATGGAATATCTACTGTCTTCTTATGCAATAAACTTTATAAGGTAAAATAAGTTTCGTAATATATCTTGTTTCGTGACATCACTATGACGATAAGTAATATGTTTACCAAATTTATATATTGTCATTTGATGATGAAGGTGTCCACCAAATTTAGTTAGTTAGTTAGTGTTCCTTCCGACATTGATCCCTATAACTCCCGCAACCAATCCACTAATTTATTCGGATCATTCCAAAGTACAAACTCAATCGCTTTGTTATTATATCGTAATAGTTGCATTCCATTCCCTCTTTTGGAAATAAAAGTTGTGCGAGATCTTGTGGCAGGATGTGCAATAGCTGATGTAGCGGGTCGTTTTTTAGGGTGATATAATGGTTTAATGATCTCAATGTATTTCCTACTATTAGTTCCTTGGATTTGGTTATCTGGGTTATAATTACGCCGAGCAGCATTTGTACGGCGCAAAATGTCATTGTATTGCTGCAGATCACTCTTTGTATCCCGTAGGAGCTTTTTTAAATAGTAGCTAATATAATCCCGGAGTTCCATCATAGTGTAATGATGATCCATCAGAAAGAGCGACACAAAAATTCTCTCCAACAAA